>PVJO010000918.1:0-91654 GCA_004026905.1 Hystrix cristata
TACAGAGGAGAGGAGTACTAGAAAGAAAGAGGGGAGAAGCAGAAAGGCAACAGGGGAAAGAGAGGGGAAAGGGAAAATATAGAAAATGATGAGTGAACCTGCTGTAAATAGGGAGGGAGGGAGGGAGCAGAGGGGAGGGGTGGGGGGGAGGGGGAGAACCAAGATGCATCATGTATAGGTACAGAATAAATGTAATGAATGTGACCATTGTATGTAGAATGTACCAATACATGTTCTTGGTTAAAAAAAAAAAAGAGAGAAACAAATGGATTCACATGGGAACAAAAGCAACAATCAAATGGCTGATGATTTGGATTAATACTTCATTCAACCCAGAAGGCTAGGAAAAAACATTAGGTTTGTGAATTAAATTCTATGCATGACACCAAAAACAGAAATCTTAAGGAAAAACATCAATATATATTAAATTACACAAAGAAGACTTTTTTGTTAGTAAAGTTTGTAGTACATAATAGGTACGTTTATCATGAGGAGTTGGTACATGAACATAATATCTCTAAATTTTTCTTTTTTCTTTTTTTCTTTCATTTCCTGCACCTCTCCTCTCTCCCTGCTCTTTTCAACTCTTGGTCCCCTTCCCATTTGTAAAAGCTCTATTTTCATCAAGGCATACTGGGTAAGGAACTGATAGATAAAGGGCTAATATCTTTTTTTAAAAATGCTCCTAAATATATAAAAAGCCAAATAGCTTATGAGTTGTACAAATTTCACAAATAGGCAGAGCACCGGGGAAAAATTACAAGTGGTCAACAAATATGTGGGGAAAAAAATGCCCAATCTAATGATCAAAAAACATGCAAATAAAAGACAATCTTTTTACCAAAAATACTAAAAGTGTTAATAAATGGTACCATTCAGAAAAAAAAAAAGAATTACCTTGTTTGATTCTTAGATATTTGTGTTGATTCTATATATTGCTTTGGTGTTTTAATGTCTAATTTAGTTCTTTTATGGTCAGAGAACACTCCCCTCCACCTTTTTTTTTTTGGTGCTGGGGATCAAACTCAGGGCCTTGTGCTTCATAGGCAAGCACTCTAACCACTGAGCTATATCCCCAGCCCACTTTTTCACTTTTTAAAAATTTTATTTTAGTGGTACATTTTAGATATACATAATAACAGTCATCATAGGGAATTTGTGCTTGTACATGATATATCTTGCTGCTTCTTTTTTGTTTCTCACTCCCCTCCTCCCCTCCTTATTTACAAAAACTTTGTTTCCATTTTTTCTTGTCCCTCCCTTCCTTTCCCCTTCCCACTTGAACAATTTCCTCACTTTCCCCAACATATATTATACATTTTGGCCTTTATTTACACTTTGTTTCTCACACCAGAGAAACAATGCAGTATTTAAACATGTGTGTCCGGTTTAGTTCTCTTAAGAGAATGGTAAAGAACACATTTTGTATGATTCAAATCCTATTAAGTTTATTGGGATTTATTTCAAGGTTCAGTGCAGGGTTATCTTGGTAAACATTCTCTGCACACTTGAAAAGAATGCTTTTTCTCCTGTGTTGGTGGAGCGTTCTGTAAATGTCGACTGGGTCAAGTTGATCGACCATGCTCCTTGAAGTCATGTATCTATTTTTCTTTCTTTCCTCTCAGTTTTTGTTTCACCCTTCTTAGCTCTTTTATTAGATATATATGAATTTAGAATTAGTCTGTCCTCTTTTTTTTTTGGTGCTGGGGATCGAACTCAGGGTCTTGTGCTTGCTAGGCAAGTGCTCTACCACTTGAGCTAAATCCCCAATCCCTGTGTCCTCTTTTTAAATTGACTTTTTACTATTATGCAATGTAATCCATTCTTGGTGATAGTCCTTGTTCTGAAATCTACTTTGTCAGATACTAACACGGCTATTTCACTTTATTTTGATTAATGTTTATATGCTATATCTTTTCTTTTTTCTTTCTTTTTTTTTTTTTTGTGGTACCGGGGATCGAACTCAGGCCCCTGAGCTAAATCCCCAGCCCTATCTTTTCATTTTTTTACTTATAACCTATCTGTGTCATTTTAAAGTAAAAATCTCTGTCTTTTTATTGAAATGTTTTGACTATTTACACTTACTGTAATTATTGACTTTTTTTTCTTTTTCTTTTCTCCTTCCTTCCCCTCTGGCTTCCTACCTTCTTTCACTTTATTTCTGTGACAAGAGTCTCTCTCTGTTACCCAGGCTTTGAACTTGGAACCCTCCCACCTCAGCCTCGTAACTTTTTGCAGTACTAGGGATTGAATCTAGGGTTTTGTGCATGCTAGATAAGTGCTACTACTGACTACACCCTCAGCTCTTACAAGGTTAGTTTTAAATTTATAATCTTGCTTTTGTTTTCTATTTCTCCCATCTTCTCTTCATTTCTCTTATCTTCTTTTCTGATGTTCTTTTGGATTAACTATTTTAAAAATTACTAATCTGTACTATCTTATTAGCTATATTGCTTTATGTAATTGTTAATCTAGGATTTATAAAATAAAATTTAACCTATCACTGATTATTCCCAAATAATATTATTCTATTTCACATCTAAGGTAAGACTTTCACGACAGTATATTTCCATGTCCTCTATGCCACCTTTTTTTTTAATCCCACCTTTATACTAGAGTTGCCATGCATTTTAATTCTATGTGTATTATAAACTCCTGAAACATTCTTTTTTGCTTTAAACACCAATTATTTTGGGGGGGGCTGGGGATTGAACTCAGGGCCTTGAGCTTGCTAGGCAAGCACTCCACCACTGAGCTAAATCTCCAACCCACCAATTATGTTTTTGGATTGTGGCAAAACATATAAAATTCAACCTTCCAATGACTTCCATGTGTAAAATACAATATGTCAACTACATGCCCACCGTTATACAATAGGTCCCTAGAACTTCCTCATTCTGCATTAATGAAACTTGGCTCCCACTGAACAATAACTCCTCACCTCCCCTCATCAATTATGTTCTAAAGATACTTTGAAAATTAAAAAATTTTCATAGCTGCTGTCTTTAGTACTTTAGATTTCCTTGTCTAGATCCAAATTTCCATCAAGGATCATTTTCTTCTACCTTAAGAATTTCCTTAATGTTTCTTTAAGTGCAAATCTATGTAACTATGGGTTTCACTAAGTAACTAAATTGCCAAGGCTGGGCTCAAACTTGCAATTGTACTGCCTTGGCCTCTCAAAGTAATGGCATTACAGGTATGCACCACCACTCCTGGCTAAATTCTTAATTTTTATAGCAGTGTATTACAATTAATTAGGGTTCACAAGAGGAATAGATTTAATATGATTTATATATATATATGACTATATAAATGATTATATAAAGGATTTACTAGGTAGGCTTACCATAGCTACCTGTGGGATCAGGGATGGGTGAATAAAAACGGTCATCTGGGCCCTAGAGGTCAGGAGGATCCAGTCGAAGGACCAAGACCTGGAGCTTATTGCACAGTCTAGTGCGAGACTGTGTCAGAGAGTCGCAAGGGTTGGAAGGCTGAAGTTTGCTCAGGAAGCCTGAAGGAACTGGAGATGAATGTCCAAAGGTAATGGTGAAGCCCAGAGCTCCTCCAAAGAAATGGTAAAACTTCCTTCTTCTTTCCCTTTCCATCCAGACTGCGAGCCTATTGGTTGGTACCACCTACATCTGGCATGGGTCTCCCTCTTCAATTTGCAGCCTACATGTCAATCATCTACAGACACACCCACAGCTCTACTAATCTGGTAGGCAGTTCTTAAACCGAAATGTCACAATTAATGATCACAAACAGTTTTATTGACGTGTAATTTGCGTACAATAAAATTTATCCATTTGTTTTCATTTCTTAAGAATTTTTATCTGCGTGTAGGATTCCAGGTTGATGGGTTTTTTTGTTTTCCTTTCAGAACTTTCAAGATGTTATTCCATTCTTTTCTGGTTTGCAGGGTTTCTGGTAAGAAATTTGCTTCCTGGAGCATGGTTCTCATGCCTATAATCCCAGCATCCCGGGAGGGTGAGTCAAGGGGATTGCAGTTCGAGCCCAGCCTGGGCAATTTAGTTACTTAGTGAGATCCACAGTCACTAGATTTGCACTTAGATATTAAAGGAAGTTCTTAAGGTAGAAGAAAATGATCCTTGATGGAAACATGGATCCAGAAAAAGAAATTAAACATACTGGAGACAGTGGCTATGAAAAATTTTCATTTTTAAAACAAAAAATAAAAAAGGCCTGAGAATGTAGTTCAGTGCAAAGGGTGTGGGCTTAATCCCCAGTACCACCAAAAAAATTTTTGTGTATGTTTCTCACAATAGATACAATGACATGCTAATTTTTTTGACTTCCATGTTTTCTTCTGGTAGTTTACAATGTATGTAATAAAATGAGTTGTTCAACATATAACTCTTGTTCCTGTACAACCAAGTTGAGTGGAATAATATCTACCTATTGAAATTTTATGTATAAATTCTTTTCATTATATTGTTCAGTAAATTGTTAGTCTCATTTTGAACTTTCAGTCAGTAATTATTTATTAATCATTACCTTTTTATCCATGTTACATGTTTTCCATCTTATCATCAAATTTAAAAACTATTTCTACTATACTTAGAAAATATCTGTTCTTCTCTGAAAATGTTCAGTTGTTAGACAAACATCAAAACATAATATTACTCTTTTAAGAATATCAATGTTCTTTATCAAAGTTTATATTCATTTAATCCTATCAACTGTTGCTTCAACAGCTCTGGATCTAGAGCAACAGAAGTTCCTATTCCCTTTAACAGACTGTTGGGTGTGTCTGTGTGTTGCATGGGGCACTCCAAGGCGGAGGGTCAGAGATACAGGTGGATGCTTTTCAAGGGGATTACTGGCTTGTTCTGTCAGGTTTCTTTCCTACTGTCTAGTCTGTAGTAAGCAACTGTTAAGTCTCCCAATACTGAGAACAATTCTCATTTCAGATACTTACTTAGTCTGGTTGTCTCCATAAGCAGAAGTAGCTGACACTTATTGAGTGTTTCCTAAGCATCAGGCATTGATATTCATTTACTCATTCAGTACTTAACGAGGCCTGAAGAATGACTAAAGAGAAGTCCTGAACTCTTTTGAGACACTTGCAAATATTACTGATGGACTGGGGTGACCTCAACCTAAGTCTGATGTCAGGGAAGAAGACCAGAAGTTACCAAGGAAGAACCCTCTATGAATGGAAGAAGGAATTGGGCACATGGACTGCCTGGGGCAACAGAGCCCAAGCAATGGAGAGGAATGCTAGCTCCAAGTACAAAACAGGGCCATACTGAAATGAATTCCAACATAGTCCTTTGGTGGCAGGATTGTACCCTAAGAGACACGGGTTATGAGCTTGAATTGGAAGAGTTAGATGATGGATCTCTAAAACATCTTGGGGCTCATTCAACAGTGCTATGACTCCTCTTTTCTCTCACTGAGCATTCCTCAGGAGAGCCCCTTTGTTACTTCCACTGACGTTCCGCCATGAATGCAATGCAGTCTCCAAGTTTTGTGGCCTTCAGGCTATAGGTGAATTCCAGCTCCACCTGCACGTGGCCCAGCCGAGTTCCTGCTTCACTGATTCCTAGTGGTGGTAGTGATGATAACATCAGCAGGAATGGAATTTCAGCAGGAGTATGGCTCTTGTGGAATCATTAGGGCCTAAGGTTATGGAGTCCCTGCCTGGATGTCCATGGAAATGAGAAAAAGAACAATATAACTAACAGCTCAAGCAATTTTACCCTAGGACCTCTCCAACTGAGCATAACACAGAAAGAAGCATTCTTTCCATTTCACAGGAGATAACTTTGATCTCAGGCATCAAGCCGAAGGAGCAGCATTTCAATTCCACTAACAATGGCATATGGCAGTGATGGGAGTTAACTGCCAGTGTGGAGTAGCCCTTCCATGAGTGATGGAGTTCCCGGAGCCTGTGGATTTCGGGCCTGGCCAGTCTCAGCCTAAGCCACACCCACATTTCACTGGCTCGCAGAACTTCTAGGTTTTAAGCTACCGAGATTTAGTAGTGTTAGTGGATGACAGTTGAATTCATAAACTGACCAAGTTTGAGATCTCTGGTTACCATCGTGAGATTTTATAAATACTTTTCACAATGAAAGTCTAGGGTTCCAGAAGTAATGAAGAACAAGGAAAATGGTAACTATGTGGGAAAATATAGGTAAGTATTTATAAATATAAATAAAGTATTTATAGAAAGTCACTACATACTTCTCAAGGGAAACTCCAAGAGGAAGAAATAGTAATCATTAATATTTATGCACCAAATATTGGTGCGCCTAACTACATAAACATACGTATTTATAAATATAAATAAGTGTAAAATAGTAGTAATAAGGTTTCATAGGTTTTTCAAAGATAGTACTAAAACACATATCCATATATGTTTATATGTGCATTTATCTTCATTGTTGCTTATGAAGTAAATTGCTGGTTTATCTGTTTTGAACCCAAGGCCTTGCACATGAGCTGTTCCACTGAGCTCAACCCCACATCTCCTTTGGCTACTTTTAAACACTGTACTTCATTTTATCTTTGGTTTGCAGTTTTAATATGTTGTAGGTATGGGTTTCTTTCTAATTATTCTGCTTGAAATGTGTTGTGCCTCTGTATCTTGATATCTCCATCATTTCTGGAAAATCATCAGCCATTGTCTCTCCACATTTTGCCTGTACTCCATTGTCTCCCTCTGATTTGGGGCTTCTGATTAGATGTACATCAGGCCATCTTATGGTACCCTTTGTATTTCTTAAACCGCTTGCTCACAGCTTTATCTCTCTGATGTTTTCTGGGTATTTTTTCAGTCCTATCTTCCTGTTTGCTGCTTGTATTAGCACTTGCCTTTGGTTGGACTTTAAACTTATTTATTGAGTTTCTAATTTCAGTTATTATAGTTTTCATTTCTAGAAGTAATTTTTACTTCCTTTTCTTATGTGTTTTAGGCCATTCTTCAAAAGTTTTCATAGTTCAAGTTTGTTCTTTCTTTTTTTGGGGTGGGGCTACAGATCGAACTCAGGGCTTTGCACTTGCTAGGCAAGGACTCTACCATGGAGCTAAATTCCCAACCCCTCCTTTCTCTCTCTCTCTCTCTCTCTCTTTTTTTTCCTGCAGTGAGCTGCATCCCCACCCCTTTTTATTTTGAGATAGAGTTTTGCTAAATTCCCCAGGCAGGACTCAAACTTGCAATCCTCCTGCCTTAGCCTCCCAGGGTGCTGGGATCACAGGTGTATCAGCCCAAGCTTTAAACTTTCCTTTTCATTTATTTATTTAGCATTAAAATAATTTAATAAACCTTTTTTTTAACAGAATTTTGTTGCCAGAAGGACTTTTACTTGTATATCAGGAAAGCTTCACAATCTTTTCTTACATTTTAACATTCAGTGAATTGGAACCATGATGGCAAATGGTAGCAGCGTGGCAGATGTACTTCTTGCATTTTATTTCAATTTCATGTTATCACAATTTCAAAGGAATTATAATATTCAGTATTGTGAATGTACAGTAGCTTTAGATCGTAAAGGAAAAACAACATCAAATTTGAGATAAGCTTGTCATCTTTGAGCAAGTCATTAGGGCTTCTGACTCCCCTTCCACTTTCAGTTTCTAGCAGATTTGTTTTATTTTAAACCATCAAACTCCTAAGTCTGTTACCAAACAATCACATGCTTTATAGAAGCTTATGGGTTTCTTATGCTTCTATAAGATGAATCTGTTTTCTCAATTTTGAGTGAGGTAAATTCAGTGGAGGAAAAAAAAGGTAGAACCACTTAAAATAGAAGGTTTCAATTCACACTGTAGAATATTTCTCCACTGAGAAGGCAAGATGCATGATTTTTCAAAAATCATGAATCTGAAGCAGGACTTGGATTCTACTTCAGTTATAACCTGAACTGGAAGCTTGTGCCCTTCCTTTGCTTCAAAAAATGTATAAGAGAGGGTGATAAGATCAACACTGACCATTCTTGGATCTTCTGCAAATTCAGGATCAATGTAGAAAAACATTGGCGTATCTACTTCTTCTTGGGGATTAAGTCTTTGTTCTTCAAAACAGAAGCATTGTTTTTTATTAAAGTACTGTGCAGCTTAAAATGGTACAACATTGTAGGTAGAAATTCCAATTACTAGTTTGTCAGTAGGATTCGCAGCTTTATAAAATGCCAGCACAGTCTCTCCTGGTACTACATATATTTCTGTTTACTGAGGTCTAAAGTTCCACTGGAGACAGGCGTGCACATCTGCATTGAAGGTAACCTTAATGATTCGATCCTTAACAGGCACCATGTTTTCAGTCTGGTCTGGTCCATGACCTGTTACTGCTGATCCTCCAAGTCCAGTAGCCTTGGTGAGGTGTAGCTCAGATTAGGGAATTTCATTCTGTAGCGTGGTGTAAACTCGATCCCTCTGGGGCCTAGGGATCCACTTGCAGCCTTCCTGTTCACTTCCTTGGTGACCTTGGGCAAGTCACAGCTTCCTCTTTGGTGGATAATCAGAGACACCCCTTCCAATTAGGACTCTGCGCGCAGGAGTGGCTGTCCCAGGTCTGCCCTGCAGCTCGCCCCTGCTGGTCACCCCTCCCCTACCTGGCAGTAGAGCTGATACAGGGCACAGCCTAAGCTTTCCTTTTTAAAGAAAAATGGAGCTGAGATACACAGAAATGGATAAACCATAATCTTTGGTTGATGGTTCACTCTGATCATTAGACATGGGCTCCTTATTTTCTCTATGCATATATGTATGTATTCCTAAGAGAGTGTAGTGAATACCTACACAGTAATCTCATGACCCAACCTAAGATTTATAGGAGCTACCCATTGGCTTCTGTCCTGTCCTACTCTGTTTTTTCTAAATTTCTGATTATCATTCCCTTTCTTTTCATAGTCTTATCAAATATATATGTGGCCTAAATATATTACCCAGTTTTTGTTTGTTTTTAACTTTTTGAAAAGGATATTATGGTATATATAATCTTGTGAGTTTTTTAAAATTTTATTTTAATGGTACATTTTAGATGTACATATTGATAACATTCATCATAGGGAATTTGTACCTGTTGTGAGATTTTTAAAACTCAATGTTAAATATAGAATTTATCTGTATTTTTGCACGCTTTATATAATATTCTATTACTTTACTATTTTATGATTGTTTTATCCATTCTTCTGTTAATGGCATTTTGGTCATTTCTAGCTTTTTTTTTTCCTGCTGCAAACAGTCTTACTATAAATATTTTTGTACCTGTCCCCTCACAAATATGAGTGGGAGTTTCCACAGGGTGCATAACCAGGGCCAAAATACTGGGTCATAGTACACACGGGGTTATAGTTAACCAGTGCACACCATCAGAGCTGTAGGATGGCATCCTGTTTGGTTGGTTAGGCATCTGCTCTGATTGATCAGCACCATGCAGTGTTGATTGTGAGTGTCTTGAGTACAATGATACCTTGCTACTCTTCATTAATTGGTTCCATGAGGCAGGACAAGTACGAAAAATAATGAGTACCAACGAACTGCTTTAACTTGAAAGAGTAACCAGTCACGAGGCAGTCAGCAACAACAAGTTCTAGTTTTTGTGTGTTGGGTACCAAATAATGAGTACCAGGACAAAAGGTTGATGTGAAAATGCATCAGGTACCAAATATGATGAGTTTCAAGTACCAAGGTATGACTGTATTATCTTATAAATGCCAAACGTTGCAAGCTAAATGTTGATTGGAAAATAGTTGTTCTACTTTATAACACCACCAGAAATGTGGAAGAGATTCTGTTGATTCACATTCTGTCAAACACATGAGGTTGTTGGGTTTTTAAACATTTTTGTCAATCTAATGGATTTAATTTTAATTTTATATCTCATTCTGATCTTAATTTGCATTTTCCTGGTTGCTAATAAGTTTGAACACATCTTCATATGCATATCACCCAACTGTGTTTCCTATAAGGATTTCCTGCTCTTGTATCTTGTTCATATATCATATATTTTTCCATTTGATTGTCTTTTAAAATTGATTTAAACAAGTTTGGATACAGAGATAAGCAATCGTTAATGCCAATTCTTGGTTGGTTATATATGTTACAAATATCTCCTCCTCATTTATGTCTTTTCATTCTTTTCAAATTTTTATGACTAGAAGTTCTTAACTTTAATATAGTCAAATATATCCATCTTTTCTTTGCTAGATAGTGCTTTTTTGGTGCTTTTTGTTTAAGAAAAGCTCCCTAATCCAAGATCAAAAAGATATTTAACCAAGTATAGTGGTGTGAGCTTGTAATACCAGGTACTTTCAGGCTGAGGCAGGAGAATATCTTGAGTCCAGGATTTTGAGGTCAGCCTGAACAATATAAGTTTACCTCACTTCTTTGGAAAGAAAAAAAAAGAACGATATTTGCCTACATTTCTGTGATTGATAATCTTATGTGTCAATTTCACCAGGCCTCAGCGTGCCCAAATATTTGGTTAAATACTATTTCTGAGTGTGTCCGTAAGGATGTTTCTGGATGAGATTAATATTTGAGTGATAGGCTGAGTAAGGCAAATCAATTGTGACCTCTCAGTTGTGAGTGGGCCTCATCTAGTCCATTGCAGGCTAGAATAGAATAAAAAAGCTGAATAAGAAAGTATTCTTTCTCTCTGCCTGACTGCCTTGAGTTTGGACATTGGTCTTTTTCTGTTTTGAGACTCATATGGGAACCATACTATTAGCATTCATGGGTCTCCCGTTTGTCTATTACAGGCTAGGAGTTCTCAGCTTTCATAATCATGGGAGACAATTCTTTGTTATCTCTATCTATCTATCTATCTATCTATCTATCTATCTATCTATCATCTATCTATCTATCTACATGCACACACAATCGATTCTGTTTCTCTGGAAAACCCACATTAATACAACTTCTACTAAGAACTCTGCATTTAACATTTAATTATTGACCCAACCCAACTGGAGTTGAGTTGTATATTGTGTGAAGTAGGGGTCCAATTAATTATTTTTCCAAATGGACAATCATTTTTCCTTCTTTTTCTACTTATTTGCCATGCCCTCTCTGTCATATATCCAAGTTCCATATTTAAATGTTTTGAGCTCTGTAGTCTATCGTACTGATCGTTTCATCTTGCTGAGCCAACATAGATCATATAGTCTTGCTGCCTTATCTTCCTCATCAGTCCTGTATGTGATAAGGCAAATGATATCTCTTTAGTCTTTTTCAGAAGTGTTGAGTAATTAATGAAGTTTCCTAGTGTCTAGTTTGAAGCTTTTAATACCATTTCAAATTAAAAGCAACCTAGATCTTTGAAAAAATGACTATTTTCAGATCTGGTACAGGGAATGTACAAAATGAGTTGAAATACATTCTTGTATTAGAAACAAGGAAATTACCAGACATTTCTGGGTTTGTGAAGAGCCCAGCAGCCAACTTAAAGAGGCTCCCTTTGGCCCCAAAATGGGGAAAATAGAGCATAAGTAGGATTGAAGCCAAGCATTGAGGATGTTTTTGTTCATTATTGTGAGTTTGGCAATCAGCAAGACGGCTTTGGGGCAGCTACCCACTCTAGCCTGTCCATTGTGTAGTATGTCAGGAACTGCATGTGGGCATACTAATAGGTGACAAGAATAGCCTAAGGAAAAAATGAATTTTGTTCTTGAAATTTGCAGGATTGAAAAGCATTTCAGGACTTGGTGATTAGGATCAAATGTGCACCAACCAACCCACCCTCTGTGAAAGGCACCCACCAGCGTGAGTTACCCATCACCTGCTGTGAGAAAGCACCAACCAGTCTAGGAAGACCCATCAACTGCCTGGATAAACCATCCCTAAATCTGCTTCCCTGCAAGATGGACTTGTGACAAGAGTTCACCATTTTCTTGTCTAGACTTTTTCAGTACGGTGGCCTTCTTCACCTCAACACTTGTCTTTGGATGCAACTGGCCTGTCATGTGGTGAGCATCTGGACTTGGGTCTGGTAATAGAATAATAGCTTCAGTGGATTGCAGTACACCAAATATATTTATGATGATACTAAAAAAGCCCTTATCAGTCAACTTTGGAATATGTTAGGGAACAAGTTCTTACTTTTATTTTTTTAGTTAAAAATGATGTATAGTTAGCTAGGCATGCCTGTATTCTCAGCACTCTGGGAGGCTGAAAGAAAGAAGAAAAGAAAGAAAGAAAGAAAGAAAGAAAGAAAGAAAGAAAGAAAGAAAGAAAGAAAGAAAGAAAGAAAGAAAGAAAGAAAAAAGAAAGAAAGAAAGAAAGAAAGAAAAAGCAAGCAAGCAAGAAAGCTCTGGGGATGTAGTGTATAGTGGGAGAGCACCATTGAGTTCAGTCCCCAGGACCAGGGCTGGAGGGAAAGACACAAAAAATATATCTTAAATATTTATTTTATTTTTCCTTTGAAATGGGGTCTTGCTGTGTTACCCAGACTTGTTGTCAGGTGTTGTGACATTCTAGGTTCTTGGTATCCCAAACAAAGAATTGAGCAAGACACACAGAAGTAGAAGTAAAAGCATAGATTTCTTAGCAAAGATCAGCATGCTCCTCAGGTTAGGAGCAGGCCAGTGAGAAGAGTTCACAGCCCCAAAGAAGCCAGATGTCAGAATCTATACGTGGTTTGTACAAGGAGGGAATATCTCCAGCAAGCCACTCCAATCAGGGGCAAATATTCTTTCTGTTGAAGGGTGTAATTTTTGTCTTTATATGGACATGTGTGGAAGTATCATGGAGCCCAAAGCCCATGAAGGGGTCAGAACCACAATGCAAATTAGGTTAGAATTAATTATAATTAATTTGGGGTTGCTTTTAGGTGTTGAAGAGATTTTATGGCCCATGTGTTCCCAGGTATGGCCTCGTTGTTAGAGCTGGATGCAGTTTGTGGATTTTTAGATAGCTGTATTGGGCCACCCTAGAAGCCTAGAGTGCATGTGTGCCCCACACTCCCTTCCTATCTTTACCAGGTGTGGTCTAGTTGTTAGAATTTAGAATTGGAGGGTTGGAGATTTAGTTCAGTGGCTAGGATGCTTGCCTTGCAAGCACAAGGCCCTGAGTTTGATACCCAGCACCAAAAAAAAAAAAAAAAAACAAACAGAATTTAGAATTGCAGAGCTAGCTTCCTCTGTTAGCCTCTGCCCCTCTGGCCACCCCCTCCAGGAACTTCTCTCTACCTCCTGCCTCAGGCTGGCCTCAAATTCCTGGGCTCAAGCAATCCTCCTGCCTCAGCTGCCAAAGTTGGGACTATAGGCGGGTTTACTGTGCCTGGCTTAAAGATATTAATATGAATAATCTAAAGTATAATCTTAATGTATCAACTGATGAACAATTTACTTTTCTATGCATCTGTGGAACCATACTCAAAGATGATACAGAACATTTTTCAAACCTTAATGAGGTAGGAGATTAGAGCATGGCAGGCTGGCTGGAAAACAGGATGTAATCTGTTAAATTACAAAGAGCTGGAACAGGGAGGCTAAAAACAAGATGTAACCTTATCTGGAACAGAGGCTGAGCAACAGGTTGTGACCTGTCAGTCACAGTCAGTATGTGTGGGCAGAATAATTTCTGACAGATGGGATGTGAAAGTGTAAAAAAGACATCAGCCACAGACTTTGCTGCCACTGCAATCTTTCTGTTCTGTTGTCCTCCTGTTTCTGCAGTGGCCCGTCCTGCTTGTAGGATATATCTCTTCTTGCTCTTCTCTTTTCTTTGCTCTTTCCTTTTTTTCCTTTACTTTAAATAAAAGTTGTGAAGTTGAGCATGGTGGCACACACCTGTGCTCCCAGCACTCGGGAGGCTGAGGCAGGAGGATTGCTGTGAGTATGAGGCCAGCCTGGCTACATAGTGAGTTCAAGGCCAGCCTGAACTGCATAGTGAGACCCTGTCTCAAAAAACCAACCCCTCCCCACAAAGTTGTGTTTACCAGTTCATTGGTTGTCCCAGCCAATTTTGGGGCAGCACAGAAAGAGCTTGGACCTACCAGACACCATGCTGTCTGGCTACATTAATGTGTGTGCTAGTCATCTGGTGAATTTGTTAAACTGCAGATTTTGATTCAGTAGGTCTATGATGGGACTTGGGATTCTGCATTTCTAACAAGCTTCCAAGTGATGCTGATCCTGGAGGTCTAAAGACCATACTTTGTGGGCTATGGTATAGAATTCCATGTGGTAGCATGTAATAGTAGTTTGTTCTTTTTTCTTGCTTCATGATTTTTCCATTGTATCAGTATTTCATAATTTATTTACTTATTTTCCTCATGGATGGACATTTTTGTTGTTTCCTGTTTGGAACTTGTTAGGGTTTATATCTGGATGTCCCCTCAAAGCCTCATGTGCTCACAGGTGGGCTTCTGGGAGGTTATTAGGTCACGAGGATGTGTTACTCAACAGTGGATTAGTCCACTGAGGGCGCGATCTGGAAGGGTATATCTTCCTCTTGCTTCCCTTGATCTCTTGCTCTCTGCTTCTGGCTACCATGTCATGAGCTGTTTCTACTCTGCCCTGTCCTTCTGCTATGCTTCCAGCTCACCATCACCTGAAACTTCTACAACTGTGAGTCAAAATAAACCTTTCCTACTTACAGTTACAAGTGTCAGGTATAGTGTCTCAGCAAGAGAGAAGTAACTAAGACAAGGATATTGAAAATAAGTTGCAATGGACATTGTTGTACATGTCTTTTGGTGGAGACATGCATCCACTTTGGGGGAGCATACAGCAAGGAGTAGAATTGCTGAGTCATAGGGTAGGCCTGCAGCCAGTCTCCACAGTGGTTTGTCCTATTACACTTTTACCAGCAGTGTGTTGGAGGTCTAGTTGCTTTGCATTTTACCAACACTTGGTATCATTGATCTTTTTTCATTGTAGTGTTCTGTTGGATGTGTCATAGAATCCTGCCAAGGTTTTTAATTTCCTTCATGAATAATAATATTGAACATTTTTATACACTTACTGGCTAGGTAGTGATCTTCTTTTGAGAAGACTCATTCAGAGCTTTTTGCCCAATACCATTTTTGAGTTGTTTCCTGCTGATTTGTAGATACATGTGTATATATATGAGTTCTTTATTGGTTACACAATTGCAAATATTTTCTGTCAGCCTGTGTTTTTTACTTTCTTAATGGTATCTTTTGATGAACATAATTCTTTAATTTTAACAAAATACAATTTGTTAATTTTTCTTTTTTACTTTAACTTTTTGTTTTTAATAGCACATGCTTGCAGTACATAATTATTACATTCATCATGGAGAGTTGCTACATATACATAACACATCTTAATTCTTTTTACATCTCCTTCTCCTCCTCAGTGTTTTCTTACATGGCTAGCAGTATTTGCAGCCTGTTTAAGAAATATGGGTCCAATCCAAGGTCATAAAGGTAGTCTATATTTTCTTGTGGAAGCTTTAATGTTTTACCTTTCAAGATTAGGTCTGTGATCTATTTTTATTTAAGGTTTTTTCCTTCTACTTTTTGAGGTTGAGGTTCGTTTTTTTTCTCCTCCGACTCATTGTTTTTAAGACCAAAACTGAATGGGAATGAATGTTTTTCCTGATTTTCCTGTATGAGCTGTACATTAAGATAATTGAGGAAGGAAGTTTCTTATTTTTTCAGTTTTTATTTTTATTAGTACTTATTTGCAGTACATGATTACATTCCTCATAGGAAATCGGTATAGGTACATAAACACGTCTTAATTCTTTTTCCATCCCCTTCTCTTTCCCTTTCTCCTTTCCCCTCCCTCTAACCTTTGGTCCCCTTCCCTTTTGCAAAGGAAATTTCTCTTTATGGAAATATTCCAGCCAATAACCAAATAGGGATACCAGTAGGGATACTCTGATTTATAAAAGAGATAGCATAAAAAGAGACAACCAAGAATATCTACCAATGAAAATGTACTACACCATCATGTATGGAGAATTCTTGCCCAAAAGTTGAATCAGCATCTGATCAAACCTCTAGATCTAACTAGTAATTTAAGAAAATATGGGGGATAAATAAATATTATAACTCCACAGGCAAAATCCTATGCCTAGGACTTGCTTCAAAATAATACAAAGAGAGAGAAAATGGAAGATATAGATTTAAAAAAATTGACCATGGGTTTATAATCATTGCATTTTTGGGAACAGACACATGGAGGCATTATATTCTCTGTGTTTTCCATGTTTGAATTTTTTCATGCTAAAAAGTTTTTTAAATGTCTTAATCATTCTTGGCTCCTTACTTTTCCATATTAGTTTTAGAATCACAAATTTAGAATTACATAGCATTTTAATTGAAATTACATTGGCTCCAAGGATCAGTGTGGGAAGAATTAGCATTATTACAAAATTAAGGTTTTTGTATCCATGACTGTGAAATTTATTTTCATTTATTAAATCCTTTAAAATCATTTCCAGTATTTATGGAAAGATGCATTTTATGCATCTTTTATTAGATGTATTATTACATATCTAACATTGTATCTATTATTGTCTTAGTTACTTTTCTCTTGTTGCTGGGACAAAATACCTGACACCCAAGGTTGAAGGGGGAAAGGTTTATTTAGTTTACAGTTTGTAGAGGTTTCAATTCATAGTTGGCTGGCTTCAAGGAGGGTGGCATGGCAGACAGGCAGAGGCAGCAAGGTAAGCTAGGGACCTACGCAGCTTCCTTCTGCCCCTTATATCTTATCCAGGCTGCCAGGATTAGGGTGGTGCGAAACCAATCAGTGGATTGATTTAGTAATTACACACCTTTAATCCCAGCATCACACACTCTAGATTCAGCCACCTCTGAAAAAAACCCCACCTATGACTGTATGAGGCTTTGGGGGGACATCTAGGCACAGACCATAACAATTATTATAGCTATTATAAATGATGTACTTTAAAAATTACATATCCTTGACAGAAACTTTCAGTAAATTAGAAATAAAATGGAACTTCCATTACATGATCAAGAGGGGTCTCCAAAAAGTCTACAACATGTCATCCTAAAGAAGAAAATCAGAAGCATTAAAATTATGAATATAAGAAATACACCCATTATCACCAACTTGTATTATACATTGTATGTAGGAACCAGCCAGCACAATAAGACAAGAAAAATAAACCAAAGACAGTAAGATTATTTCCTAAATATCCTAAACATAGTTATTTTATATTCTGTTTCACGATTCTAATAGTTGAGTTCTTGGCAGGTTTGTTTCTGCTCTTTGTTGCTTTTGCTGGTTGTATTAGAGTTCTCCAGAGAAACAAAATCTATGATATATCTATGGAGATACAGATATAGATACATAGGAGGGGATTTAATTTATTATGGGAAGTGTTTTACACAATTATGGATGCCAAGAAGTCCCATATGACGTCTGAAGGCTGAAAAATAAGGAAAGGTGGCAGTGTAATTCAGCCATATCCAAAGGGCTGAGAATGAGGGGAGCCACTGGCCTAACCTGCAGTCTGAGGCTGAAGGCTTGGAAACTAGGATCCCTAGTGTCTGAGGACAGTAGACGATAAATATCCCAGCTTAAGAAGAAAGAGAAAATTGCCCTTCCTTGGTCTTTTTGTTCTTACTGGGCCATCCATGGATTGGATGATGCCCACCAACAATGGTGAGGGTTAATATATATCAACCAGCTATCTGGGTAACCCTTAACCCAGACAAGTTGGAAACTATCACACTGGTTCTTATTCATGGTATCCTATTTCCTTGGGTGTTTAGTGACATTTGACTGTGAATTGTTGTGCATTTTCTTTGGAACTTTACCTGTAGAAATAATTTGAGCCCAGAGATGAAAGTGAGTTGACAAAGGTTTACATTTTGTTTTGCCAGGCACCTGGGTGGGACATTACCATTCTGGGACCATTTTATACTTAATACTTAGCTTGAGTCTTTTCTTGCTCACTTAGGCACAGTGAATTTGACCCAATACGGTGTGAAGTGTAATTTGTTGGACTCTCTAGATGTGATTATTTCCCCTGACAATAATTGCTATTGCCAAATTTAAAGCAAATGATTTTCTTGTAATTTCCTAGATGTGGGGTCGATGTGAGTTTTTTCTAGTTCTCCTGTATAGTAGGAGTACAGCCCTTGGATTCTAAGTTTATACAGAGGATTATCTGACTATCTTGGGCAGACTGTGGGTTTATCTTCCTTCTCTAATGCCCAGAGATATCATGAAAACCAAAATTAAATTTCATCTGTTAGCAAATGTCCCTGGGTCAGTTACTTATTGCCATGACATTGTAGTATGACATACCATCCCACAACTCAGTGGCTTATATTAATAAGCACTTATCATTGCTCAAGATTCCTCAAAATGGTTTGATAGTTCTTTCCATTCGGCTGGGCTCACCTACCTGTTTGTCTGCTATCAACTGTGGCCAGGTAGCTCTGCTGATCTTGACCGGGCTCTCTCACATGTTTGGAGAAGGGCTGGCTTGGCTTGGATGGTTGGGATGGTCTGGCTCTCTTCCACCTTTCATTCATTCTCCAGTGGGCTATTTCAGGCTTTTCTCATAGTGGAGACAGGAGACCAGGGGAAAGAGGAGGAATATACAAGTCTCTTTGAGCCTACAATTAGAATTGGCACACCATGACTTCTTCCATATTTATATTGGTCAAAGCAAGTCACAAGTTCACCTAGATTCAAGAGAAGGGAAAAGTGGGTTTGTCTCTTGATCAGAGAGTTGCACAATCATAAGGCAATAGACTTGAGATCAGGGTGAGGTGGAGAACCATAACTTCCAGTGCAAAAGTTGGCCTCAGTGCCCTACTTTCTCCTTCGGTTCCACCTCCATTTAGATTTGGACTGGAGAGATTCTTATTTTCTTACCAGCATATTGATACATTTAAGAGTTTTAAAAAAAACTTATAAGTTTAAATAACTTATCATGTTTTCAGTGGGAAGATCAACCAAGCACCTAGTCTGCCATAGTACTTGACTAACAACATTGAGGAGTCTGTCTTTGCACATATGTGAATCCCTGAAATTCTCTCTCCCAATCTTTGAAACTCTACTCAAAATGCTTGTCTTCACCTAGTAGAGCTCGCTACTGCCTCTAGACTCTTAACGTATTTTGTGCCCACCTCTGTTGAAGTGTGGAATTCCCAATATAGCAGCTATTATAATTTAGAATGCAAGGCCTCTGTTCAAAAATTATTAAAAATTTTAAGACAGAGACAGCAGAACATTAAAATAGCAAGGTCCTTCTAAATGTGGCACCGTGTACAACTGCACAGGTCAAACTTCCATGAACTTGACACAGATAGTGGTTATCGGTTTACTTCCTCACTGACTTTATTAATCACTGAATGGGTGTTCTAAGGTAAGCCCATCTGATTAATTGCTATATCCTGAGGCTACTAAGGTGTTAGGTAAAATCAGTAAGTAGTTGTTGAATGAGCAAATAAAACTACACTTTTAAAACGCAATTCTTTGATGACAGTTTCAAGAGAAAAGTAGAAAAAAACTACTGAATGTCCTCATCCATTGCAACATGCTTTCTGTTTCAGTATGGTTTACAAAGTACACATTTTAGAACCGACAAAGCGTGATGGTGCCTTTTAGCAACCTACATAATGCCTGGAAAGTGAAATGTTTCTTTCAATTCTGAAGAGTGTTTCTGGGACCAACTTTCTATCTTATTTTCTCTGACATCTGTTCTTGGCCGAATGAACCCTGGACTGGGAATTGTCTGCAACCTCAGCATGATTGAAAGGACAATGTGCTGGTCTTGTAGGCAGCAGGATGGTTGACCAGTTTGCTAATCTTCCACTGGACTTGTCAGTTTCCCTTGGGAGAAAGACTCTCCAAGGCCTTTATGTCATTTATATAATGTGGCATCTTTAAACATCTCCCTGGGTAAAGGGTTAGGCTCCCAGCTCTTTTGGGCCTGGGGCTTCTTCTTTCTATGCCTCAGTTTGCTCATTTATAAAAGAAGGAGATCCAGTGGCCCCAAAGGGATATGGAGAGAAAGGAGTTGCTAGGGGGTACTGAGTCAGAACTCCAAGGACTGTCCTCAGAGCGTGAACGGCGCTCCCAGCCTCCCACGCCTACACCTCACCACCTCGAGTTCTCAATACCAGACAAGGTGGAGGAATGAAGAGGGCTTTAAGGATGCACACTACCTTGCACGCCCAACTTTTAGCGCCTGAAGCATCGAGCTCTCACAACGCCCTGGAAAGTCAGGATCCTGGGCCCGCCCCTCCCCCACACCTTCGGCCCCTCCCCCTGCGGCTTCCCCCACGCGGCCCCCTCCCCCCCATTACAGCATCGCTGTGGGCGCCAAGACGGATTCTAGCCAGGGACTGCTGCAGTCAGCTCTCCGCCTCTCTCGGCTCCTGCAGCCTGTGTCCTGGCTCTGCAGCCTCGGGCTGGGCTCCGGACAGTCCCCTTTCCCTCCCCCACCCCGCCCCCGCCATGGCACAGCCCCTGGCGCGGGGCCCAGAGGTGGGCGGGCACAGTGGGCGCGGGTGGGGGCTCCAGT
The DNA here is from genome assembly GCA_004026905.1 of Hystrix cristata. NCBI lineage: Eukaryota > Metazoa > Chordata > Mammalia > Rodentia > Hystricidae > Hystrix > Hystrix cristata. Next base: position 20,464 of record PVJO010000918.1, read on the forward strand.
AGAGACGGCAGGTAGAGCGGGCTTCTCCCGTCACACCTGGGATGCCTCCGCTGTGCGGACCGTGGGTGGGGGACGCCTGTCAGTGTCTCTGAAGGCTGGGCAAGGCGCCCCCCCCGGGCAGAGAAGGGCTCCTTGGACCCGGGCAAGACCTGAAGTCAGGGTGCAGACCCGGAACCCCGAAGGAGCGCTTCCCTAGGGGACGTGCCCGCGGGGTCTGTTGTGTGACATTCAGGGTGTGCCTGTGCCACTGTGGGGCAGCAGACCTCGTCCGTGGGGCTGTGTGGCCGTCTCCCCAGCCGCCCATCCTGGGGCTTAGGTGTCTGTGCCCAGGTCGGCTGCGCTTGGCTGTGACACTGTGTGTCCTGTGTCCTGGGTCCTCGGCGCACACTGACCCGGTGGCCCCGGCGAGGGGATCTCATTTGCACTCCCAAGCTGGGCCCCCCCAGCGCCGTAGCTCAGCGAGGCGCGCGCTCCTCGGGGACCCGGGCGGCCGCCCGCCGGCTGCGACCTCGGGCCTCCTGGGTCCAGCGCGGGGGCGGGAGCTCGGTCCCCTCCCTCTCCCGCTCCCGGCCCGGCCGCCCTGCGCGGGGGCGGGGGCGGGGGCGGAGCGCGCGGGCGGGATCCCCCCGCCTCCCCTTCCTGGTCCCCGGGAAATCCAGCCTCCGTGGCTTGGCCGCCTCCCGCGCCCGCGCCCGCTGCCGCTCGGCGCTCGCTCAGGGCTCCGCAGCCGGCGCGGCCCCTCCGCTGGGGGCTCCGCAGTGCCGGGTCCGGGCCCCGCTCGCCGCCCGCCACCGCCACCGCCGCAGCGCCCCCGGCCCGGGCCGCCGGCACCATGTAACCCGGCCGGAGCCCGAGCCGGGCCAGGTAAGCCGCCGCGAGGGGTGGGGACCCGGCCGCGCTCGCCGCGCCCTCCGCAGCGCCCCCCGGGCTCAGCCGGGCTGCGGCCCGGCGCCGCCCACGCCCCGGGGCTCGGGCTGCCGGGGCTCCGGCCCCGCGCGGGGGGAGGGGCTGGGCCTCCGCTATCGCCCCGGTCCCCGCCCCGGCCTGGAGGCCCGCGGGCCCGACCGGAGGTGCTGGCCGAGCGGGACCACGCGGACCGCGGACCGGCTTTCCGGGCCAGGCCCGCGGGAGGCCGGCTAGCCCGCCCCCGCCCAGCCCGTGCCTGCTGGAGGAGGCTTCGGTCTGGGAGGGAGTAGCCGGCTGGCTGTGAGGAGAAGTCGTGATGTTGGGGAGACCCGGAGAGAAGTTTCCTCTGCAGGTGTGTGAGTGTGTGTGTCACATTGTGTCTGTGATGAGTGCCTGACTGTGTCACCGTGTGGGTTTGTGGGTGATGGTGTGTGCCGGTGTGTCACTGTGGTGGGTGTGCGTGCAGTGAGTGTGGAGGGTGTTACTGTACATGTATCTGTGCACATGTGTGTGAATGTGTGTGTTCACTCAGGGTGGCTATGTATGTTTTTGTGAGCGTGTGTATGAATGGGTGTGTGTGTGTGTGCCGTGTGACTGTGTCTTTGCGAGTAGGTCCAGATATCTGTTCCCTGGTGTAACTGAACGTGTGTGTTGGCTGCGTGAGGTGTATCTGAGCAGGTGATTCACTCAGAATCACCCACACCTTGGCTCCATCCCCTCCCCCCGCCAACCCCCACCAACCTCGGTTCCTGGTGGGACATGGGACAGGGAGATCAGACTTTCTAGAGGATGGATCATCCCTTCTCCCCAGGGACTCCTTAGTGGACTCAGACAAGAGCTTCCCCGTATTCGCTACCTTGTTCTCCACCTTCAACCTCTGTGAAGCTGTGTAGGACCTTCCTGCATGCCTGACCCCTGCTGGTGGTGAGCCTGGAGTGAGGTGGAGACTGTATACCTGTGTGTGCTGTTTCTTCTTCTTGAGGCCTGGGAGTTTGTGTCTTCTCAGTAAGGTCTTACTGAGGGGCCTTTGAACCAGGAGCTGAGGAGGCCAGGTAGAAGCGTCTGCCCTGTTGTCAGTCATCAGAGCAGGTGGCTCACCCCGAGTTCCAAGCCCCAAATTTCCAAGTTGTGGGTCATTGGTTCAACCCAGGGGCTCTAGGTGGGTCTGTACTAAGCTTCTGGAAGTAATAATAATGCAACAGTGCTCCTCTGTCAGACCAGGACTTTTGAAAATGCTTCCCTCTAAACTCTCATTTCTTCAACAGCCTTGGGAAACAGACAGGGCAGTTATCAGGTTAAACCATATGAAACTGCCAATATTCAACTGTTCTTTTTTTTTTTTCCCCTGCAAGGGCAGCCATTTCACCTGCTTCGAGCTAATATAATGCCAATTTACATATGAGGATTTTGAGGCTTGAGAGAATTGCATTTCCTATAATCACACAATGCTAGTCAGTGGTACAGAAAGACTCCAACCTGGGGCTTATGGTGACCCAAGGAACTGGGCTGGGCCAAGGTTAGAGAGTGGTACTCTGTGGTGTGCTCTCTCTGACACTAGGCACTGCCCTCTATTTCTGCCCAGCGTTCCCTGAATGCTGGGGCCACTTTCTGTACCCAGCTGCCAGTGCCTAAAGAGAGAGAGGGGGAGAAGAGAGAAGGGAGGGGAGGGAGAGGCTTCGTGAGTTGGCAGTGAATCAGGGCCTAAAAAGGGAGCTGGGAGGGCTAGGGTGGCAGGTGTTTCTAAAAGGAATGTGAACATAGGATGAACAGCCTCAAATACAGCCCCCGGCACTCCCCACCACTGCCCCACTGATCTGGCAGGCAGTGCCCACTTCATTTTGTGCCAGGGGGCTCATGTCCAAGGAGTGAGCTTGTATGTAGCTATAAAATGATGGCCAGGGGAGGAACCTTAGAAGTGACTCGGTTCAACCTCTTAATTACGAATAGGGAACTCTGAAGCTCAAAGAAAAGGAGGGTCCTGCCCAAGGTCACACAATAAACTTGTGGGTTCCTAAGCTAGTCTTAGCCCAGAAACTTCCAGCCCTTCATGTTGCTTTCTATTCCTGAATTCCCCACCCCCATCAGAGCTGAGCATGAAGGATTTAGGGAGAAGAAATGAAGATTCAACATATCTAAGGCTGTAACTCCTTCAAATTTGAGACTCTTTTTCCAAAGAGAGGAAGCTACAGCTATTCCTGGGGCTAGGGGTTCTAGCCATACCTACCACATAGGTAGGCCATGGGCTTGTCTTGGTTCCTGCTGGTGAGAGGCTGGAGCTGCCACAGGCCCAACTCCCAGGGTTTCTTCTATGTCAGTGCCTGCTTTCAGTAGCTGCCTGGCACCTCACATCTCTTCCAGCTGATGCTAGAGCTTGAGCTGGCTGAGCTCCTTTTCCTTCATCCCACTCAGTTTTGCCTCCACCTGGGCTGAAAATTCCTTACCTTGTTGGGTTTCTGATGAATAGAGAAACTTCTGGGGCTTGTGTGATTTAGGCAGGGTTCATAGTTACCCCAAACTCTTTCTAATTCAATCTTCCAGGAGTTTAGGGAAAAAGATAAACACAATTGTTCCTATTTTACAGGTGAATAGACTTGAAAGTCAGTGAGGGGCTTTCTGTTTGGTTGATTTTTAGGTTGTTGGAATGAGGGGACGAAGGGAGAAGAATGACAACAGAAGCTTTGGTCCAGAAGGGCTTCCAAAGACCCCTTCCAGTGTCTTAGCATCCCACGTTCAGGGAACCTTCCCAGATTCTGATTTCATTCCTACTTGGTGGAGTCTAAGCTTTGTCTCCCTGTAGGGGGTTGGAAGAACAGCTGTGTACCCTCACTATGCAAGCATTATGTCTCAATTCCCTCTTTATCCACCCCCCCCTCCAGTCTGAAGGTGCTGGCTCAGCGGGCCTCCTGCCATCTGGGGAGTCTGGGTTTGAGCTGAGGTGAGGTGGTGGCACCATCGTTATGGTAACGAGCTGCCAGCTCATGATTGCTAATAACTTGTCAGGCCCCTGGGCTCAGTGCAGCATCCCTTCCCAACAGCCCTTCTTCCCATGTCACAGACAGAAAAAGTGAGGCTGTGATGGAGAGGCCTGGGAGGAAAAGAGTCTGGGGAGGTGGGTCACTTTTTCCATGGGGCTTCAGCTGTAGAGCAAGGGAAGGGGTGGGAGCTTGCTTGGGAGCTTGTTTACACATATGGTTACATAGGTTTGTGTTGATTGCATGGGTTGTTATATGATTACACTCAGAACATGCTTGTGTAAACTTGTATATGTTCATACTAGCTGACATGGTCATGTACTTTTACACATGCAGCCCACAGGCAAGCATGCTTCCAAGCATCAGAACATACTTTTGCATGAATACTGCCTCTACCATCTGCACAGAAGGCACCCAAGAAATCTGGGTTTGTGGGGGTGTCCAGGTACGTGGGTGGGGATCTGATCTTTTTCTGATGCAGCTTCAAAGTGTCTTGTTAACAAAGGGACAGAATGGTCCCAGGTTCCTTCTTCTTCCTTTCAGTCAAGAGCTCAGAGTGGGAGTGGGCTGGGGAGGGTGTGAGGGTCCCACGCTCGCAGCTTCCAAAGGCCTCTGCCTCTGTGCCCTTTGAGCTCAGGTACCCCTTGCCTCCTTCATTCTCTGTTCTTTCTCATCCTCTCCTCTTCCTGTGTGTAAATATTAAAGAGCTGAGCCTGCAGGGCTGATGTAGACATGGGGAGAGAGTGAAATCGAAAAGGATTCCCTCGCCCTCATTCTGACACCCCCGCCCTGCAGTCCCCCTGCTCCTGCCTCCTCCCCTCACTCCTCCCCTCACTCATTGCTTCCACATGTCTCTCCTCCCCCCAGTCCAGATGGGAGCTGGCTCTTTCAGAAAGGGGGCTCTGAGCAGGGCGTGGGGAGCCACTTCTCTCTGCCTCCCCCCAGCACATCTGCCTACAGCGCTGGGAGCCCCCACGTGAGTATTTCTTTTATTTTGGGGGTGGTGGTAAGGAAGGAGAGTGTTTTTTTAAAACCAGCTGTGAGTGGCCTTGAGACGCTCAGGGCTGAAGGAGGTGGGTGGGGTCCTGTCTGTAGGCTCCCTCAGGGAAGCTCCGGGTCTGGGTGTCTTTTCTTTCTTGGGACCTACGGGGAAGGGAAGGGTCTCAGGTGCACCCCGTGGATGGGAGTGAGTGGAGGAGAAGCAGGGGAAGAGGGGCTTCTGTTGTAAAAAGGATGTGTGGAAAGGTAAGACTGCTCCTTCCTGGTATCTTGGGTTTCTGGCAAGTGGGCCAGTGTCACTAGGAGCTGTCCCGAGTGCTGATCGGTACTCGGTGGGAATTTGCTCCTTGGCGCTGTCCCGCGTGCTGAAAAGAGCTGTGTTCTGGATGGTGATGGAAAGGCAATTGGGCAGTGCTGAGGGCTCCCTGGGAAAATTCTCCCAGATGACCCACTTTCTAAAAGCATAGTCCCTGTGGGTAGAGGCCTCACAGTTACTGGTGGCGTTTGGAAAAGGGACTCCCCTTACCTTGTTTCAGCTCATCTTCCTCTTTCCAAAACCATCCTATTTGTTAGTGTGGGATTAGGGATGGAGGATGAAGTTGTGTCTCTGAGTTCTCTTCCACCGAAATCATTTTTTTAGTGCATGAGTTTAGGGGTACTGTCACCAGCCTTTACCCTACTGGGTCGCAGAAGTTCAGTCTCATGGCGGTCCTGGGTTACTAGAGCTTGGCTCTTGTTGGTTAAGGCCAGAGTAGATAGAGATTGGGAGTTCACGACAATCTGATTACTTGGTATCTCTGCTCATCATACTTTGGTGTTCAGGACAGGGACACTGAAATATTCTGCAAACCTGTCTTGTGCTCTGCCCATTCCCAGCTCTACTTCAGAGAAGCATTTGGGAGAGACTTTTGTTGGGGAGGAAGATTTCTAAGCAAAGGATTCAAGGAGTGGGTGGGGTTGTTCAGTGCCATGGAGAAGAGAAGGAGGAGGCTACTGGAGACAGGGCAGTGGGAAAAGAGGAAGATCTGGGGGAGCAGAAATTATTCAAAGTGAGGGATGAGTTCTGGTTTCAATCCATAGCTCCCCTGGATATCTTTTCTCCATTGACTTATCTGTGGCTAGGGTCTCTCAACTCTATGCATTCTTATGCTCTGCTCTGTCTCTGTAACCATGAGGGGAATAGAGCAAGGAGTTATTTCCAGGTCCCTTCCTTGTTGTCCCAGGGGGATGAGAGCCAAATGTCAGGACATGCAGATGAGACTGTGGGGGAACAACGGGCAGGAGAGGTTGACGGCAGCTTACCTCTCATCCCCAAGAGCACAATCAAATATTCAAATGGGATCCCTCTTAAGGGGAGAGGAAGGAAAGGGTTTCCAGATGATGCTGGGCAGACATGGGGTGTGGTCAGGAACTCAAGAGAGGGGAGTGATATCTAGGGACCCTGGACTGAACCAGTTCCCCCCTTCTCAGATAAGACTTCTAGCTAATAAGGAGCCCTTCACCCATCATGTTTTTGATGTAATTCATCAAGATGATCCCTCCTTTCTGTAGCTGCTTGAGAGGAGCTGAGTTTTCCTCTGCTGTGGGTGCTGGGAGGTGGTGGGTGTGGGTGTGGGTGCCTGTTTGGGGAGGGGAGGTGTTTGTGCTCCACTCGGCTCCCTTGGTTACATAACAGCTTTGATAAGACTTTACTTTTGAGCTGCTGCTACTGCCTGAAGCAGTCACCCCTCCACCCCCTCAGGGAATGCTGGATGTCTACCCCCTTTTCCCTGGCCCCTTAGAGAGTCCTGCTATTCATGATCTAGTGTTCCAGCAGCTGCTTCCCTGCCAGGAGGTGTCTGCAGCTTGCTTCCCTGTTCCCTGACCAGCTACTGTTTTTTTCAAAAGTACTTGCTTCTTTTGTTATTTTGGGCCCAGGTCAACCTCTTTACGTTTGTGAACTCCTGGTCTACTCTCTCCCTGAGCGGGGCCCTCATGCTGGGATGGGAGGGTTCAGTGGACATCAGGAAGCTACCCTCTGGGGAAGTGGAGGGGCCTCACTTGAGGTTTTAGGGCCAGAGCTAATTTTCTTACTGTTCTTCCTCTGCTTCAGTATCTGTTTTGAGTTTGGGAGTGGTGGGATGTATCTTGAAGTACCGGGAGAAAGGGATCTGCCCTTGATATCTCCACTTCAGCTCCCTTTCTAGAAACAAAAGGCTGCATATGGAGGTGCTGCCTCTTAGGTGGGAAGAGACGCACCAGCTTTATTCCCACCCAGGTTGTCTGAGCAAATACTGGTTTCTCTTGGCATGGGACAAAGGAATTTCAGCACTCTTTTTTAAAGTGACTTTTTTCCTTTAGAGAACGAGAATGGGATATGTCCAGGAGTGGGGTATATCCTATTGATAACAGGAACAGCTTTCCAAATGGAGACTTGTAAGTTTGCAAATGGAAACTGCTTTCTGGAGAAGAGCCACAAGGCATCAGAGTGGATCAAGTTCAAGCTAGTGGGAAAATGACTTTTGGACAGCCCCAGTGTTCTCTCTTCAATCCCAAGTACTGCCCCAAAAAAATAAAAAGAAAGAGAAAGAACAAAACACTGCCCCCATTTATGCGTGTGTGAGAGACTTACAAGTTTGCAAATGGAAACTCATGATGTTACTTGGAGAGATTATGGACTTTTGGCTTTGTGGACAGTGTGGAAGCCACTGGGATGTCCCTGTGAGTGTCTTTGACTACGTATGTTGAGATTTGTATGTGTGAGTTTGCTGTATATATGTGTATAAATACATTTACATGTATAAGTATGGGGAGGTATATACAGGTATCTATGTATGATTTTGTGCACTCATGTATATGTATAACTGTGAAGGTGATTAATTAAAGCACTGTGTGTGTGGTTTATGTGGTGTGCTCTCCTACTGATGTGTATATATAAATGTAAGCATGCATGTGACCATGCATGTGGGGCCATGTATAGTATACATACAGGAATTATCAACATATGGATGTATGTGCAAAAGTGAGTCATGCATGAGAATAAATTGTATATGTGTCTGTATGAGAGAGAGAAAAACAGAGGAGACAGATTAAGAGAGAGAATTCTTTTTCTTTCCTTTTTTTTTTTTTTTTTTTGGTGGCATTGGGAATTGAAGAGAGAACACTGACTGAACATTGGGGCTGTCCAAAAGTTGTTTTCCCACTAGCTTGAACCTGATGCTCTCTGAGGCCTGTGGCTCTTCTCTAGAAAGCAGGATCCCTGAGGTCTCTCAAATTCTCATGTCTTGGGGAGTCAGCTTATTACCAGTCCGATGAAAGGAGTTTGCAGAGGGAAAACATGTTTAGGCCCAGGGGACAGTTGTGTAAGGGATCCAGGCCTATCACTGTTGAGATGCTGTGCTATTACTACGGAAGTTTTAAGAATCAAGAGCAACGAGTTGGGCTTAGGGGAAGGAAGGGGCAGAGGGCACTGTATTAGGAAGGTCCAAATGTATCCATAAGATTCACATAGGTTTGGTATAAGGCAATACCTGTATACATGTATACGTGTTTGTTACTTGTCTGTGTCACAAGTCACATACCAACATAGGTGTACGTTATAACATATATGCAAACAAATCTAGAGACGTGTATGTAGCAATGTGGGGATATGTCAACATGTACATACATGTTAATACATACATACATGTGAACAGAATATATAGAAATATGTGGGCATATGTTAATACTGGTCTGATTGCAACTCATGGTGATATACTTGTGTACCTCACTCACCCTGGGTAACAATAGCCCGCAAGGAGTTCCTTCCCCATCATACGTGCCTCATCCAACCCATTCATTCGTTCAGCAGTGTTTATTTTATCTGGCACCATATTGTAGGCTGTCCCACTAGAGATGATTCTTGACCTCAGGTAACTTACAACCTGGAGATGAGGCTGAAAGACCTGGAGCCAAGTAAGCAAAGTGTGAAGGCATGTAAATGTTCATGAGATGATGGGGACCTAAAGAGCATTCGGTTTTTCTAGAGTGGGAAGGGGCAGGTTTGATAAAGGAACCATAGAAGGGGAGGCCCTTGAACCAAGGCTTAAAAGTGGTGCAGGTTTTTGTCAGGTGGGCAGGTGTGGGAAAAGGTATTGCTGTGGCAGGAAACGTCCCAGATGTTCCCCTTACTTCTTCTCTTGCAACCCTCCTCCATGGACGCTTCCTCCAGAAGCAGCAAGAGTGAGATGAGGATGTATGTGCCTTTTCAGTTGCCTCCATCTTGCTCAGAGTGAGATCCAAAGTGCGTAGGAACTTGAGCCTGAGCTACATGAGTGCTGCATGTAAAACAGTCAGTCACTGGCTGCCTCCCCGATGCTATGCGGGCTTCCTTCCTGGCCCAAGAGATGTTGTGCAGGCTCCCACCTTGAGGCTCTTTAGCAGTTGCTTTTCCCTTCAGCCCCAAATGCTCTTTCCCCAGGTTTCCACACAACTCAACTCCCTCACTTTATTCAAAAGTCTGTTTTTTGGAGAGGCCTCCCCAACAGTCCAACTTAAATAGCCTTTTGTCATTCTACCCCCTCATCCCCGTTTATATATATTTTTAAGTTTCAGCACTTGCCGTTGCATTATCTCATACATTGCTTTATCATCCCACTTTCCCCACTTGAATATAAACCTCCGGAGAACCGGAGCTTCATATGTTTTCTTCATTGCTGTGTCTGTTGTGTCCAGAATAGTATCTGGCTTGGGGTAGACTCTCCGTATGTATGTGTTGAATGAACACATTGTAGATGGGCTGTACTGGCAGCCAATGAGGAGGATGGATCCAGGTAGAACAAGATACAAGGCAGGGAGACCAGTGAAGAAACTGTTGTAACAGCTTTGGTGAGAAATCAGGACAAGGGTGACTTGATGTAGAACATTGGCAGAGGAAGTGGAGAGAAGATGCAAAGTGCAGATGTGTGCATGTGCACGCATACATACATGTGCACATGTGTATTTCAGCCAGTCATGTGTGCTGTCTTAGTAGGGGAAGACTAAGGAGGAAAGTGCAAGCATCTAGATATGTATACGTGGTGTGTGTGTCATGAACACCCCATGACAAGCTGGACATCCTCCAGCTGACCCTGGCTGCCATTCTCCCTCCCTTTGGATCTTCTCACCACCATCCCTTGTACACCTGCCTCTGCCAGTCAGGCTGCAGTGGGCTGCCAAGCTGGGTCTCTCTGGTTCCGTACCCTCAGGGTTGCAGAGCTCCCGCCTCAGGGAACAGGGGTGGGGAGCAAGCAGGATCCTGAACAGAAGCAGTTTAAGAAGTCAGACTCCTGAGTAGAGTTAGAGACAGACAGAGAGGCCTGTGAACCTCGCCAGGAGGAGGACTGGCAAGCTCAGAGATAGAGGGCTCAGGCATGGCCCGGACTTCCTGTAGGCAGGGAGTGCCCTCCCTGTTCCACTCTGGGTTCTCCCCCAGTGGGGCGGGTGCCTTAGCCAGGGAGGGGCTTGGGAGTTATTCCCCGTCCCCTGCCTCTGCTCTTAGTGAAGTCAGGTCTGGGGGCTGGCAGTAGGGGAGGAGTTTCTCTTTGAGTCTCAACTTTGGTTGTTTTCCTCTCTCCCAAGAGAGCATGAGGGAACTGAGGTTGTGTTGCAGAATGAGGAACTAAGGTTAGACTTCAGGCAGCACCAGTTGGCTGCCTGCATGAAGGGAATAAGGCTTAGTTTTCCAGCAAAGCTGGAAGGAGGGCTGTTGAGCAAACAAGGGAGCAGAGGGAGTGGTGGGTTTGCCCCTGTTGTCCTCATACCACTCCCTTACTTCTGAGTTCCTCCTCTACACCTCCAAGCCCTGGGCTGGATTACCTCCGTATAAAGAGACCGGAGCCAGAGCCCTTTTCAGATTCTGGATTGTAAGGGCCCTTCTGTGGCTCTCCTCTGTCTTCAGGAGGACTAGGGGCTGAGGTGCCACCGCGCTCCCCTCCCACCTGGGCTGTGAGCTTGGGGGTTGGGCCGAAACAGCCGCCAGAGCCGCCCACCTGCCCGCGGTGTCATGGCAACGACTCTGCCCACGTGGACGAAGAGGAAAAGGAGGAGAAGAGAGGAGGCATCGTGGCCCTGAGGATGGGAGGGGGCTTCTCTGGGTCCCTTGTTCTGGCCCCCATCCTCTAGCTTGGCCCTGGCTGTAGTTCCTTTCACCCCAGACCCCTCAGGACAGGGTGGGGCTGGTATTCCATCCCTGGCTTCAGAGCCTATGTGTGTCCTTGGGTGTCCTGAGTAATGATGACCTTGGCGTCCTGCACTGTGGAGCCCTGGCCAGGGTCCTGGGAGACATGGGGCCTCAGCACGTGCAGCCTTCTCCCTCTCTCCCCACACCGCAAGTCGGGGAGGTGCCTGGGGCTGAGGGGATGAGAGCCCGACCTACTTCTCCATTTTCTCACTATTTTTCAAAAGGAAAATGACCCACTTTTCAGCCAATCGGACTGGGGCCTGTTCCCAGGCTGATTCCCTGAGCCCCCCTGCCCAGGCCTCTGCCCCATCCTCAGCCTCTTTGCCACGTGCTGTGCCCCCTTGCTGAGGGAAGCAGGTGCACCCATGTGGAGGGGTCCTTCCTTGCCATCTGCACCAGCTCAGGGAGGAGTCTGTTCCAAGTGGGGCAGGGGTGATCCTACAGCAGATGTTTTGGGCAGGTGCTACTGACTGCTTCAATCGTGGGCACTTCGAGTGTCCTCTGTGCCAGCCCCTTACGCTACCAGGATGCATCTCCCATGTTGTGGAGTGGCAGGAAGGGCTCTGGGATGGCAGGAGGACTGTGCCCCTCCTTTCACCTTGTTTTAATGGATGGCGGTGGGCTGTCTTCCCAAACTGCTCTGATTCTGTGTGGAAAGGGAGAACTATCTCTGTCTGTCTGTCTGTCTGCATGTCTACCAGAGTTCCTGTGAGAGACCCCTTCTAGAGGATTCTGCCTAAGCCTGTCTTCCCAAGCCCCTCCCCCTGCTTGGATATTGGTCTGGGCCTCAGAGCCCCCTCCCTCCCTCAGCTATATTGGCCTGGGCTGGCTTGGGGGGTGATTAGGGATTTAATTATTTAGTTTCTCCAGCTCAGTAGATTAATTCCATCCATCACAGGCAGGCCGAGGCTTCTTCCCCCTCTCAGGGCTGCCTGGCCAACCCCAGAGGGAGTAAACATCATTGCTCACCTGGGCCCAGTATTGGATCTGGGAACAATGGATAAAGTTCTTGTTGGGGGAGGATTTGGTTCATGACATTGAGCAGATGTGGGTGCCTCAGGGCTATGAAATGAACACATACTGCTGTCATATGTGGATAAGCTTGTGAGTGTATATGTAAGGCTTGCATCCATGCAGCTTCTATGCATACAAACACCTGTGTCTTTTGGATGAAAACGCACATGTGTGTGAACCTTTGAGGGAACAGTGTGTGTGTATCTGTGTTCATTATGTGATGACTATATATGAGGATGAATGCTGTGTGGATGATTGCGTGGCTGCATAATTTACCTCCAGATGAACACATGGTAACTTGTGCATGAGCAGTCTTGGAAACATGTATGGCCACATATGAGGGAGACATGGCAGGATGGAGCTTTCCGGAGGCTGAGTGCTGAGTCAGAGCACTGGTGGAGGGTCCACCTGCTGGCCTCATCAGACTCGTTTGGTCAGAGAGAGATGCTACTTTAGATATGTTCTGTTCTATCTGGGCTTGGTCCCCTGGTATTTGAGAGTGCCAGACCCACAGTCAAACCCCTGTTCCACCACTTGTGTGACCTTGGGCAATTTTCTTTACATTCTAAACCTCAGTTTCCTCATCTGCAAAATGGGACTAATAATGGTACATACTATATGGGACAGCTGTGAGGACTACATGAAGAGATACATCAAAAGCATTTATCACACTGTCTATGCAGTTGCAGGCATTCAAAGAGCTGAGCCTTAAGACTTCAGAGTTGGAGGGCACCAGAGATTGTCCATACAGTGCTTAAGTTCAAGCTCTGCTTGCTGATCTCCCTGGGTTGGACAGTTCAGCTCTTCAGCAAAACCACATCACCCTGGCCCAGCTTTCCCTGCTGTGGAATTCTGGCCCAGCTACAGGACATCATTTCTCCCCTGCCTTCTCCTGTTTCTCCCCCACTCCTTATGTATCAGCTGTGAGGTGCTACTTCTTGATGGCTCATCTGCTCACCCTGAACTCATTGAGCACTTACTGTATGCTATTTTTATCCATACAGTGTTACAGCACATAAATCTTGGCCTTCAAGTAGCTCACAGCCTGCAAACGCACATTTACCATTCTGTGCTAAAGAGAGACAGGGACTCCAGAGGAGGTGGCTTCTGCTGTGTCTTGGGATGGTGAGGAGGGCACTCCTAGGGAAGGCATCTCGGAAGAGAGTGCACGGCAAGGGTAAGGTTGAGGGGACAGACCTTCTACACGGAGGAATAGTATAGTCTGTGCTGCCTCCTCTTTCCACACACTCTCCCCGCTGCGTTCCCAGTTCTCTGCTCCCTTCTCTCCTCCTAAGCCCAGAAATTCAGAGAGGAGAGTTGTGGCTTAGACCTCCCTGAGGCTGGGTCAGGGTCGGGCTTGGGGTCAGGCAGAGCAGAGGGGTGGGAGATACTACCGCGTGAGCCTGGAATCAGCCCACAAAAGCACTTCAGAGGGGCATGTGGGGCCCAGCACTGTGCTTTACTTTCCTGTGAGAGGCCCAGAAGTAGGGGAAGGGCCCCGGTGCTGGATGGAAGTCCCTGTCCTATCTCACACAGAGACATACCAGACGATGTGATAACCCTGGAGGCAGCTCTAAGCTCTTGACTCCGTGGAGAGACCAGATTCTTAGGATGGAGGTAGGAAAGGCCATGGGCCTGACCTGGATGAATAGCTCCTGCTCAACAGATCTCTGTCATAGATTGGGTCTCTCACTTGTTCTTTGGCCTTGGCAGGCTCAGGCCTGGTGGCACCCTGGAAGCCAGGGCGGCACTAGCCCATAGCACATACAAATGAAAGAGGGTCCCAAGGTGCTGAAGTCAGGAGAAGCCAATATATGGAGACCCATGTGCCAGCTGCCTTGGATGGATCAGCTTACAAATTATTATAACCTGAAGAGGTAGGTATCATTATCCCTATTTTACAGATGAGAAAATTGAGGCCTAGGTAGAAAAAACAAGTTGTTCTTGGAGATGCAGAGAGCATTGTCTCTCTAGTATCCAGCTATGAGGTTGCTGAATTTTCCCTCCCATATCCCTAGAGTCAGAAGAGAGGCTGCCAGTCCTAGCTACAGAGGCTCCTGGGGGTCTGTGAATCAAAGACCATTAATTTTCTCAGATGCCACCATCTTTGGCTGCCAGCGCTGCTTGGGTGTGTTCTGCATGCTCAAAGTGTGGGGGGTTTTCAAAAGGATCCCAGGCAAACAAATTCCTAGATCTGTGAAACCAGTGAGTTTTCAGAGTGCCCATCAGGTGTGGCCGCAGCCTCTGCCCAAAGCTGTCTGAGGAACCCTCTCTGAGGCCCTGTGTCTAGTTCTCCCGAGTTTAAATGGTTTCTTCCTTGTTATCAATAACTAATCCTCAGCACTGTGCTGGACATTTCGCCTGCGTTACCTTAATCTTCATGATATCACGAGAAAGGGACTGTTCTTGACCCTATTCGACAATGGTGAAACCGAACCTGAGAGAGATACAGGGACTTCTTAAGGCTCGTGTTTAGTAATGTGGACCTGGGCTGTGTACCCAAACAGTTTGGCTCAAGCCCCCGAACCCAGTCTCTGTGAGCAACCGTCGCCGGCCAAGATCTTGCAGGAGTTCTGCTCCTGGGATTCCTCCCTGTTGTCAGGGGCTCCTGGAGACTTTCAGGAAGGGGACGGTGGATGTAACTGGGCATCACAGCCTGGGGATTGGTTCAGTTGACAGGGACGGATGAGATAGCTAAAAATGGATTGGAAGCAGTTGGTCATGAGAGATGGGGCCAATCAGGATGAATTGTGCCTCAAAGGCCCTTTGGAAGCTGTGAGGAAGGAAAAGGAAGTTCACAACTTTGTTTCTGGAGCCTCTTGTTAACATAGTCCCAGCTGTAGAAGGAGCTGAGACCCAGCAAGTTTGAGTGAAGAGACCTGCTTGGGCTGGTGGGTTGACCCCAAGCCTTGCTCCCACAGCTCAGCCTTGAGTTCCTCCTCACAGCTTCTTTTTTACCCTGTGCAGTCTTTGGAGAGCCATCTCTTTACTTCTTATTCCTCCTGCCTTACCTTCCCTGTGCAGAATGGCACATCTAGGGAGAACGCCGGCAAACAGAATAGCAGGGCTGGGTTTGGAATCAGGATTTCTAACACTAGATCCTCCAGAGCCTTCCACAGCCTTTTGGGGGAAAGGTATGGAGGTCCCTTCTGTGGGCAGTGGGTAAGGCAGGAAACGAAGACATTCATGTCTACAAGAGATATTTTCTGAGCACCTGTTTGTGTGTTCTCCTAGATGCTCAGAATACTGCAGAGTATGAGGCAAGTATAGTTCCTGCCCTTTCCGGAACTGATATTCTACCATGGAAGACACACTAAAATGTGTAATGCATGAAGCAAATAATTTCAAGGAGCAATTAGTGCTATTAGGGCAATGAAGCAAGGTGATGTAGGGCGAACCTGGGAACTGAAGCTCAACTTTAGTTCGAGTGAGTGGTCAGGGAAAGCCTTTCTGAGCTGAGCCCCAAAAGATGAGACAGAGGAAGCCACGGGAGTATCTGGGGCAGAGTGTTCCAGCAGAGAGAACATCAAGTGCAAAGCCCCCTGAGGTGGGATTTTTCAAAGAGATAGGTAGTGTGGGTTATTCACAGGCTGAGTGCTGTCCAGTGGGTCAGGACATGCGTTTAGACTCAGATCTACCTAAATATCTTGAGTGCTTTGGAACAGTAAACTCGTTTGCTGTAAAATTCCTGCCTAAGCCCCCAGAAAGAGTCAATTAAATAAAGTAATGAAGGTGAATAAATAAGATCACATACCTCTCTCCTTCCATTCTGTTCCTCCTTTACCCTCCATTTTCTGGGACAAGGTGGGTAGGAGAAAGAGAATTTTCCTTGGAGTCCTAAGGGATGGGGTTGGGCCATAGGGCTGGGTTGAGAGAAGCCAGGGACCAGGGACTAGCCCAGCTGCAGATATGCTGCCAAAGGCATCTGAGCACATTGGTCAAGGGGGTTTCTGCTGCAAGACATGAGGGGTTGGAGCAGGACTGTCGGTGAATGATCAAGAATGTGAGCTGCAAGTGGGAGACTCTGTATTAGGGCTCCCAGGGACTAGCTCATTCACAGTGGACATAAAGCTCCAGCTACCCAAGCTGTCGTCAGGTCGGGGGGTATAGGAGGCTGGACAGGGCAGCTGAGGTAGGATCCCAGCCTTATTGGTTGGGTCATCACAGGGAAAGAGGGCAGATAGGCAAACCTGAAGCTTGGGGGTCCCTGAGCACTGGCAGTTCCTCCTTAGGCATGGAGGAATCCAGCCTTATAGCAGCAAAGTGAGTGCTAAGCCTCACTTGCTGTAAATTCTGATATACCACAGCTGGTCTGGGGATGACTTCATAGGCTCCTTGTGAGGGGATTGGAGTGGACCCAGCAAGGGAGCACCTGTGCCCTTTTGCTGCTATCTGGACCATCCTGTCCAGCTTGTAGCTGTCCCAGAAGCTTCCTGAGGAAAGAGTAAATCAGCTAATATTTGATTTTTGAAACCTTCATCTTTGCCCAAGGCATTACTTTGTGTCAATCTCTGAAACTCTGGCCTTTGTCAAGCACATCTAGATCCCTGGGTCTCCAGATGTGGACAGTCTAAGAGTGACTTGTCTTTTCCCCAGCAGAGTATCTTTGTCCTTAGATGGTTTTCTCTAGAGATTAAGTGACTTCCTCAAGGTCACACTGTAAATCCGTGAAGGAAGTAATAAAACAGGAAATAAGGATAGCTACCTTTCTTGAGTATTTACCATGTGCTAGTACAGTGCTAAGGGATTTATATGCTTTGCTTTATTAACCATCACATCATTAGTACCTTTATGATGGATCTCATATTATCTCCACTTTACAGTTGAGAGAATAAGAGAGGTGAATCACCTGCCCAGGTACACACAGCTAATAAGTGAGTGGAAGGTGATTTGAACTCAGTCTGATGGCAGAGTCCACACCAATGACTGCTTTGATCCAGGGAGTCTGTGAGTCACTTAGGTCTCAAGAAAGGAAAAGCAACTGGCTTGGCTGGGCAGGGCCATGAGGGAGGGGAAGAGAGAACACTGACTCTTTCCTCTGCAGCCCTTTTCCTTCCCCCATTTTCCATTTTTTTTCTGGAAGGTAATTGCTTGGGGCAGTGACAACCTCCTGGCGAATTACACAGCTGGTTTCCCAGTGAGATTTGTAACAACAACCCCGCCAGCCTGGCAGCCCCCAGCAAGTTCCGGTTTAAGAAACTAATTGCTGGATTGTGTAGTTGGTGCTAAATTGGGTAATTTCTTGGTGACGGCATCTGTGCTGCTTCTTCCATTCCCAGCTAGATTCGAGATCCATCAGAGAAGAATTTGTCACACACGGCACCCTCCCAGACTCCTTTGCTTCCCACTTCCCAGCCAGCTATAGGCAATTGCAGAAGTGGCTCTTCCTTGGCCCAGAGGTTCGCCATCCGGGCAGCTGTCTGTGTCCTGGGATAGTGGAGAGATGACTTGGCGCAGTAAAATGGGGAAAAGAATACCAGCACCCAGCATTGCCGTAGGGCTTCAGGGAGCTTCCTCTATGCTCTGCTTACCTAACCTCGGACTTGGTATCAACTCATGTTTACTACCCAGGGGAAAAGGCCAAACCATGCTCTGGTCAGTTGTGGAGTGTGTGGTATATATGAGGTCTTTTTACTGTTTATTTGCTTTAAAACAACAGGTTTACTTTCATTACTGTGTTTCTTTAGAATGGCATTTAAGAATTTGACTTCTCCAGGCTAACAGCACAGCCAAGAGAAAAGCTAAGGCTCGGGAGTCATTGGGTTCGACTTTGGCCTTTGCCACTAGCTCTCAATGGGGTCTCATGGGGGTCAGTCAGCCTCTGCAAGCCTCAGTTTCTTTTTCTTTTACTTGGGAGCATGGGTAATATCTGTCCCTTGGAGTAGTTTTGGGAATCTGATAAAATATCCTAAGTGAAAGGATCTAGTTTTTTGTAGAATCACATTCACTCAACAAACACCTGCCACATGCCAGACATTGCGTTAGGAACTGGGCAGAATGCAGTGTAGAAAACGGATGAAATTTTCCTGGGTGGAGCTTACATTCTAGTGGGAGAGACAGGCAATCTCAGAATCACACAAATTTAAAATGGTAACAATATAAGAGCCAGGTACATGGTGCCTTGAGAGCAAACAGCAGGGGGATCTGACCTAGTCAGGGAGGCCAGAGAAAGCTTCCCTGAGGAAGCAACAACTGGGCGAGATCTGACGAGTATGCAAGAGTCAGCCAGGCAGAGGTGGGAGGAAAAAGCTTTCTGGACAGGGGAAATAGGCTCCGTGATGTGAAGGGCCAGGGAACTGAACAAAGCTTGGCTTGGCTAAAGCGGAGAGCAGGGGAGAGCATGTGGTGAGAGTATGTAGGAAAAGGAGGAAGGGCCAGATTCGACAGGCCCGGTTGAATACTTTATGCCGAGGATACCAGTAAGCCAAGGAAGAGTTTTAAGCAGAGAAGTGATAGGTCCAGATTTACATTTCCAGATGATCATCTGGGTTGGAGCAGGGTAAGAACTGAAGCAGGAAGACCAGTTAGGGACTTCTGCAGATGCACAGGCAGAAGGTGGTGTTCAGAGGTGTAGTTGGATCGTTAGCAGTGCTTTCTGCTGCAAATACAGAAAACCTGGCCAACAGTGGTTTAAAATAGAGAGTGTATTCCTTATCACAAATAGGCCTGGAGAAAGGCAACTCCTTGTGTTGGTTCTGTGGTTTGGTGGTGCCAGGACTAACATCTCTGCAGTTCTCTAGGCCTTTCTCTCATGGTGGCAAAATAGCAACCACAGCTCTGGCCATCAAGGTTTTATTCCAGCCGAAAAGAAGGGGAGGAAGGTTGGCACTTGCAAGTCCTACCCATTTTGTCACAAAGGCAGAATCTTTCTGAGAATCCCTCATCATATTTTTATGTGTATGTCATTCACCCAAACTGAATCATGTGGCTTCTAGTTATAAGGGAGTCTGGGAAGTTGGGTGTGATGGTGTATGCCTGTAATCCCAGCACTCGGGAGGCTGAGGCAGGAGGATCACCACGAGTTCAAGGCCAGTGTGGGCTGCATAGTGAGTTCAAAGCCAACCTGAACTACAGAGTGAGACCTTGTCTCAAAAAACCAAAAAAACAAACAAAACAGCGGTGCCTGAGAAAGGGAAGGAGGCTGAAAATGAGTTTTAGCTAGTCAGCCAACAATGATTGGTGAATAGGGAAATAAGTGACACATCTATTTTTAGGAAGCAAAATCCATAGGAGTTGGTGATGGATTGAATTATGAGTCCCTTCCCTCAGTTGTTTTTCCTTCTCATTGGTTATGTTAAGTAATGGGAGGCTGCCAATTTAGCTCAGTGGTTAGAGTGTTTGCCCGGCAAGTGCAAGGCCCCGAGTTTGATCCCCAGCACACACAAAAAAAAAAAAAAAAAGAAAGAAAAAAAGAAACGGGAGCAGAGGAGCAGAGGGTGGAGGAATGTGATCACATATCATAAAATATAGGAGGAAGCCAGTGATTAATTTTTAAATATTTTCCTTGGGAAATCCATAAATTGGATAACCCCTTACTCTAGTATCTTGGATTTAATTATATTGTTTATTATTTGTTTTTTATATTGTTTATTATTTGAACATTAGAGTTTGAAAAAACTAAAATGAAGGTGTCACATACGAGATAACATGTAATCTTCTGGAGTTTTTAGGTGGTTTCATATGCATTGTGTCTTTGGCATTCATTAAAGGCCTGAGCTGATGATGTCATTCGGCTCGGCGAAGTTAGGTTACCTGTCTGGTCTTGGGACTGTGGTTTCTCCACTAGACAGTGTTGCCCTGCAGGACTTGGGGAAGCGAGGCAGAAGGGTCTGTTTGGTGAGGAGCAATTACAGGGGCCTGTCTCTTCTGAGACTCGAGCCCGGAGAGTATGGGTTGATGCTACAGAGACTGAGGTTTGATAAGATCTTGATGACAAGTTGGTGGCTTGGCAGCAGCACCTTTGGGAAGCTGGGACAAAGAGCACCTGAGATCATCCACCACTGGCAAGTACAGTGCAAAGTTCCAGCTTGGTATGACCACAAGTGTAGAAACAGAATGGCGTGCGGTTCTGCTAAAGGGGCCTTTTGTGCTGTGAGTCTCAGCCACAGAACCCGCCCAGGTCAGGAGGAAGAGCATGCCAGAGGCGAAGCCCTAGACTGCCTAAGGCTGGGAGATGCTCCCAGTGCTTTCCCAAGTGTGAGAGAAGCAACTGTCTTGACTCGAAGTCCTCTCTGCTGTCCCCGAAAAGGGCAGTGGAGTAGAACTGTCACAGAGCCAGGCAGTTGATAGCTGTGAGGTCACACAGTCTCCAGTCCAGGCCCCAGGGTGGGCTGGGCGTTGGGCGTGTCCCACCCTCTCTTTTATGGAAGATTCCTAGGAGATTCCACAATTTCTTCATTGTCTCACATCCCTCAGGGTCAGGAAGTTCTTCCAGATGTCTGACTGTTTGTCTTCCACTACTATTAATCATGCTTGCAAAGCTAGCTCGTCTTCCTGACGTCTTTGTGTCTAATAATGGCATCATTAGTCTTCCAGTCACGGCTGTTGCAAACTTCAGAGTCGTCTTCCTTTTTGACTCTCTCTCTCTCCTTCCCTATTTTTGCCAGATCCTAACTGTCTTCTGGACTCTTCCCAGCCCACTCCTCAGAATTGCTTATTTACACACCTCTTTTGCTTTGTGCCTGCTAATTCTTCCAGTGGGAATCATTGTCTCTCATACCTTTGTCTGTGGAACATGCAGCCATTTTATACTACAAATCAAATAGCCTCTTCTCTGGGAAGTCTTCCTTGATTTGTCTCCACCGAATCTGGTTTTGCCCTCATTAGAAATAGCCTAACATTTTGGGACTTTTCTCCGGCACAGTCATTTACTCATCTACCCAGTGAATATTTATTAAAGACCAACCTCTGGCCAAAGCCCTGGAGTAGGTGCTAGAGATCCTGAGATGAACAGGACTTGAGTTTCTACCATGCAGAATGTTTCCCCCCATACTGTAATGGGGGGAGATGGAGACTGAAACAATTTCAGTGCAGTGTGATAGCTGCTTTCATGGGGGTACCCAGCATGTGATAAAAGCCCAATAGAGAGGCATAACCCAGAATAAGAGTACAGAAAGAGTAATATAAGTGTTAGGAGCAGGGAGAGTTTGAGGGTGGAGGAGTGGAATTTCTAGGAGGGAACAGCTTGTGCAAATATTCAAGGACCTCAAATAACTGTGAGAGTTGTCAAGTGAGAGGTTGTTTCCCTGTTAGACTGTAGACCCCTTGAGGACAGGGACCACCCTGCAATTACCTCTATACAATTTTCATTCAGAATCTTACTCATGGTAGCTGCTCAACAAATGTTTGTGGAATGCAGCCACATTTAAAGGCAATGAAAATTCTATGGCTCAGCACCACGGACAGATCGCACAGACACCTGCAGTTGGAGGTAGTCCAACCTGTGAGCTCGTTTGCATGTATTTGCATAATGAAGCCAACTTCTTTTCTCTGGGGGTCTGAAAGCTCTGCATCATGGGGGATCAAATCAGTCTTGCTGTGGGGGGCCCGGAAGGAAAATTGTCAGGGCCAGCAACCAGTCCTGAAGATTCTACCGTCTCTGTTTTTTTTTTTTTTTTTTTTTCCTGCCAGGAGCCAGTGGTCCTGAGCCTTCTGAAGTTAGGATTCTGCCTGGTGGTGGGGATCCTGACGTCAAGGATGGGACATCCCATATGGTGAGTGGTAGGAAGGCCTAGGAAATGGGGATTAGATTCAGGTTCTCAAATCTGAATAACTTGGGTTTGAATCTTGATTCAGAGTGACTCACCCACTTACTGGCTTTGTGACCCCACCATTTTGAGCTCCATTTTCTCATGGTAAGTGTGGATAATATTTACATTACAGGATTTTAGTGGGAATAGAGACTGTTAGGTATGCACAGTGCCTGATACATAGCAAGTGCCTGGGAAGTAGTAAGAGGTAAGCTGAGTGCAGGATCTGGAAGAAGCCTCAAACAGGCGGGTGTGGGGAGGCCATGCCAGGAGGACGGGAGATTGAGTCTCAGAGGTTCTGCTGTCTGGAGTCTTTGAGGCTGCCGTCCCTTCCTAGTCAGCAGATGGCCCAGGAGCTGGTCTGGGGTGAGGGAGGGCTCCGTCTGCCAGCTCCTCTGTCCCTGTCCTTCCTGCTGTCACCCCCTCCTGCTGTAGCTCCTGTCCTGGCAGCTCCTGGAGCAGTGATTGGAGGCAGCTCTTGCTGAGAGCTGACCTCTCTGTCCTGTGGCCTTGGCAAGCCCAGGATGGGGGCCACAGGCATTGGTTCCAGGGCCTCTTCTCCATCGTCTCACTGCTTACCAGCCCACTGTTCCCGGGAGGAGCAACTCCTGGTTTCCAATCCCAGTTTGGGATTCAGATGTTGCCTCGTATAACTGTGTGCCTTCTCTGTTGCTTTTCTCCCTCCATGACTCCACTCCAGTGGGAAGGGATTGGAAAGGGGGCATAAAAGCAAAAGGGAAATTTCATCTGGGGAATATTTGGAACCCAGAAAAGGAAAGAAGAGGTGATGTCTCAGGTTTTCCTTCCTATCTCAGTCCTGAAGGGAGAAAGAAGGGGTGTGCAGCCAGATGGAAAGAACAGGGTACAGAAGGAATGAAAGGGATTTTCCTGCAGAATGGTGCTGGATATCTAGATTTGGGGCCCGTGTTCTCTTTGGTCACGGTGCTGGGTGCTGTGACCCTGAGGCCTGGTGCCTGCAGCAGAGGGGTGGTACTGGGTAAGGGTGGGACAGAGGTACGGCTCTGGATCAGTTTGCCTAAACCTAACTTGTTAAAAGCTAGTTCACCTAATGAATAGTTTCTTTGAATATTTTGTATGTCTGCCTGGGTCTCCTTTTGTTTTTGATAATCTAAGGATATTTAAAAACCCATTTGGCTGAGAGCATTTCCTCTTGTGAATAAGTATTTATCAAATTTGCAGCATTTGATGAATGATGGGATTATTCTCTGGCCTTGCGTCTTTGTCTATTGTGACTGTTTTAAGGACTTTTCAGCCCATTTGTGGGAAGATGGTACAATTAATCACAATAAATTGATATGCATTTGAAGGCATACAAGAATGCCCATTGAAAGATGGTTTTAGGTGAAGTGGCTTGTTGTTTAGTCCAAATCCCTTTTTTCCCTGTTTCCCCAGGAGGTTCCTGGGGCCTGGCCCCCAACACTATGAAGAGTCTTTGCTGAGGCCATGAGGGGTTACCATGGCGACCGAGGCAGCCATCCCCGCCCAGCCCGCTTTGCTGACCAGCAGCATATGGACGTGGGCCCAGCTGCCAGGGCCCCGTACCTGCTGGGCTCCAGGGAGGCCTTCTCCACCGAGCCCCGCTTCTGTGCCCCAAGGGCTGGCCTGGGACACCTTTCTCCGGAAGGGCCCCTGAGCCTGAGTGAGGGGCCGTCCGTAGGCCCTGAGGGAGGACCAGGGCCGGCCGGGGCTGGGGGGGGTAGCAGCACCTTCCCCAGGATGTACCCTGGCCAGGGCCCCTTTGACACCTGTGAAGACTGTGTGGGCCACCCACCAGGCAAGGGCGCCCCACGCTTGCCTCCCACACTTTTGGATCAGTTTGAAAAGCAGTTGCCCGTTCAACAAGATGGCTTCCACACCTTACCATACCAGCGAGGTCCAGCAGGGGCTGGGCCTGGGCCAGGGCCAGGGTCTGGCACTGCCTCTGAAGCCCGCAGCGAGAGTCCCAGCCGCATCCGGCACCTGGTTCACTCTGTGCAGAAGCTCTTTGCCAAGTCCCACTCTCTGGAGGCGCCTGGGAAGCGGGACTATAATGGGCCTAAAGCTGAGGGAAGAGGTGGCTCTGGGGGTGACAGCTACCCTGGCCCAGGATCTGGAGGCCCCCACACCTCCCACCACCACCATCACCACCACCATCACCACCACCACCAGTCCCGGCATGGCAAGAGGAGCAAGAGCAAGGACCGCAAGGGGGATGGGCGGCATCAGACCAAGGCCACGGGCTGGTGGAGCTCTGATGACAACTTGGACAGCGATAGCGGCTTCCTGGCGGGTGGGCGACCCCCTGGGGAACCTGGTGGTCCCTTCTGCCTGGAGGCTCCAGATGGTTCCTACCGGGACTTGAGCTTCAAGGGGCGTTCAGGCGGGTCAGAAGGTCGCTGCCTTGCCTGCACTGGCATGTCCATGTCGCTGGATGGACAATCGGTCAAGCGAAGTGCCTGGCATACCATGATGGTCAGTCAGGGCCGAGATGGATACCCAGGGGCTGGGCCAGGCAAGGGGCTCCTGGGTCCGGAGGCCAAGGCCAAAGCCAGGACTTACCACTATCTGCAGGTGAGGCTTTCTTGGAAGATGGGGGTGGGCAGGGTCCTTAGCCCTCACCAGTCTTGTCTGCCAGGGAACACTGGAAAGGGTTGAATGGAAGTCAGCTGTTCCTGTGATGGAGGGCTTGCTCTGTCTTACTGTGTCACTCTGAACCCCTTTGGGGCCTCAGTTTCCCTATTTGTGCAACAAAGGGACCCCTCTATTCTGACAGTGTACATCAATTCCAGGAAGACTTCTCTGTGAGAAGTTTTGGGCAAACTGCTGACCTCCATCTTAATGAGGTTAGAGGCAGAGTGAGGTTGAGGGAAGGCAGTGGATGGGTCAGAGTGTCGCTCCCTGGTTATGGCTGGCCTTGAACTTGGAGGTCGGCAGTTGGAAAGCAGATCGTCTGCCTCAAGGCATGCTCCAGGCCTCTTTTCTGCTCTGATCTGGGCGGTCCTGTTACTTGAATATGAAGTTCAGATGCTGGAATATTTCTCTGCTGGGGTTTGTTATTTTGGGCTGCCTGTGGTGGTGCAGCCAGGAGACTGTGGAGGAACCCTGGGAGCCTGTCTCATGGGTTTTTCTAGGTTGGGGGGACACACATCTCACCTGCTCTGTGGCCTCTACTGTTGAGGCTCGGAGCTCTGACCCCTCTTTTGGAGCCTTTGACCCAGCCTCATCCAGCCATACTGTTCTCTTGAGTTCTCCTGTAGTTTTAAGAAGAAAAGTCAATACAAGTTCCAGAGATCCAGCAGGTTTAGGGTTTTCTCCCAAACTTGCATTCTTCATTCATTCAGTGAGCAATTCCTGGGCACCGTAGACATAGAGGTGAAGACCCAGATGCTGCTTGTGAGAGCCCACAGTTTAGAGGGGACAGATAAGGAAGCAGATGGAGCAGAAGGTGATAGACTATAATAGAAGAGAACCCTAATCACCATTGGGACACAGCACAGAGGAGGCTCCTCACCTACCTTGTGGTGGTGTCTGGGGCGACTTGGAATAGCTTCTAGGAGACGTGGCTCCTGAGCTGAATCTTGGAATCTTGGGAGGAGTTGGAGTTAGCTGGGTGCAGATTGTAGGTGTTCTGGGAAGAGACTACAACATGGACAAGTCTCCAGCCTGCTATGTTTTTTGGGTGTTATTGGCCTTGTTGTAAGTTGTTCACATGTTAGGGCCCTTGGCGGGGAACTCATGAAAGCCCAGGGTAGCACATAGGGCAATGGGGAAAGCAGGAAGAACTTCTGGGATTTGGGACTTGTGCATTGGCCTTGGATTGTCCCCTCCTTGGGTAAGAAGGTGCTCTAAACAGAAAATTAACCAAGCCCTTGACATCCCTGGAACCTTGCCACCATTTTGCTCCTCCTTCCTGCTTCTCCAGGGCTGCCCTGACCTCCCTGGGGGCTTCCTTTTTAACATGCACCTCACGGTGTCCTGCAGAGGACTGAAGAGCTCCGCAGTGGCTATGGAGGGGAGCCCTGCAGTGTGGCAGAGCGTAACCTGGCTGTCCCCCATGCTGGCATGCCTGCTGCTCCTCCCTGTCGAATGTGGAAAGAGGAATGATCCTCAGGGCCTGGGGTTCCAGGGCATCTTAGGACTGGGAAGTCTGAACCCATTTAGGGGGTGGATCAAGGGGATGCAGGAACCTTCCAGACAGCGTGGTATTCCCTAGGCACAAGGACAAGGAGGCCAGTCCCATGAGACTAAGTGTCTTTGTGGGACCCCAAGTTCTTTTGTTGAAGCCGTTTCTCTCACTAGACATCAGTCCTCCGTCAAACTTCTTCTGGATTCTCTCTCCACTCTGAGCCTACATTCCTTTATGCAGCATTGTCTCATTCCTGTGTTCCCATCTTTTGACAGAGCCCCGGACCTTTGCTTCACCTTGTTCCTCCTTGAGGGCTCCTTTCTGGGGCCCCACCCTATCCCTGATCCCCCATTCTCACACTGATCCCTGTCCCCTTACCTAGACTCACCCCTCCCTTGAACTCTATTCTACCTCTGAGTTTTGTTCTCTGTCAGAGCCTTATTGTCTTGTTCTTTACAAGTGTTTTAAATCTTCACTGCCTTGCCCAGCCCTCTCCACATGTCTTCACTTAGCCTCATTCTCTGCAGGGTGGGTGGCCATTTTGGACACCTCTGAGGAAAAGCCAGGACCACTAATCTCAGGCTGATCCCTCCACCAGGGCTCAAGCCTCATCCCTCGTCTGTCCCCATGTTTAAAGAATATCACTACTGGCTCTTTCTGCCATCCTGAGAACATGCCCAAATCACTTTCATCTTAAAAACCATCTCAGTCTCAGCTCCCCTTCTGCCTCCTCTCTTCCTCTCCTAGCCTAGCTCTTAGAGCATAGACTCCTCTTTGTCACTTTCTCCCATTGTCCCCCTCACCGCCCCCCTTTCTCTGAAGTGCCCTGACAGTAGGTATCAGTGGTCTCTGGAGAGCTATCCCTCAAAGGTACTTTCCATGCCTACATTAATAGTTAACATTTATTGAGCATTTTCTGTGTCCTGGCACTTTGTATTGGCTTATTTATCTTTCCCACCCACCTTCTGATGTAGGCATAATTATCATTACAATTCACATGTAAGGAAACTGATGCTTAGAGGTTAATCCAGTTTGCTCATTTACTTAGGTAGCAAGCGATGGGGCCAGAATTTGCATGTAGATCTTCTAACTCCTGAGCCTGAGTTACTAACCTGCAAACACACTGTGACATTTGACATAATCGACTCCTTTTATTCTTGAAACGTCTCCTGTTTCTATGACATGGCATTCTTCTGACTTCCCTCCTACCCCTCTGCCCACTCCTTCTCAGGTGACTTCACAGGCTCTTCTTCCTTTCTTTCCAGTCTCTTTCTAAATGTCAGTGGGTATCTCCTCTGCTTTCCCTTCCTCTTTCCTCTGTCTCCTTCATTTCTGTCTATCCAGCTGCCACTCAAGACTTGCATGTCTGCCTCCGGCCCCGATCTCCCCACTGAACCCCAGAACCAAACATCCAGCCAACCACTCAGCAGCTCTATGCCAAATTTAAGGCACTCAAAATTGACACTGCCACCTGTCCTCAAACCTATTTCTCCTGGTTCTGTGGCTCAGTGAGCGACAGCACCCCCTCCCAGGTCCTCAGTCATTGGCCTGCAGTCATCCTCGGCTCTTCGCCCTCCCTCCCCCCAGCTAATCAGGCTCACTGATGCTCCTTAACACCGCTCATCTGTTTCCTTCTCTCCCCCTCATTGTCATCGTCTTAATTTAGGCCTCATCATCTCTTGCCTGGATCATAGCCTTAGCCTCCTAATTGGCTTGCCTCCCGCCACTTGAGCCCCTGTGCTGCTCCTGGCCTTCTACCACTGAGCCTCTGTCCAGGCTGTTGAGAGCTCCCTCTGAACACAAATCTGAGCGTGCCTTGCCTAAAGCCTTCTGTGGTTCCCTGCTGCGTGGGCAGAGTGGGCAAGAGCAGAGACTGGGGATTGTAAGGTGGTTAAAAGGATGGAAGAGAAGGAGGGATGTCAGGTGATGCCTTGCAAGATTGACACAGGTCACTTAGGACTGTGTCTTCACCCTGAATTCCACACCTGGCACCTGGCATGTCACACCCCTGAACACCCTCAGTTATGCTGCAGAATGTCCCCGGAGCATGATGCAGCATCTCCCCTAAACGAGGGGGACAGTCTGGCACCTCTCTTCCCATTTCTCCTCTGCATGTCCCTGGTGTGGTCTGCCCCAGGAGGAGCCCGGCCTCTAGATTGACCCTGGACATGTCTGAGAGACAGCGGCCCTTGTCTCTGCAGGTGCCGCAAGATGACTGGGGAGGTTACCCCACAGGTGGCAAGGATGGGGAGATCCCCTGTCGCAGGATGCGCAGCGGCAGCTACATCAAAGCCATGGGGGATGAGGAGAGTGGAGACTCGGATGGCAGCCCCAAGACATCTCCCAAAGCAGTCGCCCGGCGCTTCACCACCCGCCGCTCCTCCAGTGTGGACACGGCCCGGATCAAGTAGGGACGGGAGGGTCGGGTGGGTGCCGGGAAGCTGATGCAGGGGTCCTGCGGGATGTGTATGCAGAGTTGGTTCCAGTGGGGGTAGTCCTGCTTAGGGTTTAACTGGGGTATCTCCCTGTGCCTTGTATAAATGGGGCATCCCTGGTCACAGTCCCTGTCTGAATACCTCTTTGGGGGAATCTCACTACCCTACAGTCCCCTGGAAGATCTCTTTGGGAGCTGTTGGAGAATAGAATGTGGTCAGAGGCTCTAACACTCTCATTCTTCCTCCACTGCCTCCCAGCCCAGCCATATTCTGACTCTGGTGTTTTGGCCTTTTTCAGCTGCTGTGTCCCACCCCGGATCCACCCCCGGAGCTCCATCCCTGGCTACAGCCGTTCGCTCACCACCGGCCAGGTAGGGAGAGGCCCAGTACATGTGGAGGGAAGTACAGGAGGGGGTTTCTGTTCCATACTCAGCCCAGGCCTTCAGATTGGAGGGTCTGCTGTGGAGAGCACTCGGGCCTGGAGAAATCTGCTTTGGGATTGCTGGAGTGACTCAGACTGGGGCGTCTCAGAGAACCACATCCTTGGAACCATCAAGCATCCTCAAAATGATGCACTTGTAAGAAAAGGCAACACCAGTTCTCTGAGGTTCCCCAAGCCTGACTGTCCACAGCCCAGCCTCAGGCAAAGGTAGGGTAGATTTGCATAGACAGGACAGAGGCCCTCCTGTGTTCTCTGAGACCATCTGGGCCTGAGTTCTGTTCCTAGGAGCTCTATCCCGTGGGATCACCAGCAAGATACTTTACTTTTCAACATCTCCCTTTTCTCATCTTTAAAAGGACAATAGTGATAGCTCTTCTCTCAGGGAATTTGTGAGTGCTCAGTGAAAAACTGTATTCAAACACAAGGTAAATGGCCCACAGTTGATATTTTAGAAATGTGAGTTCCATACCTAAGTACAGGCTTTCCCCTTAATTAAACATAGGCTGCAGCAGTTTGGTAATTAAATGCAAGAGATGGGTTTGAATTCCAGCTCAACTACTTATCAACTGAGTGACCTGGGGCAAGTTACTTGACTTTTTTGAGCCTCACTGTCCCTATTTAAAAATAGGCATCAGAATAGTGTTCTTGGCACAGAGCCAGCACTCAGTAAAGGTTAGCTATTTTTACTGTTTGCTGGGGGGAAAGAGCAATGCAAAAAGCCACGCGAAAGACTGTCCACATTGGCTCCTATTGTTCCCTGCAGCAGTCTCTGCATGCCTTTGTTACATTTCCTGAATCAGAGAGTCTGACTGGCACAGCTTTATCTTTCCACATCAGACCAAACTGTGTTGCTAAACCCACTAGTTAGTGCTCAGTCCTCTTGTTAACTTGACCATCAGCAACATCTAACACAGTTACTGCTGAAACACTTTGCTCCATTGCCTTTGAGGACGACACCACACCCTTCAGATTCTCCCTCTGGCTGCTTATTTTCATTTGTGTCTTGGTGCCTCACAACTCCTCAGAATCTCGACATGAGTTTTCCAGTGCTCAGTCCCTGAACTGCTCTCTGCACCCATTAGGTGATCTCATTCAGGCTCATGCCTTTGAATACTGCTGAGATCCTGGTGGCTCCCAGATACATAACTTCAGCCTAAATCCTCTTTTGAATGTCAGGCATGTATATCGCACAGTTGAAATCTCCCTTGCATGTCCAGTGGACACCTCATACTTATAAAATCCAAAGTAAACTGATAGCTTCTGGCCTCCCCAGATTGCCGTTCCAGCCACTGTCGTCTCCTTTGCTGATAATGGCAACTTTATTTTTCCATGAGCTCTGGTCTGAAGTTGGTTTTCCTTCCTTTTTTTTTTTTTTTTAATTTTGGTGCTGGGTATTGAACCCCAGTCCTTGCACCTGCTAAGAACACACTCTGCCACTGAGTTACATTCCCAACCCACGAAGTTGGTCTCTTTTTGCTCTTCCTTCCTGTATCTGATCCTTCAGCAAATCCTGTTCCACCTTAAAAATATATCCAAGATCCAAGTCTCCTTTACCACTTCTGCTGCACATCACGTGTCCTTTTGTCTGGGTTGCTGCACTGCCTTCTGGTTGGTCTCCTGATGTGCCCTGGCTCTGCTTCATTCTCTGTCAATATAGCCAGCATGATCATTGAAAAATACGCTTATTTGCTCTTCTGGTCAAAACCCTCACTTTGCTTAGAGTACCATCAAGGACTTTGCTCTGACCCTGCATGATCTAGCTGGTACTGTCTGTGAGTTCTCCTGACACTGTCCCACCCCACTCCAGCCACAGGAGAAGGCTTGCTGCCCCTTGGACACCACAGGTGTGCACCACCCTTGGGGGCTGTGTGTTTGCCACTGTCCCTGCCTGGACATCTCCTCCCCAGACACTCGCATGGATCATTGTCTCATTTCTCTCAGGTCTTTTCTCAAATGTTCTAAAATTTTAATTTAACCCCCACCCCCCTGACACATTTCTCATTCCTCTTCCTCCTCCTCTTTTTCCTTTCTCCTCCTCCCACTTCATATTATCTAACATCACATACACTTGACATATTTCTCCTAGAGGAATGGCTGAGAATCCCTGCTGTACAGAAGAGGAAGGAGGTTTAAAGTACTAGAGATGTCACCCTGTTATCTCTAATAATGGTTTTTCTAATAAGTCTATTTTTTTTTGTTTAGTAATTGCTTAGAGCATCTTTTTCCACCTTTGATTTTAAAGCTTTTTGTCTGCTATGTTTCAGGTATGTCTTTTATAAATAGCTTATTGCTAGATGTGCTTTTATATTCATTTAATAATTCCTTGAGAGTTTAGTACATTTATATTTATTGTGATTGCTAATATGCTTGGATTCATTTTCGTTATCTAATTTTGTGCTTTCTATGTATCCTCTTCTTTGGGTGGTGCTTTTCTACTTTGCTGCTGTCTTTTGGACTGACTTTTTCTTTATTCTTCGCCTTGCCAAATCCCACACTAGATTAGCATTTATATATTCTATTTTATTCTTTATAGTTCTTATAGTCTTAATGTGCATACTTGACTTAGCAGTCTGAAGCTGACAATTTTTTTCTACCTTCCCTCTGGGCCATACAAAGATCTTAGGACACTTTAATTTAATGACAACTCCCCTCTCTTCTTGTTATTTTTAAGCATCAAAAATTTATTTTTGGGCTAAGGGTCCTAGCTCAATGACAGTGTGTTGCCTAGGTAGCACAAGGCCCCGGGTTCCATCCTCAGTGCCCACTCACAATTCTGGATGCTAGAAATGTCATATTAAGGTGTCAGCTAGGGTGGTGTTTCCCATTTACTGACTTGTATTTTCATATTATTATTCGAAGAACAGAACACATTAAAAAGTTTTTGCGTGTGTGTAGTGTTGGGGATCAAACCTAGGGCATCACGTGTGCTAGACAAGTGCCCTACCACTGAGCTATGTCCGCGTCCCCTAAACACATTAAATTTTATCAGAGATAATTTATAGAATTTGTTAAACTTTCTTGATTGTGATTTTAATGAAAAATTTAAGAAATCTTTGCCTAATCCAAGATCACAAAATTTATGTCAGTGTTTCTTCCACTTTCATTCAGTAAATGGTCCTTTATGAGCTTTTCGTGATTTGAATTAGGAGTCCAACTTCATCCTTTGCATAGGATGGCCAGTTTTGCTAGCATCATTTGTTAAAAAGACTTTTCTTTCCTCATCGAGATTTTTGGTCCCTTTGCCAAAGTCAATTTCCTATAAGTTTATGTGTTTATTTATGAAGCTTCAAATCTTTTCCGTTGGTGTAAATGAGTCTATCCTTATGCTAATACCACCTGCTTGATTACTGTACCTTTGTAATAAGAATTTCAGTAAGTGTAAATAATAGGCTTTTATTACTTTTTTAAAGATTTGTTTGCTGCTTCCTTTGTATATAAATATGGATTTTGAGGATGCTTGTTAGAAAGCTTCAAATATAGTTGGCAGTTTGAAGGCATTGAATCTGTAGATCAATTTAAGGGGAATTGTGTTCCTGATGATGTTAGATATTATCATCTTGGACATCGGCGACCCCTCCCTCCCTCCCTTTCTTCTTGCCTGGCTGCCTGCCTGTCTTCCTTCCTTCCTTTTTTTTTTTTTTTTCAGTATTAGAGATTGAATCCAAGGCCTTCGCACTGAGCTATATCCCCAGCCCTTTTTATTTTTTATTTTGGGATGGGTTCTTGCTAAGTCAC
Source organism: Hystrix cristata (assembly GCA_004026905.1). Lineage (NCBI taxonomy): Eukaryota > Metazoa > Chordata > Mammalia > Rodentia > Hystricidae > Hystrix > Hystrix cristata. The sequence continues at coordinate 53,020 of PVJO010000918.1, forward strand.
TGAGTTGCCTGACTCAATTCACACTTGTGATCCTCCTGCCTCAGCCACTCTAGAGTGCTGGGATCACAAGTGCGCACCACTATACCTGAATTTAGTCTTTCTTTTGATCTCTTTCAGCATTTAAAAGATTTTTAATCTTCTTTATAGATTGACAAATTATAGACATATAGTATATAGTGATGTTATGATGTATGAATATAATATAGAAAAATTAAACTATTAACATATTCATCACTTCAAATATTTAAGTGATGTTAGGGTACTTTAAATTTGATGACCTTGTCCCTTCATTTACGTACCGTTGCCCAGTATGTTAGTTTCATCTTTTTACCTCCTGGATTCATCTTTATTATTGTTGTTACTTGACTGATGCTCACATCTTTACCTTTCTCCCCTCCCTGCAGCTTCTTACAGTCATTCCTTCCTCCTAAATTATATTCTCAAGTTTTTCAGTACATGTTAGTAGTGAGCGCTAACAGAGATATATTTTACCCTCTTATTTGATATAGCTTAACTTACAGGGAAATTCTAGGTCAACATTTATTTTCTCTCAATGTTTTAAAGATATTTCATTGTCATCTGTCTTCTATTGTTGCTTTTAAGAAGGCTGCTGTTACAGAATTGTCCTTGTAGCTAATTTCATTTCTCTCTGGTTGCCATTAAGATCTTGTTTTGATTTTATTGTTCTGTGGTTTCACTCTATCTTTGTGTGTATGCTTCCTAAATCTGAGGATTTAAAAATTTCCTCTGGTTACTGTTTGCATAGTACATCTTTTTTCCACTCTTTTACTTTCAACTCATTTATATTTTGAATCTAAGATATGTCTCTTGTAGACAGCCTATGGTTGAATCTTGCTTTTTTTTAAATATAAAATCCAGTCAGTCACACGTTTACCTTTTTAATAGGAGTTTTTTGTCCATTCGCATTTAATGTGATTATCGGTATGGTGAGATTATCTCTTCATTTTTTATCGGTTCCCCTTTTACTATTTTCTTTTGTATTAAATAAATATTTTAGCATATCACTTAAATCCCATTATTAATTGTTTTACTACATTATTTGAGTTATTTTATTAGTGGCTGCACTGGGGATTACAATGTGTATCTAGATATAATAGTAAATTAATGTAACTAATTATGGTAAAATATAGGAGCATTGTTCCAATACATCTCCTTTCTCTGTGACATTATTGTCATATAAATCATCTCTAATAATCCCAGTACTCTGGGAGGCTAAAGCAAGATAATAGTACGTTCAGGTCCAGCCTGGGCAATTTAGACTTTGTCTCAAAATTTAAAAAACACTGCAGATTTAGCTCTGGGTATGAAATCCCTTGTTCAGTCCCCAGTAAAATACACACATACCCCATTATCATTTTTGTTATCTATCTATGTGTTACAAACCTAACAATTGTTATAAGCCAACAATGATATTATAGTAAATGTTTTATATAATTTTGTCTTTCAAAAAAGTTAAAAGAGTGAGAACACTATTTTGTAGAACCTTTTATATTTGTTCACATACTGTGCTGTTCATTTCTTGTGTATTTGAATTGCTACTATCAAGTATTACTTTTTTTAGCTGGAAGGACTTCCACTAGTATTTCTTATGAGATAGACCTGGTAATAAATTCTTCAATCTATTTTTATCCAGATATGTCTTTATTTTTAACTCATCTTTGAAGGATAATTTTGCTGGATATAGAATTCCTGGTTGACAATTTTTTTTTCAACATTTGTTTGTTTGTTTTTGTGGCGTGATGCTGGGAATCAAGCCCAGGGTCTTATATGTGGTAGACAAATGCTCTACTACTGCGCTACATCCCAAGCCCTCTTTTAGTGCTTTTATTATAGCATTCTACTGACTTTTCATGTTCATTAGTTCTGATGAAAAGCCAGTGATTTCCCTATGTGTGATGAATTTTCTCTTGCTGATATTAAACTTTTCTCTGTCTTCAACTTTCAACATTTTGACTATAATGTATATGGATATGGATCACTTGATGTTTAATTTTAGGCACTGAGTTTCTAAGACCTGTAAGTTAATTTTTTGAAAATCAAATTTGGAAAGGTTTTAGTTATTATTTCTTCATTTATTTCTGTTCCCATTATTTCTTGCAATATTTTTATGTCCCTTTTCTCTCCTCTTTCTCTTTCCCCTCTTCTTCTTCTGGGCCCCCATTACATGTATGTTGGTATGCCTGATGTTGTCAAGTTAATCTCTGAGGTCCTGTTTGTTGTATTCAGTCTTTTCTCTCTCCATTCTTCAGATTGTGTAATTTATAATGATCTATCTTCAGGTTTACCAATTATTTCTTATGTTCAGCCTCTCTACTGAATTTTCCATTTCAGTTATTGCACTTTTCAGTTCCAAAATTTTTATTTGTTCCTTTTTTTTAAAAAAAAGGATTTCCCTTTGTTAAGATTTGTATTCATGAAATCATTGTTGTCATGCTTGCCTTTAAACCTTTAAACATGGTTTCCTTTAGGTTTTTGAGTATATTTATAATAGCTACCTTCTAGTCTTTGTGATAAATCCACTGTTTTTGGACATTTATACTTTTTTATTTATTTGTGTGACTCTTAATTTTTTTGTTGAGTACTGAGCATGTTAGATAGTATATTGTAGCAACTCTGGGTTCTTATTTGTCCCTCTTGAGGATTTTTATTGCTTTTTTTGTTTTCTAATCCCTGGACAAAATCTGTGAAACCTGTTATTCCTGAAACATGTAGCCTTTGATGTCTCCCCTCAGTTTTTTTTTTTTTTCTTTTTAAACTATGTTTCCTAGAGGTCATCCTTGTATCTGTATAGCTTAGTGTTCAGCCAAAGATTGTTTAGAAGTTCTTCTCATAACTGGGTATGGTGATGCACATCTGCAATCCCAGCATTCTGAGAAGCCGAGGAGTAGAATTAAAGTTCAAGGCCAGCCTAGGCAATTTAGCAACTTAGCAAGACCCTGTATCAAAATTTTAAAAATGTTTAAAGAGGGCTAGGGATATATGTTTGACAATCTCAACCAGTCCCGTCTCTGCCTGTGGTTCTGAAGAAAAATTTTATGTTGTTTTCAAGCCTGCCCTAGCTTTTACTCATCGCTGAGCTCTTTCATTGGTTTTCTCTGCACATATATACAGGCAACACTGGCCAGAGACATGTGGGTAGCTCCGGGCCTCTCTGGTCTCTGCTGTGTGTTCACTCAGCCTCCATTTAACCTAAGATATGCAGAGAAGTTCAACCCCCCCAGTTGCTGTCTCATCCCCTTGAATTCTTAAATACCTGGCTAGTCTGCCAGTTTATTACATGGCCACACACAGTGCTGAAACTTCAGCCCAACCGTGTTGCTGGCCTTTCCTGTTCCTAACACTATAATTGATGGTGCTTCAAAGAACAGGGGCAATAAGGCAGCTGGCCTTCATGGCCTGGTGAACCATTACACCTCTGAGAGTGGGGGGCCTGGGAGCGGGAGCGGCCTCAGCCAAGGTGCCATAGTATCATACACCCACAATTCAGTCATTTTCATGATAAATATTTCTTTGTGTGTTCCTTGGTCAGTTTTCAGAGTGATAAAATGGTTGTTTTTGACAGTTTTGTCCAGCTTTATAGTTGGCTGTCGTGATCAGATTTGATGCCTAAAGTCTTAACAAAGTTGGAAAATTTTAAACCACTGTCATTATCTCTTTAAATACTGCCTCTCCACAGTCTGTCTAGTCTCTACCCCTGCAGCTTCTGTTAGTCATTAGTGGGGCATTCATATTCTTTCTCATGTGTCTTAACCTCTCCTTCATGATTTCCATCTCTGCCTCCCTGTGCTGCCTGCTAAGGATGTTCCTCAGGTATATCTTCCAGTTTACTAAATTTTTTCTTCAGTTCTGTCTCATCTATCATTAACTAATTAATTATTTTCAATTGCATTGACTTTTCTAGAAATCTGATTTGGTTTGTTTTCAAATAGTTAGTCTTTTTTTTTTTTCTCCCTCTCCTTATATTTTCAGTTTTATCATTTAAGTTTGAGGACTTTTAAGCATAGTTTAAAGCTGGGTACAGTGGTGTGTCCCTGTAGCCCCAGTTATTCAGGAGTCCGAAAGCAGAAAGATCACTTGAGCTCAGGAGTTTGAGGTCAACCTGGGCAACATAGTGAAATCCTGTTTTTATTTTTTTTAAAGTCTTATACATACTTTAAAAGTGACTTTGTTATAGCTTATATTTTTAAAGTCTTATGCATACTTTAAAAGTGACTTTGTTATAGCTTAGGTAACATTAGCTGCTGTAACAGATAAAACCTAAATTCTCAATGACTTATAACTCAATTAATGATTTAGTTCTTATTTATATCACAGTTTATATTAGTTATCTATTGCTCACTAATAAATTATCCCAAAATGTAGTGTCTTAAAACAACAGATACTAGGGCTGAGGATTTAGCTCAGTGGTTAGAGTGCTTGCCTTGTAAGCACAAGGCCCTGAGTTTGATCCTCAGCACCATAAAAACCCAAAACATAAAACAACAGGTATTTATTTACTCCTAGTTCCTGTGGGGCAGAAATCTGAGTGTAGCTTAGCTGGGTGACACCCACAGTCTAGGTGTCGGCCAGTGCTGTGGTCATCTTGAGGGTTGGCTCACAGAAGATCTGCTGCCATGTGCACTCACCTGGTGGTTGGCAGGTCCTCTTGGATCCTCGCTGACTATTGGCCAGTGATGTCAGGTTTTTGCTGTGCGGTCTCAGAAGTGACAGCCCACTATATCTGTTATATTCTACTCATTAGAAAGGGCCAGAAAGGGCAGCCCATGATCCAGAGAAAGATGTGCATGCCAGGAGGTAGACAAAATGAGGGGTGAGGTCAGAGTGGCTGCTGCATAGACGCTGTTAGCCCGCCTTCAGTGGGCTTCATCTCTAAGAGGCCTGAGCAGCTTGAGGTAGGCCTGGTCCCCCAGGACACATTTTCCAGCTGCTTCTGCTAGCATAGTCCTGGTCTGGAAACACTTTATGATAATTTTTAATCTGGGCTGTGCAAATCCATGCAGACACACAGTCCTGGTCTGTGGGAGGACTGGCTTGTGGGTCCAGATTCTTAGGGTATTTGCCCCCTCGCCAACCTGATCCACAGACTGGCTCCCTTGTCATCAGCCTCTGATGATGACTGGTTTTTTTCTCTCTTCATTTTCATCAAGGAGTTTTCCTTTCCTAGCTTTATGAAGGTTCTCATTTCCTGCTTCTCATTTGGAATTTGTGTGGGCCCAAAGCCTTACTCCTGCGTCCCAGTGGGTGTTCAAACCTAAGCCTTTCGGTTACTGAGACCAGCAACCCCTGCCCCCACCTCCGCCTCCACTGGGCTGTTTGCATCATTGGCTCACACAGTTCATATTCTGATTTTCCAGACTCCTCTTTGCTTTTGTCCCCTGGGGACTTAGCTTGCTTTCTTCTGAGCTCAGCTATGCATATAAAATGATGTTGGTTATGTTTTATCCAGTGTTTTGGAATGGTTTGAAATGGGAGGCTTTTCCAAAGGTTATCTAAACTAAATAACATATGTAAAGTGTACAGGATGTTGCCTGGCCCCCAAGTGGACCCATCATCTCTAGCAGACAATTTTCAATTAAATACCAACAAAATATTTTCTTCTTAATATCCCACATGCTTGGAAATGGCTACCGATTCTGAGTCTGGCTTGGAGGAAGGCTAAGGAACTCATTTCCCCAGGAGATTCTTTGACTTTTTTTTTTTTTATATTAGCACATGTTTGCAGTACATAATGTTTACTTTCCTTGTGGGGAGTTGGTACATGTACATAACACAACTTAATTCCTTTTTCATCCCTTTTTCCTCCCTTCTTTCTCCCTCCTTCCATCTCTTGATCCTATTCCTATGTGCGAAACATCCATCTCCCCACTTCTTATTATGTATCTTTTATTTTGCTCTTTATTTATATTTTTGGATTTCTCATATAAGAGGAAACATGTGATATTTAAGCCTGTGTGTCCAATTTATTTCACTTGCCATTATAGTCTCAAGGTGGATCCATTCTCCTATGAACGACTCAAGTTTATCTTTATTTATGGCAGAGTAGTACTCTGTTGTATGCAAATACCACGTTTCCTTTATCCGTTCATCTATTGGTAGACATATTGGCTGCTTCCAAGATTTAACTATTTTGAATTGTGCTGCTGTAAACAGGGGTATGCATGTGTCACTGTAACATAGTATCTTTAATTCCTTTTTTTTTTTTTTTTTTTTTTGGTGCTGGGGATCGAACTCAGGGCCTTGTGCTTGCTAGGCAAGCACTCTAACCACTGAGCTAAATTCCCAGCCCCACTTTTGGGAAAATACTTAGAAGGGGAATAGCTGGGTCAAATGGAATTTCTGATTTTAGCTTTTTGAGGATTTTCCATAGTGCTTGTACTAGTGTACATTCCCATCAACAATGTAGAAAGGTTCTTTTTCTTCTGCAGCCTTGCCAGCATTTGTTATTTGATTTTTCCGATGATGGCCATTCTTTCTCGGGTAAGGTGGAATCTCAGTGTTGTTTTAATTTGCATTTCTTTAATGGCCAGTGATGCTGAGCATTTTTCATTTACTTATTGGCCATTTGTACTTCTTCTGTGAAGTGCCTATTCATTTAACTTGCCCATTTTTTGATTGCCCATTATTTTAGGTGGTCTAATTTTTTTTGAGTCTTTCATATATTCTAGGTATTAGTCCTCTGATTCTTTGACTTTGACTCTCCTGTGAGTGAGGGTCAAAGCAGGGTGTAAGTCCATACAGGGATAATAGGAGTATTCACAACATAGTGTTACTGTTCGATAGTCATGATGCAGCGCAGATCAACTCAGGCACAGTGTTCCTCTGAGAGATTCCATGAGTTTCTTCTTCCTTTGGGTCCTGTCCCTTGTTGGAACCCCAGAATTTCCTCTTGGCCAGTTGAGCTAGAATGTGCATGGCCCCAGAGAGATGCTCCCTCCCTCTCTCTATTTGCCTTGGATAGAGGTGGTTGTGAACATAGCCCATGCGAGGGATTTTAAGAAAACCTCTGGGTTAGAGAGACCCCTCATCCTGCATGGGGTTAGCACTGTGATTTAAAGAGCCTCTTGCTACTAATAGTGATGTTTATTGAGGACATGCTTTCTACCAGATATCATGCCTAGTGCTTTACACATAGAAGAGGGCTGGAGATAACGGCAGAGTGAGCGTTCCTCCATCCCTGATAGCCAGACTTGAGACCAAAATGCTCTTGGCCAGGGTTAGACCAGCTCCTCTGGGCTCCAGGAGGGACCCTCTGGGCTGGGCTGATTCTAGTTGGGGAGGGCCTGGAGATAGCAGGAGTCACTTGAGCTCCTGAGTATCAGGAAGACTCTAGCGACTGCTGTCCTTGGTATTCCAGAAGTCCAGAGATAGGAAGAATGAGGGCAGGTTGGAGGAGTCATGGGAAGGCCACGGTTGCAACAGTGTGGCTTATGCTGGTCAGATGAGCGAGCACGTAACTTCTCCTGGGTTTTTAGATTGATTTTTCCAGGTCGAATGGTTTCTGTATACTTAAAATTTCTTCAGAAAGAGCTGCAGAAGCCAAGTGTGATGATACATGCCTGTAATCCCAGGTATTTGGAAGGCTGAAGCAGGAGGATCCCAAGTTCAAGTCCAGCATGGGCAACTTAGTGAGACAGGCTCAAATAAAAATATTAAAAGGGCTGGGGATGTAGCTCAGTAGTTCCTGAGTTCAGTTCTTAGTACCACAAACAAACAAACATACCAACATGAAACACTTGGAGGCTGAGGCAGGAGGATTACAAATTCAAGCTCAGTCTGGACAATTTTGCAACTTTGGGAGACTCTGTCTCAATTTTAAAAATAAAAAAGAGGCTGGGGATGTAGCTCAGTGCAGAGGCCCTGGGTTCAATCTCCAGTACTGTAGGGGGAAAGAAAAGAAGCTACAGAAAGATGTACAGAAAGTTCTTTTTTGGGGGGGCAGGGATCAAACTCAGGGCCCTGCACTTGCTAGGCAAGCATTCTACCAATGAGCTAAATCCCCAGCCCCAGATAGTTCTTTTACATTACTGGGCCTGTATTAGAACCACTGAGTCTCCTCTGAGGAGATTTGGCTCAGAGCAGATTTGGCTCTGAGCTTCCAAGCAGCCAAAGGAAAAACAGATAGTTATGTGGCCCAAGTTAACGTAGGTTTAAGAAGCTCCTTGGGAGATTCTCATGCTCAGTAAGCCTTGGAGCAATGGAGCCAGGAAACATGATGTTTAATTTCAGTTTTACCACTTACCAGCTGGGTATTCTTAGGCAAGTCATCTGCCCCCTCTCAGTCTTAGTTTGCCTTTTGGTAGAATGGGATGATTCCTCTTCTACTTGAGGTACAATCTGTTTAAATCATGTGCGTTGGAGGCTGAATTATGGAAACATTGAGTTGCACTTTACACGTGGATCAAACCACTCTTTTGCGCTTCTGCTGGCTACTCATAAATACAAGGCTGCGCATCTTTCCTGGGAGGAATCATGAGATACAGCCGTGGGACACCTGCCGTCACACTCACCACCCAGTGTTGCTGAGAACCTCAGCTCTGGTTCCATCTGGTGGCTGCCATGTAATCATCTACAGGGGGATTTCTGTTGGGCCCAGTGATGGAATGGTTGTGGGTCTCATCAGCACCTGGCCTACATTTACCAGGTAGGCCCTGAGACCATCATGTGCCACTGAGAGCTTACTGTGTGCTACTAACTGTATCACATGCCTCACATGTTTCCTTGAGTCACTTCAGTAGTTCTAGGAAAATGGTGAAAGTGCTCCCATTTGCCAGGTGGTCAACCTGAGGCCCCCAAACTTTCCCAGGGCATGCTGCTGGGAAGTGGCAGTCTCACTCCACAGCCTGTGCTGGTAACCTCAAGCTATATTCCTCTACGTTCTGCCTGGCTACAAGCTCAGGGTTACATAGATGCCCACCGAGAGCAGCACACCACACCCAGCCACCTGTGTTCTGGGCTAGAGTTTATCTTTGCCTCCACCTTTTCCTACTTATTTTATTTTTTCTTTGTGTCAGTTTTCTCACATACCACAGATGAAGCTGCAGCCTGTGAGATATTTAATCTCAGTGTGGTGATGTGTGGCGTGGTTCCATGAACATAAGTTTTTTTTTTTTTCTTAACACCATGGATTCTATACCACAAAATATCAAAAACAAAAACAAGAACTCTTGAAGACAGCTGAGCTTTCTCCAGAGCCACTGAGGACAGGGCAGAGACCAGTGGGTCATACTGGGCCCACTAGCTGGTGGTCACAGTCAGGGAAAGGCCTGGGATACTTGTGGGTTAATTTTGCTCCATCACGTACCCATTCATTACCCATCCTGCCACTTGATGCATATATCTTTGTAGGTTGCTGTCAATCATGTAATGTATTATAAGTGATAAAAGTCGTCCTTCCCTGCAGCCCCCAGCCAGACACTTGGCTGGAGGGTGGATGTTAGGTCGCTGGTCCTCTCTGTCAGGGTTGAGTGAGAGAAAGATGAGGCACTGGGAACGGGAGGAGAGGAAAATGCAGGAGCGTGTGGGGGAGATGGGGTATTTAGAGGACAGGCTGGGCAGAGGCAAGATGGCCCCCAGGGAGGCCTTGGAAGCAGCACAGGGCAGAGGTGCCCACATCTTTCTTTGCAGAGTAAAGGTTTCCTTTAGCCTAAATGTAGAGGAGCCACACAGAGGTGCAGCCGCTGCAGACCTACGTGTATTGCCGAGGCAAAGCGCCTCAGCCACCCCCCACCCACCCCAGATCCTCTGTAACCGTCCTCCTGGCCCCTCCTCCAGCTCAGCGAGGAGTTGAACCAGCAGCTGGAGGCCGTGTGTGGGTCTGTGTTCGGGGAGCTTGAGTCTCAGGCCGTGGACGCCCTGGACCTGCCCGGCTGTTTCCGCATGCGGAGCCACAGCTACCTCCGGGCCATCCAGGCCGGCTGCTCTCAAGATGACGACTGCCTACCCCTCCTTGCTGCCCCTGCCTCTGTCTCAGGGAGGCCCGGCTCCTGTGAGTACCTCCGCCTGGCCCTTGGGTGGAGAGCGCCCGGGGTCCCCGTTCTGGCCAGGCCATCTTTGTGCTGCGTGACCTTGGTCCGGTCACTTCCCTCTCTGGGCGGAACGACGAGGACAGTCCTTGGCCCGGTACAGAGCAGCGCGTGGAGTACACGTGGCTGCTGTCTCGTGGCACCGCGTGGGTGTGTCGGGTGTGGGCGTGTGGGCAGCACGCTTGTAGGCCCGCGTCCTCACGGCTGCACTCCTGCCTTCCCGCCCTCAGCCTTCAACTTCCGCAAGGCCCCGCCCCCCATCCCGCCGGGAAGCCAGGCCCCGCCCCGCATCTCCATCACCGCCCAGAGCAGCACCGACTCGGCGCATGACAGCTTCACCGCGGCCGAGGGCCCGACCCGGCGCTGCAGCTCCGCCGACGGACTGGACGGCCCCGCCATGGGCGCACGCACCCTCGAGTTGGCGCCGGTGCCACCCCGGGCCAGCCCCAAACCCCCCACGCTCATCATCAAGACCATCCCTGGCAGGGAGGAGCTGCGGAGCCTGGCGCGGCAGCGGAAGTGGCGGCCGTCTATTGGGGTGCAGGTATGGAAGGAGGAGGCGCCGAGGGTGCGGGCTGTGGCGGAATGGGTGGAGGAGATCGGAGGGGCCCTGTGGATACGTAGCTCTTTTTCTCGACTTGCCCAGAGCTGCGCATCACAGGTCATCGACGAGGCAACAGCCTCAGCCTGTTCCTTGTCCCCGGTGCCATCCTTGCTACTAGAGACTGCAGAGCAGTGCCCAGCAGTGGTTACGCTGCTCTCTTGTCTTCTTCAGCAAGATTTTCTTTTCTGGGTTTACTAGTGGGCTTGGGGCTCAGCCATTGTTGGCTGTTGTCTCTGGGCAAGGCTTGTGTCCCCTGGCTGGCCCGAGCTATTGACTCCTGCGCCTTGTCTCCAGGTGGAGACTATCTCAGACTCCGACACCGAGAACAGGAGCCGGAGAGAGTTCCACTCCATCGGTGTACAGGTTGAAGAGGACAAGAGGTAGGTCATGGCGGGGGCCTCTGGGGATCCCCTGGGGGAGTAAGGTAGTGAGGGCCACCTAATGTCCTCACTGGCCATGTCCCTGTGCATGCCCTCTTCCTGGAGGTGAGACCACACCGTTTTTATTGGGCAGAAGTCAGGCAGAGGTTGATCCCAGATATGTCACCATCTGCAGTGAGTTTTCATTGTTTCCTGCCTGTCTCTGGTGCTCATTGACAGATAGAAGATAGACAGTGGTTGGGGGAAGAAGTAGGGAAAGGTAATGGGTAGGTGCTGAACAGGCCTCCAGCAATTGTCCTTTACAGGGGATAACAGCATTCTGCCAGTCCCTTGTTACATCCTGCAGTGTACAAGTTTGTGAGCTCACAAAGAAACAAATAAACAGGAAGATTGCCTCTCACAGGCCCCTGGCAGATATAACACTCCTCCTCACTTGGCTCACACAGGCATTTAACCAGTCGGGGGTACCTATTATATGCCAGAGTCGCTGGTGTACCTGCGATAGAATTACCAGCAGCCACTAGTCTGGCATTAGGTGGCTTTGGAAACATTGCTTCCTTAACTTCCATCTGAAGAATTAGCATTGTGAGCTCTGGAGGGAAAGCTGGAAAAATTCTTCTCTGTTCTTGTGTGCCTCTCAGAAGACACTTTCTCTAATACCAGGCGGCAGTGCCAGTGGCCCATCTGCCCTTTGGGCTGCACTGCTGCCAGGCCAGTGGTCTTAACTGGGGTGTCTGGGAACCTTCTGGGGCTGACCATAAGGGTTCATGGTCATCTGAGTTGACCAGGCCATGCCAGTGTTGGGATCAAACTGGTGTGACAGCAGCAGCCACTCAAAGTTCTGTCCCCAGCTGCTATTGTTGGGCCTTCTGACCTCCTTGAAATTCCCCCAACTCTTCCTGGGAACTTCTGGGGGGTTGTCTTGTGTGTGTGTGTCTAATCAAGTCTTCTTGGGGTTCCCGTGGGAGTCACCATTTTTCTCCATTCCTGCTCCAACTCCTTCAAATTCTACATGCTGCTGATGCAGTAAATGTCTCCTTTAAGGGTGGCAAAAAGGTGCCCTTGTTGTCCCATCACTCCTAAAGTTCTGTCCTTTACAGAAGATTACAGAAAAGTGGCACTTTGTGAAAAACTCAATTTGCAAATCTGTAATTTGAGTTCTTGAGAGAGTTCTACAGGAATGGGTGCAGCTCTGTGCTCTGAATCCTGTACCCTTCCCTGGCTCCATGGTGCGTGTAGACAATAAACCAAGCCCGTATGTCCTCGTGGACTCCTTTGGGAGGCTTTAGGACCCTCATCCAGATAGATCCCTGGGGGTGCCCTCTGTTCCTCCTGACAAGCCTGAGTCCTGGGAAAAGTGCAGCAGGCGTTCCGGCAGAGCAAGCCCTGCCGTTCCTTCATTGAGTCATTCAGTAAATAGCAAGTGTTTGTTGTGTGGCAACTGCTGTGGACTGTGTTGAATGCTTGGGGAAACATCAAAGACATGACTCTTGGCCTCACAGAAGTTATAGTCTAGAGGGAAATTGAGGCAATGAACAGATAACTTGTGAATAAAAATAGGATTACACATTGTGGTACAATATGTAATGAAATATTATTGCACATCATGGTAAGAATATGAAAGAAAAAAGGAGATAAAAGAGAAAGGACCTTATTTGAATTAAGCAGTGCCATTGAAGCTGATGTTTGAGAATACTCAGGTGAGGACTGGGAGGGTTTTCTAGGGAGAGTCAGTAGCAGACGCAGAGGTTCTGGGGCAGAAAAGAGTTTGATGCGCATCAGGAACTGAAGGCAAACTCCTGTGGCGGGTGTGGAGTTGGGTGGGCGAGTGGGGAGAGTGGTTGGAGCATTCCAAGGGCCAGGTCATGCCGAGCATCCGCGTGACAAAGAACTGGAATCTAATTATAGGTAATGAGTAGCTATTAAAAGGTTAAAGAAAGAGTGTGACATGCTCTAATTTATGTTTACAAAAGCTCACTAGCTGCTGAATGGAGAATGAATTTGAGGAAAGTAATAGTGGAAATGAGGCAAGGAAGGACCATTTTTCACAATCCAGGAGAAAGGTGATGGTGTTTTCCACTGTGGTGGCTATTATGACTGGGGTCTTTCTTTCCTGTTGTATTTTATAATTGGACATAGCTAGGATATGGGAACATTATTAAATTTTGTGTACTGATTTTTATTGAGCAACCTTACTGCTCTCTCTTTTTGGGTCTCAGGTTATCTGAAAATCATGATGGGTTTTCTGTGTAGTCAGTTATTTTTCTGCAAATGAGAGTATTTCTTTTTCTTTTTTCTTATCTTTCTGATACTGGAGATTGAACCTGGAGAGTGCTGAGCTACATTCTCCAGCCCTTTTTATTTTATTTTTAAATTTTGAGACAGCATCTTACTAAGTGCCCAGGCGGGTCAACCTAACAATATTCTCCTGCCTTAGCCCCCCGCCCCCAATACAGCTGGGATTAGAAGCATGCCCCACCTATCCAAGCCTGGCTAGAATATTTCTTTTAAACCTGTATTCGTAAATGTATTTATCTTGTACTAACACTTTGAATAGTACTTCCAATTCATTTTTGAGTGGTAGCATACTTATTTCTTTCCTAATGTTAGTTGATAGGCTTCTCAAGATGATGTTTGGGGTTGGGGATTTAGCTCAAGTGGTAGAGCACCTGCCTAGCAAGCACAAGGGCCCGAGTTAGATCCCCAGCAGCAACCCCGCAAAAAGATGATGTTTGTTACAAATTTTATCACATTAGGGAGTTCTCTTCCATTCCTAGTTGACTGATTTTTTTTTTGTTTATTTATTTTATTTTGTTTTTTGTGGTGCTGAGGATTGACCCAGGACCTCGCACATGCTAGCCAAGTACTCTACCAATGAGCTACATCCCCAGCCCATTTTCATATTTTTAAATAGAAAATGTGAGTGAAATTTTATTGAATGCTTTATCAGAATCTACTAAGAGGCTCCCAGATATTCTCCTTCCATGTAGAATGTAGTGCAGTATATGAATAAAATTTCTACGTTAGAGCATTCTTTCATTCCTGGGATAAACTGCTTGATTCTGCTATCACATTAGATTAAATTTGGCTGTGACAGGCTTCAATAGTGTCTTACACAAGTGTGTTTCTCTCACTAAATAAGTATGTACGGCAGCCTGGATGTAGGAGGTGCAGTGTCAGGCTCTTTCTCTTTTGCTGCTTTCAGTCTTTGTGTATCATCTTATATCCTGTCCGCAGAGCTGAAGTTCAAGCTCTGCCTGTAATGTCTGCATTCTAAGCAGTGGGAAGGAGGAAGGGAAGGAAAGGGATGCAGGCCTTCCTTTTTAAAAGACTCTTCAAAGTTACACAAAATACTTTCACATACATCACATTGGCTGTAACCACATCAAATGGTGGCACTTACCTGCAAGGGAGGCTATGGAGTTTGTAGTCTGGTAGTTGTGCAAGATAGAGAATACACAGATAAAAATCAGGGTTCTTATAGCTAGCGACAAAGACAAGAATGGATATATGGAGCTTTTAGCAGCTTTTATCACAGTCTTGCTGTATTATTTTTATATACATTGCTAGATTTTTTGAACTGCTTCTTGAATTAACTTTCAATATGTCTTCTTTTTTCTTTCCTTCCTTCCTTCTCTCTTCCCTTCTTTCCTTCCCTCCTCCCTTCCTTCCTTCCCTCCTCCCTTCTTTCCTTCCTTCCTTCCCTTCAGTTGAACCCAGGACCTTTACACAGATCTATATCCTAGTACCACCCTCCCGCCTTTTTAATTTTGAGACAGTGTCTCACTAAGTTACCCAGACTAGTCTTGAACTTGAACTTGCAATCCTCCTGCCTCTGATTCCCAAGTAGCTCAGATTACAGGCATGTGCCATACATTTAGCTAGTATTTCTTATTTTCTAACTTGTGCTTTTAGGGCTAAAAATTCTCTTCTAGCTATAGTGCTATAGCTGCATCTCATAAGTTCTGAGATTTCGTATTTTTAATTGTTCAGTTCTAAATAGTCTGGTTTACTTTTTTTTTTTTTTTTGGTGCTGGGGATTGAACTCAGGGCCTTTGGATTGCTAGGCAAGCACCTTAACCACTGAGCTAAATACCCAGCCCTGGTTTACTTTTAAACCTATAATTTGTTTAGAGGAAATTTGGTA
The DNA here is from genome assembly GCA_004026905.1 of Hystrix cristata. Taxonomy (NCBI): domain Eukaryota; kingdom Metazoa; phylum Chordata; class Mammalia; order Rodentia; family Hystricidae; genus Hystrix; species Hystrix cristata. Next base: position 68,194 of record PVJO010000918.1, read on the forward strand.
GGTTCTTTTTTTAAATTCCCAAATGTAGTTTTTTTGAGAGGGGCTGCTTTTTTATTATTGATATCTGAATTTATTACATGTGGTCATGGTATGTATTTTGTGTGATATTTAATCCTTAGACTATTTGAGGCTTTTTGCCATCATATATGTTATATACATTGTGTATCGTACATATGGTCACACTTAAAATTTGTATCTTTCATATGTTTACCGTTCGTTTTCTTTGTATGTTTAATCTACCATTTCTGAGAGAAGCGTGTTAAGGATGTCTCACTGTGATTTGGGATGCGGCATTTCCCCTGATAATTTTGTTTTCACTTGAGTTTGAGAGTGCACTGTTAATAAGCATTGAAGCTTATGATTATTGTATCTTCTCAGTGGATTGGCTCTTCTATCAGGAAATAGGCTGCTTTTCATATGCTTCCCTCCTATATGCTTGTGTTTAGATGCTTATGGCTGGGGATGTAGCTCAGGGGCAGAGCGCCTGCCCCCTAGCATGTGTGAGCTCCTGGGTTCAATCCCCAGTGCCAGTACCTCCCCCCCAAAAAGAAAAAGGCGAGATAGGCGTGTTACTTTCAAGCAATATGTAGCTAGGGTTTAGTAGAAATATTTAATCCGGTTATATATTTTGATTGTTGATTTATTTGAACTTATCTCTATGATCACTTTAAGATTTTTTTCATTTAACGTACTTTTTCTTTGCTTTCTTCTTCTGTGACATTTTCTGTCTTCTGTTGAACTGATGAAATTTACTTTCTTTTTCTTTTTATCTCCATTGATTTGGAAGTTTACATTTCTTTAATAGTGATTTCCCTTACAAATTAGACAAATATTCTTAATGTTGCATTTTTCTAAAAACATCTAAAATTAGTATTTCTATCCCTGTTGGGCACAAGAGCCTTGTAGCACTTTAATTTTCTTCTTAGCTTCCTCCTCCCATCTTCCACATTGTATTTATGGAATACTTTTGATTATACCTCTTTAAAGGCTCAGCTAAATCAGTTGTTGTTATAGCTTTTGTGGTTTAATAGTGTAGATTTACAAACATATTTGAACAATTTACATGTTCGCTGTTGTTTGTTACTGCCCACTCCTTCCACATGGGCTCAATTTCTATCCTACTGTGGTACTGCTTCAGCTTGGGACCAGCTTTAAAGTTAATATCTCAGCTTGAGGTTTCTGGGTTTCCCTGGTAGTATACATTTGAACCCCACACCTACACACAAAATTGACTTAATGTTCTGATTTCCCAGCATCCTACTTCCAGGCCACATTCCTGAATCACTGGCATAAGTTTTTCTAGTTCAAGTCTGTAAACGAAACAGACCTTCTTGGCTGCTGGGTTTATGCACTGTCTCCTTCCAGCTCCCCACGATGCTTAGGCTTGGGGTCTCTCCTCTTATTCTCCCTCCGTATTCCCGTCCAGCCTCTAGCATATGTCTGCCCAATATTCCTGGGGCTCCCTTGGCTTAGACAACCTCTCACTACTCAGGGTTTGAATTTCCTTTTTGCATCTGCTGCCTGAAGATGTCTCTTTCCTATTTTCAGGGTTGGGGTTGTAGCAAAGACACCTTTTTGGTTTTATTTTATCCATCATTTCTATGTGTTTGGAGTGTGGGTAGGAGCCTCCTAAGTTGGTTCAGTCTACTACATTGATCAGTTGTCTGTACTAGGCGGATAGCTGCAGGTACAGGGAAAAGGGGACCAAGGTGATAAGCATTTTGGAGTGAAGGGCAAGGCCGGGCAGGGCAGGACAGGCAGAGAATGTGGTCTTCCTCGTGCTCATAAACTGCTTGGTGAGGTCTTGATAAGGCGGGCTGAGGGGGGAGATGGTATAGAAAAAGTGTCTAAAGCGCTGAATTGCCTGGTGCAGGTGATCACACTGGGAGTTCAGAGGGAGTGACAGGTGGGGAGAGGAGAAATCTGGCCCATCTCTCTGGCCAGGCTCCCTCGCTTGTCTGCTGCAGGCGTTCTTAGTTATACACCTGCACAGTCCTTGCTGTCCCTTCTGTCCCTGCTTTAAGACTGACTCACCACACACCATGCCCCAACTGGTATGTCAAAGCGAGCCATGAATTCTAGCAGCCTTGCTAGGCAAACATCCAGGACTTGCCCCCCACCCATTGCCACTCATTTCTTGGACTCACATCCTTACTGCTGTCTCATTTGTCTATACTTTGGTTTTAAAAATTACTGGGCAGAGGCTAAGGCAGAAGGATTGCAAGTTTGAGCTCAGCCTGGGAAACTTAGCAACTTAGTGAGACCCTGTTTCAAAATTCAAAATTAAAAAAAGGGCCCAGGATGTAGCTCAGTATGAAGACCCTGGATTCCATACCCAGTACCCCCCCACACCCAAAAATAATAATAATACTTACTGAGCAGTACTTAGAAGGCTGAGGAAGGAAGATTGCTTGCTCAAGGACAGCCTGGGCAATTTAGTGAGACTTTGTCTCAAAAGAAAAAAAGGGGCTGGGGGTATACTTTGATGGTAGAGCACTGAGTATGTGTGAGACCCTGGGGTTGATCTCCAGTACTAAAAAAACAAAAATTACTGGAGAGGAAAGGCCTCTCATTTTTGCCTTTCAGGTTGTTCCCTGCTGACCTTTTGGGTAGAATTCACACTTATGGCTGCTTATATCTGGGTGTTATCTGTGGATCCTTCTAGCCATCCATCATCAGTGATGACTTGGCCTACAGATGCACAGGGGTGTGAGCTGCCTCCATTCTGTCTGCACTGCACTTCCTCCTCCGCCCCAGCTTCATTTGCCCATAGACCTATTATTGGATGCCTATTCTTTGTCAAGTACGGTGCTGGGTATTGAGCATACAGAGATGAGCAGACCCAGGCAGAGCCCCTGGCCTTGTGAAGCTTCATACCACGTTAACCTAAGAAGCTCGTAGATAATGTAGAATTAGGCTGGGAGTGTAGCTCATTGTCAGAACACTTCTTAGTATATTTGAGGCCCTGGGTTAGATCCCCAGCACCTCCTCCTCCCTGAGTAGACTTAAAGCTATGACAGGTACCACAAAGGAGAGGTGTGTGTGCCATGAGAGTGTACTGGGGGCTTTGACCCAGTCAGAGAGGTCACTTCCCTGAGGAAGCGACATTTGGGTAGAGACCTGAAGGAGGAACAAAAATTAACTAAATGAAAGTAGGAGATGAAAATGTTCCAGGCAGCAATAACAGCATGTGCTAAGGCCGTGTGGTGGGAAAGAACATGCTTAAGAAACTGACCAGCCTGTTTCACGACATCCTTACTGCACCTGATTCCCAGATCCAGCACTGTCTGGGCCATGATAATGAGACGACTAGTGTCCTTGCTGAATATTAGACTTTTTCGGGGGTCCTAGAAAATACGACTTTTTTACTCCAGCTCTCTCTAAACATGGTGATCCCCCTGTATCTTCCAACTCTAGATCCTTCCCACTATGCCCTTAGCCTAAATTCCAGATCTAGCAAAACCAAAAACAACTACCAACAAACCCATCAAAACAAACAAGAAACACCGGGATGGCTGGTTAAATTTGATTATTAAGTGGGGTGCTATGGTGCATGCCTGTAATCCCAGCACTAGGGAAGCTGAGGCAGGAGGATTGCTGCGAGCTCAAGACCAGCCTGGGCTACATAGTGAGTTCAAGACGAGCCTGAACTACATAGCAAGACCTTGTTTTGAAAGGCAAAAAAAAAAAGAAAAAAAAAAAGTTTGAGTATCAGATAAACAACAAATAAATTGTGGTATAAGTGTGTCCCATGCAATACTTGGGATGTATTTATGGGTAAAAAATCTTATTTATTTGAAATTTAACTGGGAGTCCTGTACTTTATCTGACAACCCTACTTATACTCATTTGTGTCTACCCAGGGTCACCTGGGAAACTAGGAAGGCCTCTCCACCCCTTCCTTAGCGTCATGGCCACTTTTGGCTTTAGGACCTTGGGAAAGGCACAGGCCTGAAGAAGGAGCCCCTTGAGCCCCAGACAGGCACCTTCTGTGTGTCCTAAGAACACCCCTGTAAATGTTCAACTAGCTGACTGAGCACAGGCCCTGGGAGCCGCCACGGCTCTGCTCCCCAGTCTCTGGCTGCAGGGTGGCTCCTCACTGACCCTCAGGACCCCTCTGAATCTGTACCAGCCAGCCCCTTCCGCTCGCCATCACAGTCCTTGGCTGGTGAATGGGCTCAGGACCCCTGCCTGATTGTCTAAGGTACTTTCTTAGAGAGGAGCTTCTACCACAGTGGGTACAATGCTGTGCCTGGCTCAGGTGTCACTGCCCACTCCTCCCCCCACCCCTGCCAGCCTGCTGCCAACACTCCTGACAAAACCTCTTGACAATTGGTGGATATTGAGCATTTCTTGGACATATTTCTTGTGTCCCTTGAGATAATCCAGTTTCTTCCCAGAGGCTTTTACATTTTCCCCTAGAGAGTCACTGAAGGCATGTCTCCCCAAAGTAACCAGGATAATGACTCCCACAATCACGGGGAATACAGTCACTGTCACCTGGTAGGACTGGAGGGGAGGAGGAGGCCTCTTCAGCCTGGTTAAAAGACTTGGGGAGAAAATATTGTGACTGCATTGTTATGCGTTAGTGTTAATTCACGACTGAAGCCAGTTTCTGTCCTGTGTTTACAGCTGTTGTTGAAGTCCACAGCAATTACTGCCAAATCCAGAGTTAAATAGGGTCACAGGCCCTGTACTTCACTACCCTGAAAATACATCTATTATAGATAGGATTAGAGTCAGCTGTGAGTTAGAGAGAACTCCCAAACGACAGTGAGTTGAACATGACTGAAGTTTATTTCCTTCTTGCTTAGAAGTCCAGAGGGCTGGAAGGGGTTCTATAGTGTCAGGACCCAGGGTCTTTCTATCTTATTGCTCCTCTATCCTTGATCCTTGTCTCCCATCTCATGCTCAAGGTCCAGCCCTCAAGTCTTTATTCTGGTTATTAGGAAGGAGGAAAGAGCAAAGTAGGACACATTCTCCCTTTCGGTAACACTTTTTTTCGAGGTAATGGAGGTCAAACCCAAGGTCTTGTGTATGTCAGCCAAGCACTGTACCACTGAGCTACACACCCAACCCAACACGTTCTTTTCATGAACACTTTCTAGAAGTCATACATACCACTTCTGCTTATAGCCTGTGGACTGGAACTTAGCCACATGGCTATACCTAGTTGTAAGAATGACTGGGAAAAGAATCTTTCTCCAAAATGGCCACGTGTCCAGCTTGAAATTATGGGATTCTGTTACTAAGGAAGAAAGGGAGAATGGATGTTGAGGGATAATTAGTGGTCTCTGCCATCCTTCCAGCCAGCCAACCAATCAGCCACCCTGCCAACATTTATGTTTGAGGAACTGCCCTATTTAGTGAGAGAGACAGATATGTAAATAACTCACCACAATACAATGTGATATAGAGGATAAAAGAGGTTTTGTTCAGAGTGCTGTGGGAGAACAGATGGAAATGATCAACAGCAATCACAATAATTAATAACTACAATGCCCTAGCTGGGTTCTCAGAGCTGCATTTGGACTATTGTGTTTGTCCAGCTTCCTTTCTTCACAGTGAGAGCCACTAACTTTCCTCCTTCTCCATAATCGCTAACACAATGGGCAGGCAGGTGCTGTCCCAAGTTCTGTACATATAATATCTCCCGAGCTGGTACTATTATCCTCACTTACAGAGGAAGAAACAAAGCACAAGCCATAGAGCTGGGCTTTGAGTGCAGGCAGTCTGGTTCTGCTGTCTCCCCTAAAGTGGCTCATTCTCATTCCTTCCCCCAAACCCCCACATCTCTAGCAGATCACCTCCACGGCCACTTAGGGATGGTGGAGGTCATCCGGTGGGCCGTGGTCCACTTCCAGGTGGACCCCCCTGGGGGAGCCCCAGGTCAGCTCCCTCCACTTCCTTGCGTTATTTTCCCTGCTCCTCTGCCAGCCCCGTCTCAGTGACTGGGCATCTGTCTTCCTGAGTAGCTGCAGATGTGGCTTCTGAGCTAATTGGATCACTTTTTCATCTTAGGACATCACTTAACCTCTCTAGGCCTCACTTTCTCCTCTGTTAGTGGGGACGATTCAGACACTCTTATCATGGGACTAGTCATGAGGACTGAGCATGTTTATTTGTGTAGAGTACTTAGCACATACTAAGTACTCAGAAGATAGTATTTTGTACTTCCCTTATACCTGGCTCCTTTAACTATTGCCTCTCTCTTTTCTGTCTTCAACTGATTTCTCTGTAGGTTTTACTAGTTTGCTGTCCCTTTACACACCTGAATAATCCAGGCTGTTCGCCTTATCTCAGGATCCTTAGTTTAATCACATCTGACAGCCCCTTTTGTCATGGAAGGCAACAGCTTCACACAGTCCAGGGATTAGGATATGGATCTTGCTGGGTGCTATTATCCTGCCACCCTTCAGGTTCTTTTCCCTCGGGACATGGCAAGCAAGAACCATCCTAAACAACATACCCCTCCTGTAACACACATTCTCTCTCTCTTCCTGTGTCTCAGCAAAGTCTTTGAAGGAGTTGTGTTGCCTAGTTTTCCCCACTTCCTCTAGCCCGTTGCAGTCTGCGTCTGCCCCCACATCCCACCAAGCCTGCTGTTGCTCTGGACTCCAGTGGCTCCTGTACTGCGAAATCAATGGACACCTTTCATTCTTAAGTGGCCGCATTTTCTGTGTTGACTCCTTGTTCCTTCTTGAGATCTTTCTCTGCTCCTTCAGCCTGTAGGCTCTCCTAGTTTTCTTCCTCATCCTCTCTGGCCTCTGCCTGTCCTCTGTGGGCTACACTGTCTCTGCCCACCTGTGAAGTGTCTGTGTTCCTGAGGACTTTGGATCTTTGATCCATTGCTCTTTTCTTGGGCAATCTTGTCCCACACTGCTAGTTTCAGTTGCTACTTGTACAAGGATGACTAGCTCCCACCTGTGCTGTGTGAGTCTCTGGCCGCTGGCTGGGAATGTTGGTGAGGACTGTGCTTCTACTAATCCTTGAGTGCCTCAGCTCCCTCAGGTTTCCCTGAAGAACACGCAGTGAGAGAGCTTGTTGAGGCAGGGACTTGAGAGCCATGAAGCCTGGGACACTTTGTGCTTCTGGTCCATACTGTGGCTCCCACTCAGATGGAGTGTGATTCTCTTAGGACTTCTCAGAGGACAAGGTGAAAGGCGGCAAACCCAGCAGTGTCCAAGGACAAGTCCCTGTTGGGGGAAGCATTGGATGGTGGCTCTTCAGGAATGTATGTATTGGGGCAAACCCTACCTGTTTATTCTGGGCTTTGCAACTGATGAAGCTCTGAAGGACCCACAGGCTAACTGGAGCTCCGAAGCACAAAAATATCTGTGGGGAGCCAGCGTGCATCCTGATGGTATAGGCAGATATACAAGTGTCTCACCAGGAAAAGATGGTAGTTTAACCAAATAGTGGGGCTACCTCTGAATGTGAGAAGACTGCTGAGGTATGCAGCTGAGGGGTTTCCTGTTGGGAGCCATAGAGGAAGAGGGATTTGAGCAGGGAATGGGCAGGAAGGAGAAGGAAGGCCGTTTCAAGCAAGGGAGTAGTATGTGCAAAGGAGTAGTACGGGTCACATATTGTCTGTTTCGGGGACCAGGAGAATGTGGGGGAGATGAGGCTGAAGATGAGGACTGCATCCAGAGTGTAAGGGCCATCAGTAAACGCTGGCATAGGAAGTTTGAGCTTTATCTTGCTGGTAGTAGGGACCTAGGGAAAGGTTTTGAGCAGGGAAATGACTTAGCAGAGTTTAGTTTTAGGAAGACTACTCCAGTCTTGGAGGGATTGTTGGGACCCAGATTTTAAAATATGCAAAGTATAATTTTGGAGAGAGGAGATACCTTGGCAATTATGGGTCCATTCTTATAATTTCATATGTGTGTTTTAAATATATATGTGTGTGTGTGTGTGTGTACTAACATATAATGTAAAATCATGTATTTTAAATATATACCTATTAGCTGGCCTAGTGGATGATTTCCCAAAGGCACATAGTGAGAAAGCCAGCACAAGAACTCAGGTCTGCCTCCTCATCCAGTGCCCTTCCCCCTCACTATACTGAGTAGATGCAGAGGTATCTGAAAGGAGGCCAGCCCAGTAGTCAAAATGAGGATGTCACTCTAAAGACCATGTGGGAGGCAATGAAGACATATTTTCCCTCCTTACACGGGTGGGGACAGGGACATAGGACTCTGTGGAGACTACACATGAGTATGTCTCTTTCCTGGGTCCTGCAGCATCCTTCTGGGCCTGGTTTCCATGACAACAGGCTCCCAGCAGGCAGCCCGCCAGCTGGAGGGAAGCAGGCAGGCAGCAAGGAGAGAAGGCTGAAGTTGCAGGGGCTGGGAGAGTCTCCTGGAGAGCTGGACAGGCCCCTGGAGCTGGCTCCACAAGCCGTTCTCCCTTCTGACTAGGTAGAGGTGGAGAGAACTAAGGACCCACAGGCCTTCTTTTGAGATTCTTGAATTCCTAGGCCTTGAACCTCTGTGCATCCTCCACCCCTCGTATCCTCTGACTCCCACTTGTTTAAGTACTGTCTGGCCCTAACCTCATGCATCTTAGGGAACTGCTGATTTCTTTATAGAACAGAGCCCTTACTCTGAACTCGGGGGAAAATATGAACAAGGCCAATTGACTTTCTGTTTTGCATAGGGTTTGCATATTATTAACTCAAAGACAAGAAATTTCCAGGCCTTGTGTCATTCCTGCCAACATTTAATTCAGCTCCACTGACACTGGCATACTGTGTCTGGCCAGGCTCTGGGCTACGCTGTCAGGGTCCCCAGGGGAGAAGTCCTCGCTGCACGCGCACTCCATCCCCAGCCACTCCCAGCATCTCTTGCTGTGATGTTCTAGCAGCTGATGTGGTGCAGTGTGTTTGACAGTGGAACCCAGCAACTCTAAGTCCAAATCCTGGCTCTGCTACCTTGTAGCTGGATGAGTGTGGGCCTCGAGTGTCCTCATCTCTCTGTAGGGCTCATGGCGCATGGTACATCCAGTGTAAACTAGCACAGACATACCATTTGATAGAGTACTGAAATACTTTTGCATTCATTAATATGGAGCTGCCACCACCTTGGACCCTCCCTGGGCTCCTCTGGTCTGCCCTACAGTCCAGCTTTGGCAGGGTGTGGCTTTGACATCTCAGTCAGTGTAGGCTTTGACTGGCATCCGCCAGCATCTGTGCTGGCCGCGGAGCACCCTTGTCTATTGGTGGCGCAATGGGTAGGTTATTAGGTGCCTCCCCGTTGCAAGAACTCCCAATTCAAGTGTCCAAATTAATGGCCATTCCTTTGTAGGTTCTTTTCCTCATTCCCTTCCCTTTTTGCCTGTGCTGGGGGTGACGGCTGGGATGAGACTGGGCGGTGGCAGAAGGGATAAGTGCCTCTTTCCACAGGCGGGCAAGGTTCAAGCGCTCCAACAGTGTGACGGCTGGTGTGCAGGCAGACCTGGAGCTTGAAGGCCTGGCTGGCCTGGCCACAGTGGCCACAGAAGACAAGGCCCTGCAGTTTGGACGCTCCTTCCAGAGGCATGCCTCTGAGCCCCAGCCCGGGCCCCGGGCCCCCACCTACTCAGTCTTCCGCACGGTCCACACGCAGGGCCAGTGGGCCTACCGCGAGGGCTACCCACTGCCGTACGAGCCGCCGGCCACTGATGGGTCGCCAGGCCCTGCCCCCACCCCTGCCCCTGGCCCCGGGTCTGGCCGCCGCGACTCCTGGATGGAGCGTGGTTCACGTAGCCTCCCTGACTCAGGCCGCACATCCCCCTGCCCACGGGATGGCGAGTGGTTCATCAAGATGCTGCGGGCAGAGGTGGAGAAGCTGGAGCACTGGTGCCAGCAGATGGAGCGTGAGGCGGAGGACTATGAGCTGCCGGAGGAGAGTGAGTTGGCGGGCGTGGGGTGCTGGCCCTTTTTGTGCTCAGGGGATGGTGGCACGTGGTGGGGCTGCAGTGAACATGAGACTCTGCTACTTGGGCCTGGCTTTGCCTTCCACTTGGGAGCTTGAGGACTCTACACTGGTAGTAGGACATGCCAGGAGCCCATGGGGGGAACAGTTTCAGAGGCCAGGGCTAGGACTAGGGACACAGACTGGGTAAAAGGACTGGATCTGCTAAGAGACTGCTACCAGGCTAGGTCACCAGGACCATGGGGACAAAGGGGACAATTCAGATCTGGACATTATGGGGATCTAGTCTGAAACAGGTGGAGACCCAGACCATCCACAGCAGAGAGGGAGTTCAAGTCAGATCCTTTTTGAGGCATAGATGATGAGACTCAGGGAAGTGGACAGGGCCCTGGCCTGAAGGCGGGCATGGCACTGTCCCCCCAAGTCCAGTCTGGGGGAAACACACCCTTACAGCAGAATCCTCAGGTCGATGGGATTATGACTAGTGTCCCATTCATGAAATTACTTAGTAATTCTTGGTGAGCCAAGGAGGCATGCTCTGATGAGTGACATGGTTCAGTCAACGGGTAGTCATTGAGCTGATGCCCTGGCTAGGGCTGTAGGGCTAGGCTAGGATTGGTTTCCGTCTGCATTAACTTGGGAGGCAGGAAGGATACAGGAGGATAAGTGCTCAATAAATGTAGTTCATAAAGGAAGGAACATCAGCACCTGAGTGTCCAGTCTTGGTGAGATGGGACAGAGCTGCTTGTCAGGTACTTGAGAATGGGGTAGAGAAGGGACTGGAGGAGACAGATGGATAGACAGTGCAAATAACCGAGAGGTGAAAGTCATCAGGGTATACCTCCTGGAGGCTGGGGAAGAAGATGCCTCGTTCTCCTCCTTGAATTTCCTTCTGCTCTCCAGTTTTGGAAAAGATCCGCAGTGCTGTGGGCAGCACACAACTTCTCCTGTCCCAGAAGGTCCAGCAGTTCTTCCGGCTGTGTCAGCAAAGCATGGTGAGTGCCGATAGGAATACAGCCTAGCAGATGCATGCACCTGGCAGGTGACCCAGTGTGGCTGGGGGTGGGGGGGTGAGACCAGGTCTGTGATCCTGCAGGGGTCATTTATTGTGCTTGGAGGTGGGGCCAGATGTTTGTGCCTGAGAAGGAGATACCCAGTCTCTTTCTTGTGTCCCTGTCTTCCAGTCCCACCCCATTCTCCCAGGTTGAGCTTCCTGACAGTGAGAGTGGAGAGGACTTTTGTGGTTCTGGCTGGGGTTAGACCTCTCTGATGGGGTGGCCCCCCTATGTCTCCCATTGCTGCAGGACCCCACTGCGTTCCCCGTGCCAACCTTCCAGGACCTGGCGGGTTTCTGGGACCTCCTGCAGCTGTCCATTGAAGATGTGACCCTCAAGTTCCTGGAGCTACAGCAACTTAAGGCTAACAGCTGGAAACTCCTGGAGCCTAAGGTGTGTACGTCTAGGTGGTCCCTTCAGGCCTATAGGCCGCGTTCTGGAAAATGCCTTTCCATAGAGAGGTATGGGGGGGGCAGGGAAGAGACCCATAGGCAGCAGGGCGGGTGACCAATCACTTCCAGAATGACCACACTCTTGTTTGCTTCCATCTGCTTGGCCACAGTGCTCGTCCCCGCCTAAGCTTCCAGAGCTCCCTTTACCACGTTTGGCCAGCTGTAGTTTGAGGGAGTAGAGCTAGACTTTCTAGAAGGTCACCTTCAGCTCAGGCCTGGGCACAGAGGGCAGGGCCTTGAGAATGCCTTGTCTTTCAGCTTACTAGACCTGTGTGGGACGGGGAGGAGGGGGCGCGCGCCTTTGCATGGGTTGACGGAGGCTGGAGGGAAAACAGTCCCCAGACAGCATTCTGATTCAAGCTGTTAAGAATGGCTCCACCAGGGGGCGCTTGAAGCCATCATGTTTTAATGAGAGATGCGGGGCTTTGACCTTGGGGCTCAGGTCGTGCGATCAGTGCGCCCTGTTCACAGCCGCACGATTCCCAGTCCTCTGGGAGCTGGGGCGTCTGGGCGCGAACGCGGATGCTGCGGGTAGTCCTGCCCGGGGCTCACCGCGCGCTCTCCCGACAGGAGGAGAAGAAGGTCCCTCCGCCCATACCAAAGAAGCCCTCGCGGGGCCGGGGCGTGCCGGTGAAGGAGCGCTCCCTGGACTCCGTGGACCGGCAGCGGCAGGAAGCGCGCAAGCGGCTCCTGGCGGCCAAACGCGCCGCCTCCTTCCGCCACAGCTCGGCCACCGAGAGCGCCGACAGCATCGAGATCTACATCCCCGAGGCCCAGACCAGGCTGTGACCCGCCCGGCCCGCCCAGCCCGGCCCGGGCCCGCGGTTTTCTACCCGTACTGTACACCCAGCGTCGAGGTCACTGTGAACGCGGGCAGCCCCGTGCGCCCGCACCGCCGGCAACGCACGCCCCGGCCCCTCCTGCCCGTCAGACTCGTGGGTTTTTTACCTTCCTGACCCCACGCGAAGGCGCCCGGGCTGGGCTGGGGCCGTGCCTCTCCGCCCCGTGCCCCTCACCTGGAAGCCCACCTTCCTGGTCCGACGCTTCGTTCCCACCTCCTCCCCATGGGCACCATCTCTGCCATTCTCCTCCACGGGCCAGGCCGGGCCGGGTCCCCCATCTGGGCTCTGCGTCCCCCCAACCCCGCGGGGCTGGGCTTCGTGGGGGATCAAGCTTCGTGGCTTTTTATGAAGAATCTCCAACCCTGCCTAGGAGCCTGCCCCACCCTCCCAGGGCTCCACCCTCAGCCCTCTGCCCACAGGGCCCAGGGACCACAGTGGCTGGACCAACCCAGGACCAGGGCGCCTGGGCCTCTCCCCGTTCCCAGCGGCTGGGGAGGGGACATGGGGGCTTCCCTTTACCACACCTGTGGCTGTTCCCAGATCCCCTTGAGTATCCCAGGAAAAATAAAACCGCAGAACTGCACTCGAGCAACCTTCTCTCTCCAGAAGAGGCCACCTCTGCCCCACGTGGGGTGCAGAGAAGGGGCTGCCTGCTGGTGTGTGTGGGGGGGCGGGCAGAGAAGGGGCCACCTCTACCTCGTATGGGGTGGGCCACAGAAAAAGGGCCTGGAGCACACCCTCTTGCTTTGGGACACAGGGATTCCCTGATCTCTTCCTGCCGATGAGTCAGCTTGGAGAAAGGGAATTCTGCCTCTCTGGCGACTGCAGTAAAGGACCTAGGCATTCCTGGAGGGGCTTGGGTGGCATGCAGAGAGGAGGGTGTGGACCTCTCCACATCCCACCGTTCAGCCTGGTTCCTTCTCTGCTCCCAGTCCTCCTAGGGTTTCCCCGGGGAGGAAGCACTGGGGCTTAGTGCCTGGTGCACAGCACGTGCTCGATAAATGAAATGTGGTTATTATTAGGTATTGAGAAACATGGTTTCTTTCCCGTGAGGGCACATTGTTCCTTCTGCTCCAAGTCGTCTCCAAACAGCAGCAGAAAACTGTTCAGATGAGTGCTGCCACTTCTGATGCCTCTTGTGAGTGGACATCTTTGGGGAAAGGAGGTAGAAAGAACAGGATTTTCTGGGGAAGCCAGCCAAATCTAGTGGTGATGGCTAATATTTATTGGATGCTTAACATGGGTCAGGAAATGGGTAAGTGCTTTACTACATGAATGAAGCTCATCCTTACACCAAATGAGAAAGCTGAAGTTTAGGGAAGGTTAAGAGAATTGTCTGAGGTTGCAGACAAAATGGGTAGTGGACCCGTCCAGTGCCAAATCATGGACTTTTAGCTCTAAAGCCTCCCTAGCCTCAAAAGGATTGGATGGTAGCCCCATCCAGAAAACCCCCTTTCTAGTCCCTTAAGGTTGGTGCCTCACACTGGGTGGGAGGGAGAAAGCTTCCCGGGTGTCCGCTGGCCTTTGGGGCTGTATTGGACCAGCCAGTTTTTCTCATTTGTTTATCCAGCCAACATTTATCACTGAGGCTACCACTGAGATATCCCTAAATAGTTTCTATTCTTGTGGAGCCTATGGTTTTATGGGGAAAACTGGCAAATAATGCATTATAGAAATGGCAGGTGCCAGAAGTGACTAGGTATTAGCTACTGAAGGAGCGCTGGGGCTGGGAAGAGTGTCCCAAGATCAGGGAGCACTAGTACAAAGGCCTGGAGAAAAGGACTCAGGAGCCTGGGGACTTACTTGGTCATGTCAACTTTTAGGTCCTGTTGAGGAGAGTGGGCCTGAGGCTTGAGTAGAGCCATGGGAGGGGTTTGAACAAGAGAGTGCTGTAAGTATTTTTCACGGGCTGGCTTGAGAGACCACTTCTGGAAAGCAAAAGATTGTGTACGTATATACTCATAGGAGGCCACCGGGAGAGATTCCATGTGATTTTTATTCCCAAAAGCAAACCTGCTTGGAGCTGATCCCATACGGATTCCTGGGCCTGGTCCAAGACTCAGGGAATAGACTGTGTACTTGAATGAGTGTCTAACAAGAGCTCCAGGTGACTCTGATGTGCAGCCAGGTTTGGGAATAGTCAAGAGAGGACAGCACAGGCTTCCTCTAGAAATGTTCATTTGTCTGTTTCCCATAGACTTGCCAGTGAGGCCTGGGCTGCATCAGTTCTCAGATTTTCTTATCTCTAAAATTGCAACATCAATGAGTTTTGAGCTAGACAATACTTAGAGCACTCCCATGGAGCAGGTATTGTTATCAACCTCATATACAGGTGAAGAAAGTGAGGCTCACAGAAGTTAGGCAACTTGCCCCAAATCCTGAAGTGAGAAAGTGGCTGAGTCTGAGTTTAACTTTCTACATCATATAGTTTTTAAAAACGGTTCTATGTCTTTTTTCAGAAACAGGGCTACATTTCTTGGAGTCAATGAGGTAGGTGCAAGTGAGTCTGGGGGAATGGGCAACACCTGTAACAATGGTCATCCCACTATGAGCATGATGTTTAGAATCTCCCCCGATGGTACTGATGTAAGGGAGGTGAGGCTTCTTTGGTTGTTTTGGCCTGGGTAGTTATACTGAGTTCAAAGAAGCAATCTAGTCCTTGTGTGTGAGTCGGTCTCAGTCTGGCCATAGCCAGGCATGTGAACAGAAAGTTATGGTACAAAGGAAGGCCCGCTTTTCCAGGAGGGCTGAGGATGTAGGAGGAAGGGTCCTCCAGCAATCAGTGTCTAAGTCTATTCTTGCTGCTTTAACATAATGCCACAGACTAGGTAATTGACTCACACTTGTGCAAACTGGGAAGTCCAATATCAAGATGCCTAAAAGCAGGGCATGGTGGCCTGTGATTCCAGCTACTTGGG
Organism: Hystrix cristata; assembly: GCA_004026905.1. Taxonomy (NCBI): domain Eukaryota; kingdom Metazoa; phylum Chordata; class Mammalia; order Rodentia; family Hystricidae; genus Hystrix; species Hystrix cristata. The sequence goes on from PVJO010000918.1 coordinate 83,375, forward strand.
AGGCTGGACTGTGGGATCATTTAAGATGACAGACTAGGGCAGCAATGTGAAAAGCATGGAGATAGAGCTAGAAGGACCCATGGGAGAGGGCCAAACTGGAGATTTCATGGTTTTATTTAAAGTTTTGAAAGACCTTTTGGCCAAAAGAATGGAAATGGACTGGAGGGGACAATGGCAAGGCAGGCAGACCAGTGCGAGAGGTGCTAAAGCGGTCCAGGTAAGAAATAATGATGTTGACTTTGACACATATTAAGGCATAGATTCCATAAGCTGGGTCTGAAGAATAATACAGAAAGGAGACCTTGAAGCTATCACTCAGGGTTTTGGCTTAATGAATGATCAAAAATGGATGTAGGGCATTGCAGAAGGAGGAATGAATTTGGAGAACACTTAACATGTCAGTAACCATTTACTGAGCATTTATTGAGGTGCCAAGTACTTTGTCAAGCACTATATATGTATTAAAGTGATTTAATACAGCAACCCTAGAAGGTGAATCCTATTGTCTTTTTAAACGTAGAGTAAGTAGCTTTTCTGAGATTAGCAGACAGCAGAGCCAGGAGTTGAAGCCATGGACATCTGGTTTCCAGGTCGGGACTCTTGAATCCTACTCAGTTCTGCCTGGGGAAACTGCTTAGTCAGTACTGAAGATGCGGCTCAAGGGCTAGTTCCTCCAGGGAGCCTTCCCTGATTTTTCCTGGTGGGGCATCATATTTCTTGCATCTGGCGACATTTTGTAGATGCTTCTGCTTCCTCTTCAGTGACAGAACCCCTGAGGGCAGGGATGGTCCCAGTCACTTTTACATCCCCAATGCCTAGGATATGTTGATTGTCTGGCTGAATGCCAATTATGTTAGGAAATTCCATTCCCATCTCCTGTCTACATATTCAAGGTACACGTAAATCACTTCTGCTAAAAACAGTCTCCTAAATATTTCTTTATGCTGTTTTTTTTTTCTCCATCTTCACTGCCAAGCTTAGCTTTGAGTTCTTTGCAATAATAGAGGAAGGGTCTGTAACCTGATAATGTGGTCTAGAACACTGTCTATGAAGGTGACCCATGAACTTGTAAAAACGAGCTGGAGCTATTTTGGTAAAGAAAGGTGGGAAGAGTACTCCAGGTAGATAAAAAAGCAGAAGCCAAGGCACAGACATGTAAGCAGTTTGGTCTGTGTACGAGGACAGGAAGGAGTTAGATTGTTACTGAACACAAGGAAATAGACTGAGACCAGAGGAATGAGTCTGGGAAGGCAGGGCTGTGAGGGCCATGAAAGAGACTGGGCACTGGGGTCTTTTCTGTATGTGTTAAAATAGACATCTATCAAGGTACTGTGGAAACACAGTGTAGAGAGTGAATCCTTGTATTTCAGGGCTCATGTAAGACAGATTTTACTAGAATTCAATTATTTGTAGACTCGCAATTGGTGCCATCTATTTCTGTGCCTGCTGTGTGCCTGGCACAGTAATTTACATACATGATCTCATCTGAGCCTCCAAACATCCCTGCTAAATGGATGCTCTTGCCTCTGCACAGAAGGGGGGCTCAGACAGATTAGTAATGTTCTCAAGGTCACACAAACAGAAAACTCGATCCAAACATGTTTTAAAGCGCCAGATTACACTCTGTTAAGGAAACCTTTTTTTTTTTTTTTTGGTGCCGGGGATCGAACTCAGGGCCTTGTGCTTAGGAGGCAAGCACTGTAACCACTGAGCTAAATCCCCGGCCCCAAGGCAAGCTTCTTGAGGCTAGGGATCGTATTTTATATTTCTGCGCATCCGACCTAGGTTTTAGAGGATGCCTAATAAATCTCAGTTGAACGAGTGAATGGACAACTCTCACTTTCTCCGAGAAACGCGCGTGCGACGTCGCTGGGAGCCTCCTGGCCGCCAGGGGGCGCGGTAGAACCTCAGCCGCGGGCTGCGCTGCGGGCGCCTAGCTTCCTCTCGTCCCCGGACCGCAGCTCGGTGGATCCCGGAGCTCTTTCCTCAGAGCCCGCGGCCGGTGGGCGGGGTCACCGGCGACGCCCCGCGGGCGGCTGGGAGCGGAGGCTTCAGAGCTCCCGGCTGGCGGGCGGAGAGCAGGGCCAGGCCGAGGAGTGCGGGCTGGGCCTCAGGTGAGCACCGGGCGAGAGTGCGGTTCCCCTCCCCGGAGTGGCCGTCGGGGCCGCCCTCATGGCGACGGCTCCGGGCCGCAACTTCTGAGGAGAGAGTGACGGAGCTTGTCCGCTCCGTCCCTGGCCGGGCCTGGCAGTGCCCTCGCGTCCCAGCCGGGGCTTCAGGCCACAGCGAGTGAGGGCAGGTGTCGACGAGGCTGGAAGTGTGGTGGGACGCGGTCGGGGCCTGGGAGCCGGGGACGGGAGAGGGCGGCAGGTTGCACCCGGACCTCTCGCGCTGCAGTCAGTGACAGGGCGAATCCTTCCACATTCCCAGGCCTCTTCCTGGTTACAAGTCTCGAATTTGACAGCGAGGCTTCGGGTCTCACTGGGCCTTTGGGGCCACGCACAAGGGCAGCTTTCCCTGCAGCCCGGTTGACTAGTACTGAACGCTTTCGCAGGCTCCCTCCACGCCAGGCTGGAAATAGAGGTCACAGTGTGTGCAATACATTTTTGCCCGTTTCATTTTGATAACCCTGGGGATGACTTCATGGAGTTTCTAGCTTCTCATAATCAGCAAAGGCATCTGCCGTGTCCCTGCCACGTGGGTGGATGACTGCTGTGGTTTTATACTAGTGAGTTGCTTGAGCTGTCATTCATTCATCCGTTCAACAAACTTTTTAAAAGCACTTTGTGCCACAAAGGGTGGGAAGGATGGGAGATGGATAGGGTATAGTGCGCTTAGTAGACCTGGGCCTTGTTCTTTTGGCACTTTTTGGTGTAGTGAGAAATGCAGACAGGTAAGATAGTCCAGCACAGTGCCTGACTCTGAGAAGATGGTGATATATGTTGAATAACCGTGTTGAATAAATGAATGAATGGACTTATTTGGAAAGGACTAGCATATAAGCAGGATGACAGAGACCTTGTGCTGGATGTGGGAGAGAATATTAGTTGTGGACTGATGCTTGATATGTTTTAAGAAAGAAATTTAAATGGAGAGTTGCTGTCTAGTAAAGAGACAAATACCTTAAAAGATAGGGAATAAAATGGAGAAGCTGTTAGGTTTGGGTTTCTTCAGAAGTGCGGCTTTTATTTTATTCTTTTTCAAGTTCACAAGAGCACTTTTTATTCAAGGCAAAGAGAAGTCTGGATAAAAGGTTTACAGTTGTAAGCAGTCAAAACTTAGCTGTTAGTAGCACTATTTTTACTTCGTAGATGTTGCTTCTCTTTGGTTGGAACAAGGAACTCAGGTTCTACCTCCCCCAGTTGGGGAAAATGAAAAGCAAAGACAAGACTGGAAGAGACACCTCACTTCCTGATACTGCTCTCACACCTAGCATCAGGCCCTCAGTGCTGTGTCTCTCGGTTGCTGCCAAGGCCAAGGGTCACAGGCCACACTACACTTGCAAGGACAAATGAGGCAGAAAAAACCGGTGCCAAGTGATTCGGGGAAGAGCAGGTATCCTCAGCTTCAAAACTGTGCATGGAAGGGGTGATCCTTGTGGGTGGCTCAGCTGACCAAGGCACAGACCCTCCAGTTGCTGTTGTAGCTGAGTGAGGTTGCCATGTCCACACTGCTCAGCTCAAAGTCAGAGACCTGAAAGTTCTCAGCAATGTGTGCTGGTGTCACAGACTTAGGGATCACTACTGAATTCCTCTGTATGGGGAACCAGATGAGCACCTGGGCAGTAGTTTTACTGTACTTCTCTGCACTTGCCTTAATCTTGGGATCTTCCAGGATGGAAGGGTCTTCTGGCTTGGCCTAGGGCCTGTCTGTCGGGAGAGCTGAGGGGCTGTAAGCAGTCACCACGGTGCCTTTGGAGTGGCAGTACTGGATCAGCTTCTCCCGAGTTAGGTATAGGTGGCATTTGATCTGGTTAACTGCTGGTTTATATTTTAAGGTTTGTTTATGAGCCTCTTAATTTGAAGATGGTTGAAGTTGGAGATGCCAGTTGCTTTCACCAGCCCTTCATCCACCAGCTGCTCCATGGCCATCTAGGGGTCCACAAAATCAGTGTCACTGGGAATCACATTGTCTGTCGCATCCAGTGGGAAACAGCCCCATGGTTGAAGCCTGTAGGCCAGTGGATATGGTAGAGGTCTAGATAGTCCAGCTGTAGGTCAGTGAGCGTCTTCTGGAAGGCTCCTTTCACCAGGCTTTTGTCGTGGAATGTGCACCACGGCTTGCTGACTCTGAAGAGCACCTGGTACTTCATACCCCTACCCCTTGAGCTCCTCCTGCAGGCCTGCCCCTACCTCCTCGTTCTGCTATACCTGGCATAGTCGATGTGGCGGTACCCAAGGTCAGTTGTTAGTTTCACAACCTCGGTCATGAAGGTGACTTCCTCCATGGGGTCCCCAGCCTCCATGGGGTGCCCAGCCCTATGATAGGCATCTTGGCGCCATTGTAGAGCTCTGTCTTAGGTTTTTCAGAGCCAGTGGTTGTAAGAGAGCAGATTTAATATAGAGAGGACATTTATAAGTTACAGTATTCACCCACAAGCCAAATGCAGGAAGTGCTGAATGTCCATCTAGGCACTGGCGACCCGAAAGATCCAATCGAGGGCTGGGAGCCCACAGCACTGCCCCATGTACGTCCGTGTCTGCAAATGATAGCTGAAGAAATCTTCACTGAAACTAGGATACGATGCTTGCAGCAGAGATGACAACCAGAGCTCCTCCAAAGCAACAACAGCCATCCTTGATGACAGCTCCGAGCTCCTTGACGAGAACAGCTCCGAGCTCTTTCCTCGACGACGAGAACAGCCGAGTTCTCTTCGGGAGAACCAGTCGCAGCAGGGCTTCTGGGAAACAGCCCACCAACTAGCTTCGGCTCCCGCTCTGCCTTATGTTGCACCAGCAACAATCCTCAGGTGGATCTTCTATGCCCAGCATGATACCAACTCAGTACAGCTGGGCGTTCTGGCCCAAGCTGACCACATTAAGTCCACCACAAGCTCCATGTGGCTGGCCATTTCTCTTGCGCATTACAGACCCCAGCCCCACTACCTTACCCCAGATGTGCCTCTTTTAATGTCTACATCGTAGAATTTCACAAATCTCTCAGTATAATCTCAGAGTTTACGAAAGTGGAAGCTCTTCTAGGTAATAAGATGTTAAGCCAGTGAAGGAAAACTGCAGGAGGCCCTCCCTTAAGTCTAGGATTTGGACAGAAACCATATACCTATCTGCAGTGTTTTGTGTTTTTTCCAGTATAATGAGCACAGGCTATTAAGTTGGAGTAGTCTGGGCTTAAAACCAGTGGGTCTGTTGCTTCTAGTAATCTTGGGCAAGGTAACAGTATCTTTTGAGCCTTCGTGGCCTTAGACAAAAATTTGTGCTAATAATTTGTACATCATGGAGGTGTGGTGAAGGTCAGATTATACTAATGTGAAAATTGCTCAGTGTAGGCCTGGTGCTTGAACAGGATTAGGAGTAGGACAGAGGTGTCTGGAAGCTGCTGCAGGTTTTTTTTCCTCACCTTTATGATGGTCCATTATAGTCTTAGGTCCACAAAACAGTTGAATTCTTCCAAAAAGAATTGGAAGCAAAGAGAGAGGGAGACATTTTATCCCTGTTGAGATTTAAATTCTTCAGTGTAGACCAGAGACAACAGTGTTGGAGAAATACCTACAGGAGCACAAACAAAAATCTTTCAGTTGAAATTTTGGAAATTACTTAGCCCTCTGATATTGCTTGCCATCTACCTTTTGGGGTAGGCATGAGGATGAAAAGAGCATATAAAGTGTGTATAAAATGCTTAGCCTAAGGCATAGCCATGCAATAAATGTTCAGTAAATGGTAGCTACCTTTATGATAATTGTGAATGATCTTCGATAATTGTTAATTTTGATAATAATCATTTATGACTAGCCATTGGAGTGACTCAATTTGTGTGTTTTTACATTACTTTGCTCTGTTTCATTTCAGAAAGCTCTGAGACAATTCCACTCCTTCCCTTTCCCACCAGCTTGGATGGTGGTTTTTACAGAGAATTTTGAATTTCCAAATCCTGAGCCCTAGAATGTTCAAAGTATGTCTAATTGTTTGTCATATTTTTAGGAGTTTACTGTGCAAATGTAAGGATATGGATTTTGTTAAAGATAGTATATTTTTATAAGTGGTTTGACCAGTAGATTTGGAAATTATAGGTTAGTCCCATTATTAGAAAAGCTAAGTTAAGAATAGAATAAAACCTTTACTTTAAATCCAGAATATTTAGGCTATAGATTATGGTTTTGGCTGTTTAAATGTTTTTACACTTTATTTGAGGAAAAGGAACTACTTATTATTGAAGAACCAGGAGATTCACTGTGCAATTTTGTGTGGTGGCTGGCTGTACTGAAGCAGAAATTCCATAGAGCATAGAAAGGCTTCTTTTTCCTTTGCAAAATGTTGGCGGACTGGAGAGAAAGAGCCAGAGTTCAACAACCTCTGTTGGGGAAGGGTCAGAGGTCCCCTTGTGGGGAACATTGCCATACCTAGGTGCATAATTGTCAAGGAGAACAGTACATAAAATAGAGGATCTTCCTACCTTCCTTAACAATTAAGTCTTCCAGAATTCCCTGGGTTATTTCAGGGTCCTAGTTGTTAGATAAAACAGAATACCCTCTTGCATTATGTGTAGGGTGGCTGCTCAGTAAAAGTTGTGCCAGGCTGTCTATTAAATGGAGTTCCTGCTGGGCTGTCCGGTCTTGGTGGAGGAGGGGTGATCGTTTCTCCCTAATGTTACCTTGTGCTCTTCTGCAGATGTCATGTGGCCTGTGCTTTGGACCGTGGTGCGTACCTATGCTCCTTATGTCACATTTCCTGTGGCCTTTGTGGTTGGGGCTGTGGGCTACCACCTGGAATGGTTCATCAGGGGAAAGGATCCCCAGCCTGTGGAGGAAGAAAAGAGCATCTCAGAGCGCCGGGAGGATCGTAAGCTGGATGAACTGCTAGGCAAGGACCACACCCAGGTGGTGAGCCTTAAGGACAAGCTGGAGTTTGCCCCTAAATCTGTCCTGAACAGAAATCGCCCTGAGAAGAATTAACGGAAGACGCAGGACCCTGTGGTCAACAGGCCTGTGACTGGTCCTGCTGTGATGCCAACCCAGCCCCAGAACATACGTCTGATTTGCTTTGCTGCTTATTTTGGCCCCTTCTGCACCCCACAGCCTCACATGTACTGGCTGCTCCTTTATAGCCAGGGAGACACAGGAGCAGCTGAGGGGCCAGCCCAAGAGGAAGGCTGAATCTGTAGAATGGGGTCCACAACTGCTCAGGCTTCCGTTGGTGCACTGCCTGGAGGAATGCTATAAATGAACACTGGCTCTCAGTCTCCCTGAGGTGGTGGTTTGGCCTCAAGTGGGAATGGCTGGGTTTTGGGTGTTCCCTTTAGGAGGGATACCCACATGTCTAGTTCCAGTTTGCACTGGGAAGAATTAAGAAATCTACCTGGTTCCCTATCCTTTGCCCTATCCTTTGTATTCATTCTTCCTGAAATCCTGTTGTCAGCTCAGGAATGGGATTCCCTGGGGAAGGAAAGCATTTTCTGTTGCCAGATGCACAGGCTGTTCATGGTGGGGTCAGGCAGGAACATGTACCTGGTGAATTTACTTGAAAACAATCACCATCTTCCACCCCTCATCACTGTGCAGTGAAAACCTTGATTAAAGTGGCATCTGAGAACCATTTTGATTGAATCCTGTCTTGTAGATGACATTTGGGGCAGGACAAAAATAACAGTTAAGGACTCCTGGGGCCCTGGAAACTTTATTTTCGTGAATGGTTGCTGTGAATCCTGGAGACCCTGGTTCCCAAGAGCCTTTTTACCCTCATGATGAGAGGCAATAGCTCTTCTAAAGACTAAAGCTCATACCTGTACTACTCCCCTTTTCCTTGTAGTAAAAGTAGTATACGTGCATTAAAGGAAACTTGATGGGGATCAGAACAAGGTCACCGGCACTCTAGCACTGTAATACAGCCACTGTTAGAATTTTGTTATATTTTCACTACTTTTCTGTGTAATTTTTAAAGACAGTTATATCACTACACTTTAAATTTTATATTGCTTTTTCACATATTTCTTAAAATCATTTTTCATCTTATCACATCATCATAATTGTTTTTAATACATATTTTCTGTAGAATATAATGTAGCAAAAATTGATTTTTAATACTTATTGCTGGACATTTGAATTGT
>PVJO010000918.1:91754-108869 GCA_004026905.1 Hystrix cristata
TGCTAAATGTTACCACTTGAGATGTTGCTGGTGAAGTAAGGGGAGTGATCAGAGGGCTGCAGGAAGCAGAAGAACGCGCTGCCTCATGAAGCAGACTGGTGTTTGACCTAAGTGCAAAGGGAAGCATAGGTAGTGATCACTGAAGAGTGAATCTGCCTGGAAAGTGGGAGGGTGCTTGCCCGTCTCCTGTCTCAGGATCTCTCGCATCTGGAGCCCCGATGGTGTTGATGGGGGAGGGAATTCCTGAACAGATCAAGATGCCGGGGATGGAGTGAGCAGTGCTGTGGGGGTGAGGCGCTGAGAGTGGTGGCCCGAGAGAAGGAAGGAGTAAGTCCAGTCTGTGGCTTCCACTCAGTGTCGCTCTGGCCTAGTGGAGATTTGAGCTGAACGTCTGTTGCTCCTCGGGGGATGAATCTGATGAGAGTGAGGAAAGACCGCTATCCAAAGAAGGTGAGATTTCTGATTTAGATAGAATCTGCTAAGCTCGGTTTCCGGTTCCCGGCTCTCCGGCTGGTGGCGTTCTGCATTGGCAGACCGGTGCTGCCACCCTGTGGTAGTCCTGAGCATTACTAGGCCTGGGATCGGGTCCGCGGGCTGAATCAGGAATGGCAGATCTTGATGCCTACAGATCAGATGACAAATGAGCAAAGCGCAGCCCTGTCAAGAGGGGGCAGTAGTGATTTAGTTTCTAATTTGTGCTCCTTGCTCAGTGGCACCAGTTTTCCATTTTTTCCTCCTAAAATATTCTAGAAATTCAGTGGAATTTTTATTATTTCTTTTATTTGTGGGAACTTACGTTTTTAAAAAACATCAGCAATTCATTTAAAAAATCTAAGCATGCTAACGTAAGCGGGTTAATTTGAACCGGTGGTGGCCAATTTGTGATCTCTCAAAAATGCCCCCTGTGTGCTGGGGTGGTGATGGTGGTGGTGGTGTAGTTCAGTGGTAAAGGGCTTGTCTAGGGCATGAGTGAAGCCCTGGGTTTGATCCCTGGCACTTCAACAAAATCCACAACAAAAAATATCCCTTTCCTGGTGACATCTGAGAGTTACACATTTTTTCCCCTAACAACTTGTAGCAAATATTAGGTCACAGAATTCAAAACTCTTTTGGGTATCCTACATGTGTGCAGTTTAATATCAGCCTAAGCAAAACGTTTGAGGATAGAAAGCCACAGGGACAATGCCCAAAAGAGTTTTCCCACAGACATTTTTAGACTTTCAGATATTTTAGTGTAGCTCATACCAATGTCTGTTTGAAGAAGCCCTATCTTTGGAAGCCCAAGTTGTACTCTTCTTCCAGTCTCACTTTGTGCCCCCCCCTTAAATAATTTCATTTCCTAGCGCATGTCCTGGCTGACTTTCTGGCTGCAGCAAGTCTATTAATATTCTCAGCTCAGTCTTCCTTTCCCGTGGGCTGGCTGAGGCCCGTGGCTGCTGTAACGGCTATAAGATAGCGCATGCTCGCTTGCCTGTGCACAGGTGACATTAAGTAGCAGGGCTTATGTGTCTGTGGGCAAAGGGAGGTCAGGGTTGCTGGAATGAACCAGAACATGAACTGGTTTTCTTCCATGCTGCTAATTCACCTTGGAGCTATGTGACCCTCTTTTTAACTGGCCCAACAGTCACAGTTCACCCAAACACATCACTAAGTGGATGTGCTTGACTCTTGCCTTGTCCCCCTCCTCCCCCAGGTCTTTTCCTAGCCTTGTGATGGTGGTGGCTTTGGAGCAGGGTTATCCTGTCTGAGCACAGCAGGAATCACTTCTCTCCCCTCAGCGGCTCAGTGTCTGGTGCTTTTCCATTCTCTCTAGATCCTTTCCTGTGCTGTGTTAGCACAAGTCAGCTGGGTAACTGCCAGGACAAACCTGCCAGGGAGCCCTTTGACTCCTGTCAGCTTCCCAGTGCCCTGGCTGATGGGACTGTCGGCTGCGTGAAACAGCATGAAATTAGCCGCACTGGAGTCTGGGCTGTGAGCCGAACAGCTAGAATTAAAAAGATCAGTCTTGCCTGGCTTGTCTTTTGTCACTTTGGGATGGGTCTCCACATCTCCACATACTCACAGGGTGCTGAGCCAGGGCCGTGCTGTTGAGTAAAAATCAGGTGGCTTTTGGCAGTTGGCAGACTTGAGTTATGAATATTGTCTCAAACTAAATGACCTTGGTCAAGTCACTGAGCCTTTCTTAGTCTGAATGTCCTCATCTATAAAACAGGGGTAGGAATTTCTGCTGGGTTGTCCCAGGGATAAGGTAACATGTGAAGTTGTTAGCATAGCCCACGGCAACCAGTTGGTGCTCAGTAAATATAGCTGCTTTAATTTTGTTGCAGGAATAGCTTACATTTCCTACAATAACTGCATGTGTTGTTATGATAATGGGGAATGGGCGGAGAGAGCAGTCTCGGCTGAGTGACAACACGTACCCTTAAGGTCTGGCTGAAGGCATGTTAGGAATATTTTACAGAAAGGATTGTCTTGCCTAAAGACCACACTGGGGAGGGATTGCAAGCTTCAGATCTGCGTTACTGTGCAGCATTCCATCAAGGCAGCCTGCAAACTCAGAGGTGAGAAGTGGGGAGGAGGGTGTTCCACAATACCCAAGAGGTCAGGAATCAGGAGCAGACGTGGAAGACAGAGGCAAGGAGATTTGGTGTTTGGGCTGTGCCTTCATCTCTCCTGGCCTTTGGTCTCCCCACCTGCAAAATGGGGATGCAAACGTGTTCCTTGCCAATAGTGTGGAAAGAGTGAGGAGCAGTTACAAGTGCATGAAGACATGTAAGCGCTGATATGATGACCCAGGAAAACCTCCCATTTATCTAAGTGGGCTGGCAGCCAGTCTGAATGATGAAATATAAATAAGTTGCTCTGATTCCTTTGCTGCACACAGTCTCTTAAAAGTGTTTGCTAAATAGAGGTCTTGGGGGGAATTGGCTTGAAGTGTAAAGAATAGTAACTGGCGTATCAGTTTTCATCCTGTTCCAGGAGTGCCTCTTGTGTACGTAAAGAGTTTATTCTTTCTGAATTAAATTTGTTAACATTATATATAATTTTGTCAGATCCTTTTTACACATTACAAGGGTAAAGCTCAGTTTTTAGAAAATGCCAAGCGGGCCCTCCAACTTATTGAATTTTTAAAAATCTTTAGCATTCCAGCAAGGCCGGCTTTTGTGTCTATTTGCTCCTGAGCCTGACCTGCCAAGTGCCGCATAGCCATGGTGCCTGTCATTCTCCATTTATGGGATCTGGATGCAACACAGTCTGCAGTGTTTCACGGTGATCCTTTTTAAAAGAAAGATCCTTGAGCCCCAAGTCCTGCACTCAAAGCTTTTTTGCTGCTTGTTCATTGCCCTCACTACAGTGCCAAAGCCATGCCATTTTTGGCTAAAAGCCTTTGTAATGGCAAATCTGGTGTCCTCATTTTGATCCTGGTCGCATTCTAGCTCTTTGCAGCATTTGGTATTCTCTTCCTGGGCTTCTCCCATGATATCACCAACCCCTCAATGTCCTTTTCCAGCTTTCCCCTGCCGTGGGTCCCTCCTGTTCTAAATGTGAGAGTTCTCCCAGCCTCATTCCTGCCTTTGCTTGAAGGCCTTGTTTGGTAGTCTTGACCTCACCTGTAGTTCAGCCACCATGTGCATCTACCTGATGACTTCCAGGTGTGTATCTTTAGTTCTGAATTCCCCCCTAACCACTGAAACATGCATGATCTGGAACAGTGTGTTTTGTGTCTCTGCCTGTATTTACCATGTGGCATGATGGTTAAAGCAGTGACCTAACCTAACTCTGTAATCTAGTTGTGTGACTGAGAAGTTCATTTAAACTCTTCCAGAATCATCTGTGTCTTAGTTACTTTTCTCATTGCTGAGACAAAATACCCGACACCCAAAGTTAAAGGAGGAAAGGTTTATTTAGGTCACAGTTTGTAGAGGTTTCAGTCCACAATCAGCTAGCTCCAAGGCAGGCTGCCATGGCTGACAGGTAGAAGGGAGCAATGCAAGCAAGAAGGTAGACAAGCCTCTTTTTGTCCTTTATATCTTATCGAGGCTGCTGGGATTAGGGCGGTACCAAACCAATCAGTGGATTGATTTAGTAATCACATATCTTTAATCCCAGCATCACACACTCTAGATTCAGCCACCTCTGAAAAAGCCCCATCTATGACCACATGAGACTTTGGGGGGACATCTAGGCACAAACCATAACAATCTGTAAAATGGGACTAATTCTGTCTACGTCCCAGAGCTGTAAAGACTGATAGAATGTTTATACATCACCCAGCACAAGGTCTGCCAGAGTCCATCTCCTCTGTTTTGCTGCTCATCTCATTTTGAGTCTTCTTCCCATAGGCCAGCATGGATTTTGTCACCACCTGTAGTGACCCAGTTCTGCATCTGAGTCCTCCACTTTCAGCTCTCATCATCTCTTACCTAAAGTCATGGTCTCTTCCTTTAAATTATCTCCTTTTCTGCAAGCATTTCCTGTGTACATCACATATTTGATGAAGTTACTCTTCAGGGTTCTTTCTTGTTCCTCTCATCTACAGGAGGAAGGCTGCAGGCTCTTGCACACCATGAAGGGTCTTTTACTGTCTTGCCCAGTCCACCTTCTTAGTTTTATCTGCCATCAGTCCCTGAAGAAGAACCTAGTTTTTGCCATTTCCTGAATGTGTTGTGTTCATTCAAACCTTGGTGCTTCCATGTATACTATGCGTTGTGCCTCCCTGGCTCTTGCCTCCTTGGCTTCCTGGTGAACTCCAAGTTACACCATAAGATTTAGCATGTGGATCCACATCTGACTTCCCTGAGCTGAGATCGTCATTCCCTGACTCCTTTTCTAGCTCCCGTGTTCATTCTTCTCCTGCAGTATTTGTTACAGACACATTGTGTCTGAGCCTGTTCTGTAGCCTGAGTTCCTGGAGGGCAGGCACCAAGTCTTACTTCTCTGCCCCCTGCAGAGTGCCTTGAGCATGGTTGTTGTCAGTAAATGCTAAACAAATGAAGAAGCCCTTGCGTGTGATTCTGGGATGGAGCAGCTGCAGGGGCTGGGTGTGGAGGCAAGCCTCTTTGATGGGTAGGGAGCAGGGCTATCAGAGTTGTGCTTTGCGGTGCCTAGAAACCCGATGCTAATGGCAGCAGTGTTTTGCTTTGCCTTCCCCAAGGCTGGTAATGATGAAATCAAGAAGAATTGCTGGCTTAATTCTGCCAAGAGAAGTGGGGCTCGGGCAGAGGGCTGCATTTCTCCACTGGGTAGGACCTGGACCAGCACAGCCGGTGATGAATTTGACCTTGATGACTCTGTAGAGGGGAACAATGTCCTCAGGAAAGCATTCAGGAAGCCCTTCGTGTAGCAGCGATCAAAGCTCTGTGGTGGCTCACAGGGTGGAAAGGAAAGCTCCAAGGAATCCAGTGAGCTGGGGTTGAGCCCAGGGAGCCATTAATGCACTTACCAGGTGGCGGCGCACTCATCAGTCGCAGCAGACCCCTGGGCAACCCTCTGGGACAAGGAAGTCCTGGGCAGGGCTGGGAATACCTGTCTAGAGCTGGTGGAGCCATCTTGAGGTGTCTCTGTTTTGCCTCATTTTCCCCTTAGCACCTTCCCTCCAGGCTGGGGCCTCAAAGAGTAGGGCAGGCTGGCAGGTGAGGCCGAAAAGCCTTGCAGACAGAAAGGGCAGGCTCTGGTCTCTCCATTTCGTCAAGAAACCAGTGTAAGAGACTGGAGACACAGCTCAGTGGTCAATCCTGTGCTTCATGTGTGTGAAATCCTGGTTTTTATGCCTAGTACCAAAAAACCAAACCAAACAAAAAACCTGGGTTGATGTAAGCCTTCTTGTTTTATTTGAAACTCTTTTCAAGTACTTGCGCCTCATCTCTGAGGAGTTCAAATAGAAGAGGGAAGAGCACTGATTTTCTGTATGCTAACAGGGTATCTGAGGCCTGGAGCGGGAAATGGCTCACCCAAGATAAGCCAGGATTCTTGGCAGAGCTGGTCCCACTGCCCCATTCCCCCTCCCTTTCCCAGCTTGCCTCTTGTCATCTCACTAAGCCAAGGTCAGCCTCTGGCCTGCAGAGTGGTTGATGTGATGATGAGGGAAACACCCTTGAGTGCCTGCTGGCCATTGGACACTGTCCTAGCCCCTGTGGCTGGTGGCTCCCTTGACTTGCCCCTGTCCCAGGCTGCAGCCTGCTTTTCCTGCCCCTTTTGCTTTCATTTCCCAGTGCACAAACCAAAGATTAGCTCTTGGGCTAGCTCTGGCCCTTTGATGCTCTCTGAGCTGTTTTCCCCACGTGCAAGAGGGCAGGAGGTCATAGTCTTTCCCACAGATGGGAGTCCTGTGTGTTTATCATTTGGTCGATTGATTGCAAGGGGGACTGTACAGCTGTTGCTGTCCTTAAAGTCCTGTCCTTGGCTGCCTCTAGCTTCGATCGCATATGCCAGGGCCTGCCTGGATGGGCTCAAATCTCAGTCTTCCAACAAACCCCTCCATGAAACTGTGCTCTGGAGTTAGACTGCTTATTTTCAAAGCACAGCACTGCCACTTACAGCTGTGTGTCCTTTAGCAAGCCATTTCACCTCTCAGTGGGTCAACTATTTGTCAAATGGGGCTAATATATTACTTACCTTACAGGGTTGATGTGCGGACTAAAACACTCCAAGGCCTTTGGAATTTGGCCTCATAGTTATCACTTAGGAAAAGTTATTTATTATGATTAGTAGAATTTTCCCCATCTACCTGTTTAGCCGTACTTTAAGACCCTGGTGTCTCGCTAGGCTCTAACAGGGGTGTCTGAGCATAGAGGGGAAACTGAAGCCTATAGTAAGGCTGTGGCAGAGGGCTAGGGAATGGAAGGTACCCTGATTTTCTGCACTGCAGCCTGTCATTCGCCACTTCCCTGTCCCCTGCTTCACTGCCTCCCCGCTCCTCAGTCCCTTCTGCCCTGCCTGGTATCTTGCAGCAACCCCCAGCCCCAGCTGGGTCCCCAACACACACACAGCCCTGCCATGGCTCACTGATTATCCTGCAGGCAGATGGAGCTTTCTAGAGGAAGCCGTAGAAACTGGGGAGCTGAGCTGAAGGGGCACTGCCTGGATTATCACGGCTCCTGGAACATTATCTCATTGTGAAGCTCAGCTGCAGTGTGTGAAGAGGAAGACCCCCAACCCTTTCTCATGATCCCCCAGAGAAGTTAGGACTGCCATTAAAAAAAAAAAAAACACCTCTAACTGAGTGGCATAAGCAGCGTAAATTTATTTTGTTACAGTTCTGGTGGCTGGAAGTTTAAGATCAAGAGAAGCCTGATGTCTCTTTATGTCCAAATTTCTTCTTATGAAGATACCAGTCAGATTAGGTTAGGATACACCCAAATTTTACCTCAATTCCTATTTTAAAAGCCTATCTCCAAATTCAGTCACACTGTGAGGTACTGTGGAGACTAGAACTTCAACATAGAAGGAACATATGGAGGGACACATTTGGTAAAGGATAGGAGGAAAGATGGTGATGGCATGGAAGGGGCTGCCTCTAGCGAAACCTCTGTGGAGGGGCAGTAGCCAGAGCCCTGGACGTGGGGGCGTTGGCCTCCGCTGGCCTCTGGCCACGTGTTTGGCCCTGGGTGAGGCTGCAGCTGGCTCCTTGTCCTCTCCCCAAGAAGCTTAGGGTGGGAACTAAATGTCTGAGGCCGGAAGGCCATGTGAGCAGATTATCCCTGTGGCCTCTGGGGTGAAGGAACAGTCAGCAGGCCCCAGGCACCGTCCTATCCTTGCCCTGCCTTATCAGAGCTGGATGCCCTTCTGCCTCCAGCCTTTGACCCCAGCTCTCCTGCTGGGGGCATGCTGACTTCCAAATGAGGGAACCCTGCCACCTTGGTTTTAGCTGAGCCCTGCAATTCTCCATATAGCCTACCAGGTAGGGAGGGGTAGAAACAGCACTGAATCCAAACATCACTACTGTTATTTTTTTGAAGTTTTACCTGCCTGATTGGTTTGGTTTAGGCTGGCCTTCTCATGGAGACTTTTTCCCTAAGTTTGTGTGTTTGGTGATAATAGCAGAGGGTAGGGTGCAAATGTGGCTCAGAGCACGCTGAAAGTCAGAATTGGCCACAGATGACGAGTGCCTTTCCCTGGAGCCCACCTCCCCGTCATCGTTTCACACAGTGCCATTAAGTAGGGGTAGACGTCACCTCGGGCTCTGATGAGGCATTGTCCTGGCCCAGCTGTCTCCCTGTGGAGTCAGCAGCCTTGGGTTTTATGTGGCTTCATGTCCTCCAGGGTCCAAGAGTTGGCACTGGAAGGGCAGACCGGATGATCACTTTGTATCTGGCCACCCACTGCCTTCTGCCCAGCCAGGGTCATGAGTCCCAGGAATGGAGAGGTTTCCTACTTCTTGGGAAAGGGCTAGAGGGCAACCATCTTTTTCCTGTGGGCCTTGTTAGCCTTGGGAAGCTGAGGCAGACAAATCCCAAAAAAGAGAATGAAAACTACTCACTGAACTACTTAAGCCTGAGTGTGAGGCTGGATGCGTCTTATCTCATTTAGTCATCTTGACAGTCCTGCACACCAGGGTTTGTTTCCTCTAGTTTTACAGATGAGTAAACTGAGGCTCAGAGACTAAGTAACTGTAAATCACACAGTCGGTGATGGTACTGGGAAGAAGGCCTAGGGCTGCTGGCTTTGGATGTCTTTTCTGCCCCCAGCAACCTGGCTGTCCTTCCCTTTGACCTTGCCTGTCTTCCCCTTGGACAGCGAAGGGTGGAGGGTGGGAAAGTCAGCTTGCTCCCCGCTCCTTTCCTTCCACCTCCGGAGACCTCTTTGTTTGCTGGATTCCTGCACTCTCAGGCAGGGGGCTCCTGACTGATGAGATACAGCTCGGAGGTCTCCAGTGGCTGGGAGGGATTGAATGGGTTGTTACCTCTTGACCTGTTTCCCCTTCCCTTTCAACCCTCCCGACACAGGCAGCCACAAAAGCCTGAGGCTGATTCAGTACCTGGTTTGTTGAAAGTGGGGAGCAATATTCCCAGAGACAGGCTGCAGGCAGGACTGGGAGCCACCACCTGCCCCACTCCGCTCCACAGGTGTTTTCCCAGCGCCAGGAACGTGAAAGGGGACTTTGAATGCCTGGGATATGGCATGGGATTCTATGTGCAGGAGTGGGAGGAGGAGACAAATGGTACCCTCCCCATGCTTCTCTACCTAAAGCTGTCTCCCAGTGCCAAGCAGAGCTGTGGGAAGTGTGGGCTACCTCTTGTTTGACTGTGGGTGGTGTGGCTGTGCCTTCTCATAGCTCTGTGACCCGGGGTCAAGTGATTTAACTTCTTCGTGTCCTCATCTTTAATATGGGGATTTACTTCCTACTTTACCAAGTAATTGAGAGGAGGGCTTTTAGCATAGTGCCCAGCTCCATAGATGACATCAGCTCCCGGCTTTGCCCCAGCTTTCCTGCTTGTTGGTGGACAGTCTTGATCTTTGACCAGCTTCTGCTGAGAGACCAGGTGCAGTGGGAGTCAAAACCCAGGGAAGCCCTTTCCCAAGCCCAGCTGGAGCCTGGAGACAAAGGATGCCTCCCTGCTTCCCCAGTGCTCTTGCTTCATTTTACTTTTTGCAATACGGAGGAAGCTGAAGGAACTGTGATTATCCGTGCTGGGAAGATAAAGTTGAAGGGTGACTTAACAAGCATTTGCAAGCCCAGCGAAGGTTATCATTCAGAGCAGAGTGACCAGCGGACACCAGGAAATGTGTTTATTGTGTAGCAGAGGTATGTGAGTAGCTATGAGAAAGACTTTCCCAGCAGTAAAGGACCCAATCCTGGAAAGGCAGGCAATAGGTGGGTGTCACTGAGGAAGACTGAAATCTTTAAAAATAGGTCTTTTTGTTCTGACTGGGCTTGGGTGGGGTTTGGCTAAGATGTAGAAGGACTGTCTGAGACCAGCAAGTCATTCACTCTCGAATCAGAAGTCAGGTGAGAGTAGTGGCATCCTCGGGGGACAGAGCTGAACACTGTGGGCAAGCCTGAGCCAGAGGGTAGACAGGGAAACCCTGCCTTTGCCCCTGCCCCCGCTTTGCTTGGCTGTATTTTCGGAGACAGTGCAGGAAGTAGGCCTTCACAATGTCAGGATACAGGAAGCTATCTGAGTATTGAAGGCCACTTCCTGTGAGCTGGTCATTCACATACATTTGTCACCGGCTATCAGGCCTTTTGGGCCTTGCCATTGTCTGGAGGGTCTGCAAAAGCCTGGGTGCCGCCAGCAGAGGCTCTTGGACACAGAATGCACTATTGTACTGAACTGGCAGCACCCCATGGGGCGGAGAGGAAAGTGGTGGGTAAGAAAGGGGACGCCTGCCTCTCATTGTCATGGACTGCACAATGGGGCTGGGGGCTGGGGTCCTCTCCTGCTCGTGGGAGCCTGAACTTCTGGAAGAAGGGATGGCTGCACAGGAGCCTGACTCAGGCATGGCACCAGGCAGAACTGAAAAGCATCCCAGGACTTTATTGGCATTGGTGGGTTTCATCAGGACAGATGGGTTTTCTAGATCTCTGCCAAAAGTCATGTCATGTAGAAAGGACTTGGAATTAGGCAGACTTAGAGTTCAAAGTCATCCTTTACCACTCTTAACCGTGTGGCTTTGGGCAAGTTGCCTCACCCCTCTGAGCTTCAGTTCCACTCCTGTAAAACGAGAATAGTCACCAGGATGACTAGCTCACAGGTATGGCCATCGCTTGAGACAATCCACGGAAGATTTTAGCTTGGTATCTGGCACATACTAGATGTCTAAGAAATGTTAGTTCCTCCTCCACCCTCATCTTCCCTTCCAGCTCACTTCTGACCCCACTGTCTGGTCCTCCAGTGAGTGAGTAAATCAGCAGGGTATGAAGAGGTATTTTAATGTCAGCCCAAACAAAGCATCACTCTGCCTGCCTTTATGCCAAGAATATCAAATCAACTACTAATTATCTGCACTAATGGACGGCACGGTAGCAGATAATTTTTCTTTGGCCATGTGCCTTTGGCCTTATGTGTGAATCTGGGTGTGTTTAATTTCTAGAGGTTTACATGAGGCCAAACAGTGTGGTTGCAACAGGGCAGCCCCAGGTCTGGAGGGGCAAGCCAGATAACTGTCTGGTGGCACAAGGATCTGCCCTGCTCCACTCTGTAGCCAGGCAGTGCTGGAAGAGACCACAGGTGGAGGCCGTACACTTAGAAATCAGAGTCTTGTCCTTAACTAATGGTGTGACTGAGCAAGTTACTGACTTATTTGAGTCTCAGTCACTTCCCTTGCAAGGTGGCACCTTATAGGTATTAATTGTATTTACTTTGCAGAGTTTCTATGAAGATGAAATAAATGAAGAAATGCACATGCCCATCATCTGGATATTTTCCTTCTTTTTTCCACCTCCCTATTTTCTCTGTCACTTCATCCCTACTCTAAACACACCCTCCCCTAAACTAGACTGAAATGAAAATGAAAAATGCAGCCCTAACTAAAATGAAAAAAATAAAGCTCCTCACTGGCCACTTTTCAAGTGCTCGGCAGCCACACGTAGCTCGTGGCTATGGCATTGGGCAGCAGAGACAGAGTATTCTTGTCACTGAAGAATGTCCTGTTATGTAGTACTGAGCTAGAGGCTGCAACCACGGAACCTGATACACAGGAGGAAATAAGCCAGTGAGCCCAGAAGGTTTGGGCAGCTGAGAAGCAGGTTAGTAGTGCCAGTGGACACTTGGAGTGTCCGTGGGACTTTATGCCGCTGCTCTGCTCCATTGATGAGTTCATCTAGAACACACTTGATCTGACAGTCAAGTGTGGGACCTCTGAGCCTGGGTTGAGAAAGCCACTGTTGGCCTGTGTGCCAGGGACAGGTCATCTACAGGCCTTTCTGACTCCCTCGTGTGGCACCTTGCATGTGTGCTTTGTGATTGCTTGGGCTGGGGGAGCCACAACAACCATGACACTGTTTACCCTAAAGCCTGCTGCTCTGTGCTTTTCCCTCGGCCTCTCATCCTTTGCACAGTAACCATAGACTTTCAGCCAGGATGGTGGCACACACCTGTAGTCCTAGCTACTCTGGAGGCTGAGGTAGGAGAACTGCAAATTTGAAGACAGCCAGGGTGACTGAATGAGCCCCTCAAAATTAAAAAAAAAAATTTAAAAGGGCTAAGGATAGCTCAGTGATAAGTTATAAAGTATTTGCCTGGTATATATGAGGCCCTGAGTTCAACCCTCAGTACTGGAGAGGGTGGTGGGTGGGACCACAGATATCCACATAGCCTTCCCCTGCTGTCAATGACTCACTCATCCCCTGAGTGCTGAGCATGGATGATGGTTCCTGGACTTGACACTTAGTCTCTCCTTTCTCAGCACATTGGTTGCAGGTACTGATCCCACCATTCTTTTAGTGGGCACCAGCCAGGCCAGGCCCCTGTGTCTCAGCAGCTTGCTGGGCTCTGGGCTTAGTTTTGTTGCTAGCAGCCAGGTGTACATGAGTTCTGGGCACCCTGGGAACTTAGCTATCTAAACTCAATGGTCCTCTCCCAGTTTATAAGTCCTGCTTTGCTTTCTGACACTGACTAGCCTTGTTAGTGTCCCTCTCCCTCTCCCTGTAGGACACAGGCCTCTGTACTCCAGCCACAGCCCGGGTTCCTGCTCTGAATGCACCATCTGCTTTTTTTGGAGGGGCGTGCTAGGGATCGAGCTCAGGGCCTTGCGCTTGCTAGACAAGCACTCTACCACTTGAGTTAAATTCCCAACCCCTGAACGCACCATCTCCTGAAACTGCACTTCTGAGTTTGCAGTCTGCTCTGAGCATCACACTGGCCTGAAACCAGTACACTGATTTTTGCCCGGGGTAGCTCATCCTGCTTGCCCAAGCTCAGCTTCTAGTCCTGTCCCATAAGCTGCACCAACAGTGAAGTCCCAGTGTGCCTGGCACTGAGGCCCTTAGTGTCAGACAGATCTTGAAAGGACCCAGGGATTTGTTTACTTGGGCAGGGTCACAGATGGTCACAGCAGTTAGAGTTCAGATCCATATGGCAGGTTAAGAATAGTTAGGAATGGTCTGGGTTTACAGTGATGCCAACTTGTCTCCAGACTTGAGAGTGATCAGGTATTGGGCTCTTGCCCAGAGTACATTCAGCTCCCATTGCCTCTTTCACAGCTGGGGACACTGAGGCAAAGAAAGAGAAGTGGCTGATGCTGCGCCACACTGAGGGACCTGAGTAGGAACCAGACATCTATTTTACTTCTGTTGGTCTGAGGACTCCCAGTCCTTTCCTCGCTTCAAGCCTGGGGCCACTCTCTTCTCCCTTAGCACAGAACAAACTGTTCCCTTGTCCCCCTCTGACCTCGTCTCCTCCCACCCGTGTGAAGGTGTGGTTGGAGAGATGGTCCCCAGGCTTCAGAAGGTTTCCAAAGACACCAACAACTGCCCTTGCTACTCACTCTTGTCCCTGCCTCACTTGACTGCAGCTGAGGGTGGGGGTATCCGGGGAGGGTTCTCAATTCCAGAAACTAACAATGTTTATGCCCATGTCATTGTTGGGAGAAACCCAAGGGACAGCCCAACTGGGGACAGCCCCCCCCACTCCCGCTTTTCTTTCCCTGGCACTACTACACATTGTCCTTCCTACTCTGGGAGGATGCGAAAGGGCATGTGGGGGCTGAATAAGGTCGTAGGCAATTGCCCAAATCCAACTTATACTTGTTCAGGTAGTAAGAAGATCTAATAGTCCTCAGAGCACCTTCAGTTGGATATGAAATTCCCAGTTCTTACTCTCTGCCTCTCACCTCCAAACTGTTGTCTCAGGTAGCTCCAGCCTCTTACTGCAGATCTTTTCTTCCATATCGAGGAAGACAGAGGCACAGATATCTCCCAAGTCATAGGTGTTGCAGGAGTGGGCTGGCTTTAATCCAAAATTCCCAGATAAGGTACATGCTGGCCCAGGCAGCTGTCTCTAGGTTAATAAAGTCTGGGATGAAGTATGAGGTGAGAACGTGGCAACTTCTGCAGTGGCCTATGGATGGAGCCACAGGTCCTTGAGAAAGCACATGGTTCCTTGGATGACATTATAAGGGAGAACAGGTGTGACCGCGTGGGACATGTGTGCATAATGGTCGATCCAGCCCTCTCTGCTGTGGTGTGCAGTGCACTAGCCTTCCAAGTGGAGCTGAGGGAAGGATGACTAGGAGGATTCCTAGGATCTAGGTCTGGAAATGAGCACTAAAGGAGGTCCAGGTAGTCAGAGACTGAGGCATTGAACTGGCTCTGCCATTGCCAAAAAAGACTTAACCTCTCTGAGTCTGATCCTCACGTCTAAAAGTACACAATATGTGAACTTCCCTGGCCTCACCAACCTGCGGATACAGGTGTAATCCCCTTGGCCTATGGCCCCATCTTTTCTATCTCATCACTCACTTCTGTAAGACCCCAGATTTCTACCCACTCAGAGTTGTGACATCGCTCATGTGTTTGTTGTCTGCTGTTTCATAATTGGATACAATTTACAGGGCTACCAGACCCTTGAAAGTGTCTTTATTCTACATTGGTGCTGTGCCAGTGACCTCAAACCTGCAGAGAGCCTAGGTGCCTTACACTATGTTTCTGTCAGTCCTTACTACACAGAGCCAATGGGAATCCCATGAAGAAGTAGGGGAGAAGGTTCCTCTCTTTAAAACCAGATCATACTTTGTCACTGGGCTCAAAGCATTGCGCCTGTGAACCTCACAAAATGCCCCAGGAAAGAAAATCACTTTGATCCCTGCCAGAGGCTCTTCCTCTCTCTTCCTAAGGTTCTTTTTTGTTTTCAATTTAAAAAAAAAATTTTTTTAGTACAAGTCTGTAGTACATAGTGATTACATTCACCATGAGGAGTTGGTATATGTACATAACACATCTTAATTCTTTTTATGTCCCGTTCCCCTCTCTTCCCTCCTGGATGCATCCCCTCCCCACCATCCCTCCCTGCTCCCTCCATCTATTTTTTCCCTATTATCTATCTTTTATTTTGCTCTTTATTTCTATTTTGGGTTTTTCGAATAAGAGAAATAATGTGATATTTAAGCTCATGTGTCTGATTTATTTCATTAACATTATGGTCTCAAGGTACACCGAAGTGTCTGTTCATTTTGGTTCTCCAGTTTTTGATTGGGTCTTTTATTTTGGGTGGTTGAATTTTTTGAGTTCTTTATATATTCTATGTATTAGTCTTCTGCTGTGGAATAGCAGGCAAATTTTTTTCCCATTCTGTAGGTTGTCTCTTTACCCTGTTGGTTGTTTCCTTAGCTGTACAGAAGCTTTGAATTTGATATGTAGGAGCCCATTTGTTGATTGTTGGTGTTATCTCTTGTGCAGTTAGGGTTCTGTTCAGAAAGTCCTAGCGTAAGCCTTTGTCTTCAAGAGTTTTACCCAAGTTATCTTCCATCAGATTAAGTGTTTCTGTTTTAATATTTAGGTCACTGATCCATTTTGATTTTAGTTTAGCACATAGTCAGAGACATGGGTCTAGATTCAATCTCCTGCATATGGACAGCCAGTTGTCCCTGCATCATTTGTTTCTGTATCCTCTATTCTGTTCCATTCATCTACATGTCTCTTTTTTTGCGAAGACCATACTGTTTTTATCACCGTAGCTTTGCAGTGTAACTTGAAGTCCAGAACTGTGATTCTTCCTGCCTTGTTCTTGTTGCCCAGGACTGCTTTTGCCATTCTAGGTCTCTTCTGCTTCCATATGAGTTTTAGGATGTCTTTCTCTAGTTCTGTGAGAGATATTATTGATATTTTGATTGGGATTGCATTAAATCTGTATATCAGTTTTGGATGTATGGCCATTTTGACTACATTGGTTCTGCCTATCCAGAAACAGGTGGTATCTTTCCATTTTTGATGTTCTCTTTGATTTTTTTTCCAGAGTACTTCCATTTTCATTGTAGAGGTCTTTCACTTCCTTGGTTGGGTTAATTCTTAGGTATATAATTTTTCTAGAGGCTATTGTGAAGGTATTGTTTCCCTAATTTCTTTCTTGGTGAATTTTTTATTGGTGTACAGGAACACTATTGGTTTTCGCATGTTGGTTTTGTATTCTGCTACATTACTAAATTTGGTTATTAATTCTAGTAGTCTTTTGATGGAATTTTTGGGTCTTCTACTTAGAGAATCATGTCTTCTGCAAATAATGATAATTTGACTCCTTCCTTTCCTATACATATCCCTTTTCCTTTTATTTCTTTCTTTTCCCTGATTGCTCTGGCTAGGCAAGTCCCCCCCGCCTGCCCCCTGGTCCCACACTGAGCTAAATCCCCAACCCCTCTGGCTAATGTTTCAAGAACCATGTTGCACAGGAATGATGATAGTGTACATCCTTGTCTCGTTCCTGATTTTAGAGGGAAACCTTTCAATTTTGCCCATTTAATATGATTTTGACTGTTGGTTTGTCATAGATGACTTTATCAGATTGAGATAGGGTCCTTCTATACTTATTTTTTCAGGGTTTTTATTATGAATGGATGTCAAATACTTTTTCTGCATCAATTGAGATGATCATGTGATTTTTATCCTTTCTTCTGTTTATGTGATATGGTACACTTATTGATTTGTATATATTGAACTATCCCGGCATCCCTGGAATGAATCCTACTTAGTTGTGATCTATGATATTTTCAATGGCTGGTTGCATCCTGTTTTCCAATATTTTGTTGAGGATTTTTGCATCAATGTTCACTAAAGAAATTGTCGTGTAGTTTTATTTTTTGATTGGGTCCTCTTCTGGTTTTGGAATTGGGGTAATGCTACCTTCCAGGAATGACTTTGACAGTACAACTTTGATTTTGATTTCATTAGAATTTGAGGAATATTGGTGTTGTTGGATGTTCCCTAAAATTATTATAGAATTCAGGAGTGAATCCATAAGGACATGGGCTTTTTTTTTCAGTAGTTTTCTTATTATTTCTTCAATCTCATTGCCTGATACTGTATTATTCAAGGGTTTTTTTGGTCTTATTGGTTCAGCTTTGATAGTTCATATCAAAGAAATGTATCTAGGAAACTATTTATTTTCTTCTGAATTCTCCATTTTTTTAGAGAATAGCTTCTCAAATTACTAATAATCCTCTGGATTTTGGTGGAAATCCTGT
>PVJO010000918.1:108969-198980 GCA_004026905.1 Hystrix cristata
TTTTTTTTTTTTTTTTTTTTTTTTTTTTTTTTTTTTTTTTTTTTTTTTTTTTTTTTTTTTTTTTTTTTTTTTTTTTTTTTTTTTTTTTTTTTTTAGTAAGATTGGCTAGGGGTTTGTCTGATTTGTTTATTATTTCAAAGAACCAGCTCTTCAATTCATTGATTTTTTTTTGTATTTTTTAAGTCACAATTTCCTCAATTTCTATTCTGACATTTATAATTTCCTTCCTTGTACTAGCTTTGGATTTGGATTGTTTTATTTTTCTAGGCTTTTGAGGTGCATCATCAGGTTATTTAACTAGGCTTGCTCTATTTTCCTGGTGTGGGCATTCACAGTTATAAACTTTCCTCTCAGGACTGTTTTCATTGTGTCCCATAGGTTCCATTATATTGTACTGGCAGTATCATTTGATTCTGGGAACTGTGTAATTTCTTCCTTGATTTCTTCTGTGACTCATCAATTATTCAAAAGTGTTTTGTTTAATTTCCATGTGTTTGCATAATTTCTAAGGGTTTTTTTGCCATTGACTTCTAGTTTCATTGCACTGTGATCTCATAATATGAATAGCATAATTTTGATTCTTTTGCATTTACTTAAGCATGGGCTAGTATGTGGTCTATTTTGGAGAAAAATCCCATGGGCTGCTGAGAAGAATGTATATTTTGTTGTTCGGTGAAACACTCCACAGTTATCTATTCAGTCCAGTGGTTTGAAGATTTGGTTCAATTCTGATACTTCTTTGTTGAATTTTTTTTTAGTCTAGTTGATCTATTTGTGACTATGGGGAATTGAGGTCCTCATTATAAATATGTTGGTATTTATCTGGTTTTCCAATAGCCACTAGTGTTTATTTTATGCAGTTGGGTGCACTGGAGTTTGGTGCATATATGTTTAGAATTGTTATCTGTTCTTGTTGAATTGTTCTCTTAATCAATATGTAGTGAACTTCTGATCAGTTTTGGCTTGAAAGCCACTTTGTCTGGAATTAGGATAGCTTCTCCTGCTTTTTTCTTGGTTCCTGTTGCATGAAATATTGGTTTTCATCCTTTTATTTTTAATCCATGTATTTCTTTTTTGATTAAATGTGTTTCTCACATGCAGCACATCATTAGGTTTTGTTTCTTGACCCATTTACCAATCTGTGTCTTTTGATTGGGGAATTGAGACCATTCGTGTTGAAAGTTATTACTGAAAGGTCTTTACTTATCCCTGTCATTGCATTATTTTCCTGTTGCCGACACCCCCCACCCCACTGCTTTTTGCTTAACTGTGCACCCCGTCTGGTTATTTATTCTATTAGATTTTTTTTTTTTGGCATTGTGGTGTCATTGTCTCTTTCTAGAATTTTTTTGCACTGATTTGGTGGTCATGAATCTCTTGAGATGCTCTTTATCATGAAAAACTTTAATTCTCCATCAATTTTGAAAGAAAGTGTATTAGTCACTTTTCTAGAGTCAATGGATGCAAGAGAGCCAATTTAATACAGGACATTTATAAGTTATAACACTCACCCATAAGCCAAATGCAGAAAGAGTGCTGAATGTCTGTCTATGCACTGGAGACCCAAGAGATCCAGTCAAGAGCTGGGAGCCCATGGCACTGTCCTGTGTATGTCTGTGTCTGTAGATGATGGCTAAAGAAATCTTTACTGGGACCAAGATATGGTGCTTGCAGCAGAGATGAAGACCAGTGCTCCCCCAAAGCAACAACGGCCATCCTCGATGACAGCAAGGACCCGAGCTCCTTCTTTGACAAGAACAGCTGAGTCCCCTTCAGGAGAACCAGCTGCAGCAGAGCTTCCCCTGGGAAATAGCCCACAGCTATCTTCTGTTCCTGTTCTCCTTTATGTTGCATCAGCAGCAATCCTCAGGTGGATCCTCTATGCCCAGAACCACACCAGCTCGGTCCAGCTGGGCATTCTGGCTCAAATTGGCCACAATAATAAGTCTACTACAGAAAGTTTTCTAGACTATATCTAAGTCTGGGTTGGAAGTTGTTATCTTTCAGGATTGGAAACACTTCACTGCACACTCTCCTGGCCTTTAAGAACTGTGTTAAGAATTCTGCTGTAATTCTAATGGATTCACCTTACAGTTGATTGTTGGTTTTCTCAAACAACTTATAAGATTCCGTCTCTGTGTTGGAGTTTTGCTATTTTGATGGATGTTACATGGCACATGTCAATCTTTTAACTGTGGCTCTTTGGAGTTCTAAATGCCTTGCTTATCTGTATATTAAATTCTTTCCCTATATTTGGGGAGTTTTCTGCTACTATTTCTGTAAGCAAGTATTTCATGCCCTTTGGACTGTCTTATTTTTCACTTATTCCAATTAATCTCAGATTAATATTCTTTCTATCATC
This sequence comes from Hystrix cristata, assembly GCA_004026905.1. Taxonomy (NCBI): domain Eukaryota; kingdom Metazoa; phylum Chordata; class Mammalia; order Rodentia; family Hystricidae; genus Hystrix; species Hystrix cristata. Next base: position 111,332 of record PVJO010000918.1, read on the forward strand.
TAGTAGCTGTTGAATCCAGTTTTCATGGTCTTTTGTTGTTTTGAAGGTACTCCTGAGTAACTGGTTTTTGAAAGCATCCCTGTCTTCTAATTCTGATATTCCTTCCTCACATGGGTCACTTCTACTGCCTATACATTCAATATAATTTTTAATCTCCTATATTTCTGTTTGAAATCTTTCCATGGACTCTAGTTCATGGACTTTAGTTCTTTGGTAAATTGGTCATTCATGTTTTGTATCATTTTGTTTAGATCAGCCAGCTTTTTATTACTGTCTTAATGTAAGCTCCCTGATCCTTTAAAGGAGATTTTATTACCTCCTTTATCTGATTAGTTATATTTTCTGTGAGACTGATGAGCACTTCATTGAACTATTTTTTAATCTCCTGTTATCCTTTTGAATAATTTGGCCATGTGCCTTTTGCTTTCCTCCCCCTGAATGCCCGCGAATCAGCTTTAGGTGAATTGGAGTTTTGTGAGGCATTTTGTTGCCTTGTCTTCTCATGTTTCTGTTGTTTTTTGCTTGCTTGTTTTGTTTTGTGCTTAGGTATGTGGTTGCTTATTACAGAGCAAAGACATTTTTGGGAGTATAGCGGTCTCTTTAGTTAGTCTGCTTTTCAGTGATGGACTCAGGGTGTGGCTAACTATATATAGTCCTTTGCCTCTGTCCCAAAATCTGATTGCCTCTGTTATTGTGGGAGGGATGGATGGAGCGTAATTGACCCAGCACCTGGTTCCCTAGGAATGGACCATGGTATTGTTAATGTCACAAAGGTAATCCAGGTATTGGCATATAGAGAAAAACTATTAATAGCAACAACTATGCAGCCCAGGCAATATCAGGTAAATCATCAACAATAATATTGTCCAAAACAAAATGGATATTGACATACTATAATAAACAATAATGTACTACCCTTAACCTTAGAAAAGAAATCTACAATTATAGCATGAACCCTAAGACAAACCAAATATTGGCATTCAGCAAATATGTACTAAATGTGATAACTACACCTCCACTAATAGAATAGAATTCAACAGTAGTAACATAGAGTTAACTATCTAAATATTTAAAAAGCTTAATGGCTATACTACTGAAGATACTGGAGGATAGGAATGGGAGAATGTGAAAATAAAAATTAAAAAAATGAAACAATGGGAGTTGGAAGGAGGAAAGCAAAGTGAGATAAAGGATTCTATTATGGAGCAGAAGGATATTTATAGAATTAGACAAAGGTAACATAAAAAATAGCAATGAGAAGTAGAAGATAAAAAAGGGAGAAAATAACAATAACATGGAGAATAAAAGTAGAAAATAATTAAAATAAAAGAAGGAAAAAGTGAAAAAAGAGTAAGAAAAAGAATAAAGAAAAAAAATAAAATGAATCCAACAACAGACAAAAAATGTTTTTTCTCTGTCTTTTTCAGTGAGTGGTTTCCTTCTAGGACCTGCAGTTTTAGACTCCAGTGAGTCTTGGTTTTCTCCACCTAGCCTTTCAGCCTGTGAGTTTGGAGGTGCACCTCCCATTCCAGAGGCCCCTCTGTTTACCCCAGGCTGTGGCAATGTTCACATCAAGGCATGTCCTTGCTCACACTGGTGGGTAGGGAATGCAATCAGACCTCAGATCTGTGCTGGATATAGGGAGCAGGGCAAGGGCTCAAGTGCTTAACACTGGCAGGTACTTTCAGACCCAGTACTCAAGCTGGGCCTGGCTTCTCACTGTGGGGGCGGGGGTCCATGTCCTTTCCAGCTTGAGTGTAAACTTCTCAGGGAATCTCTTTCCAGCCCACTCCCTGTCCATGACAGTCTCAACCAGTCGCTGTGGGAGGGTAACACTGGGAGCCTAAAGGGAAGTTGTTTTTTAGTTGTCAGAGTGTTAGGCAAAAGGTCAGGGAGGAAGAGGTCATCAGGGCTGAGCTGTGGATGGAAGAGATCAGCTCAGGAGGAAAAGAAGAAGCTGTACATTTTGAGTGTTCTGAAAACTAGTATTTCACCTAGATCACCCCCTGCAGTGTGTGTGTGTGTGCATGTGTGTGTGTCCTTCGGAAAACAAAGCTCCTGCCTCCTACTCCCTTTGGTTTATCAAATAGGAAAAACTTATGCTCTGGATTCAAGGCATCTCCCAATGTTGGAATATAAAAAAAATCTAAGTGGCCTAGAGGGTAGACTAACAAACTGCATAAAGACAGGATGAGAAGAGCTGGCTTAAAGATAGTTAATCTAAAAAGTAACTTTGGAGCTGGGGACAGGAGTTATGGAGATGTCACTTGAGGCTGTTTGGGATCTTTCTGAGAGGAGCTATCCTCCCCAGGCAAATGTTCTAGGCTCTGGGAGGCAGGCCTAAATGCCTGAACTCCTCCTCTTGCTTCCTGGGAAAGGCCCTCAGTGAAAGTTCTGGCTGGATCACTTAGTCACCAGCAAAAGTTGGGACCAGGTCATTGACCCAAGAAGGGAGTAGACAGAGGTGGTGTCCTTGAGGACCAAGCAGGGTACAGTCAACTGGAAGTTGCTTCAGGAAAACTGAAACAGGAGGCTTCCCGGAGGAGATGGCTTATGACTTTCAGAAGGCTCTCAGTGGTGCCTTTGGCTCTGGAACCTAACAGAGGGGAGCGGCCAGTGTGACTTGCTACGTGTCCGTCCAGAGAAACACATAGGAAACAAAGAGAACTCCATTAGGAAACAAATAGAACTCAGAATTAGCCACAGGCCTGCTTGGAGGCACTGTTTCTTCCTACCTTCAGCTGCTCGTGGTGGAGAGTTAATCCAGGACCGCTCATCCCCTCCTCCTCTGTACCTACTCTCCACCCCCAGGCCGCCCCACCCCTGAGAAAGTACAGCTTGGGGTCCCCAGGGCTGCACAGGAAATGCTTTGTACTCTATGGGTCAGGCAGGCTATTTTCTGTTCCAGGACTGGAGGGAGGTTGGGCTGGGTGCAGTCAGTCATGAAATAGTCAGCTGTTTTCTGCCTCTTTTTTTCTGTGGCTTTTTTTGGCCCTCTCCAATTGGCAGTCACTCTCTCTCTCTCAGTGTCTCTGTATTTCTCTTTCAGGTCTTAGGATCATTTTGACCCAAAGCCTTTGTCACCTTTCACTGGATGATGACCTACAAATTCTCCAAAGTGCTTCAGACAGCTTTCTCTGACTCCCTCCTGGTCAGATTGACTCCCACCCCCTTTGCTCCCAGAGCTTGTGCAAGATGATGTTCTCCAAACAGTGCACTCTTGTGGGTGAGTTACGTCCCTACCTGCGCTAAGGGCAGGTACCCTGACTTAGTCTTTCTTAGCGTCTGTACACACAGATGTCCATCCACATGCACATCCATGTTTGCCTCATTTACTCATTTTCTCAAGCGAAGGGAGACTGTACTATAATGGGTAAGACCCCGAGTCTGGAGCCTGCCTATCTGAATTTGAGTCTTGGCTGTGACTTAACTTTGGGCAAGTTACTTAAACTCTGTTTCAGTTGCCTCCATTGTAAAATGGGTTTGACAGTAGTACTTGTGTCACTGAGTTCTTGGGAGAATGAAAGGAGTTAACATGGGTAAAGCACTAACGGTAGTCCTGGCCCCTACTAAGCACTTCCAAATGTTACTAGATTATTATTTCACTAGGAATAAGATGGAGATATTTGCATTTACCAGTACTTCCTCCAGGGAGAACACTGTATCTGTTTGCAAAGGATACTTTGACTAGTTGTTAGGGTTGGAACACTGTTGTCAAGGACTATATCTTTGAGTAACAAGAGGTAGTTGCCCAACTAATTTCCTTCCTTCCATCCTTCCTTTTTCAGTGCAGAGGATTGAACCCAGAACCTTGTACATTCTAGGCCAGTGTAGAGGGAGCTACGTGCCACCTTCTAAGCAGCCTCTATTTAAAGAGGGTGGGTTTGGGCAACTGCAAGGTTTTGGTTTGGTTGAGTGAAATATGAAAGTTTTGGACCAGAGCTAAACTGCTTGAGACAGAAACATCTGGGGCAAGGGCAAGAAGAAACAAACGATGGCGAATTTAGAGGCCTAAAATAACACAGGTCCATTATCTTCCAGTTCCGGAGGTCATGATCCGTGGACATCACTGGGTTAACATCAAGGTCTCAGCAGTCTGTGTTACTTTCCAGAGGCCCTAGAGGAGGATCCATTTCTTTGCCTTTGCCAGCTTCTGAAGGCTGCCAAGGGATACCCCTCGGCACGCGGTTCTCTCCTCCCCCTTTAGTGCTACCTTAACTCCTTGTCACATCACCACATTCTGACTTCCACTTCTGCCTTTCCCTTACACTGTTAGTGACTCCCTTGATAGTTAAGAATAATCTTCCTATTTTAATGTCAGCTGATCGGCAGGGTCACAGCCCTGCCAAGCTCACCCAGATAGGAGCCACCTCCTTTAAGGAAGGTTCTCCAGGAGTTGCTATGAACTCCTTTTCAGGGTCCCTCATTAGGAAAAAGAGGTATTGATTGATCTCTACCACAACAATAACTTCACATCTGAAGAATGCTCCACACTTTAGTGGATACTTTCATTTGAAATGTCTCAACTGATAAGTTTTCTTTTTTCCGCTAAAGAAACCAAGGCTCAGATAACTGACTACCTTTCCCCAAGGTCATATAGCTATGTGGCTGAACCAAGGCTGAACCCCAGCATCCCTGCTTCACAGTTAGGCCCCAGGCGCCTGCAAATTTCTGGGTTTGTTCTCTTACTTCTAGCTGCTGAGGCAGCTGGTGAACTGGTCTGTTTGCCCAGTACTGCCCATGATGTCGTCCCCCTTCCTCTAAAGGGGTTTCCTGAGACCCAAATGCACAAGGAGCAGCATTGTTCTGCTGCACCTGGAGGGTGAGCTCATGTCAACTGACAGAACAGGGAAATGGGGAGTCTGAGTGGTTCCCTCAGCTGAGGTCCTTGCCTTCATCTTTGCCATCTCCTCCTGGGAACTGGCCCCTTCCATGAACCCTTGGCTGACAGTCAGGAGGCCAGACCTGGTAAGGCCAGGAAAGTCAGTTTCCCCATCCAAAAAACAAGCGTGTTCGGTTACTTGGAGTTCCCTCAGTGGGGTCTGCTGAGTTTAATCCTATAGAACACTCTCCAAGAAAAGGGTTGTGCTCATTTTCATATTTTTTCAGCAATCCAATCCAGTCCAAATTGTCTAATTTCACAGCTAGTGAGTGCAGGCCTTCTGCAGGGTGCCTCAAGGAAATGTAGAGATGGGTCCAATTCTATCTGTGTCTTCTAGGACCCCTGTTTGGTGTGGGGACTGGCCTTAGCCATCTCAGAGGGCCTGGCCAAGTGCTTTTAGTACACAAGAGAGTCCCAACGGAAGAGAAGACTTCTGGAGAATGTGCCCCTGAGCTGGGACTTGAGGAAGGGGTAGGTCTGGTGGGAGGTAGGAAAGCTGAGGGCATGCTGTCCTGGCAGGAGCATAGTAGCAGATGAGACCTTAAAGTCCATGCTGATGAGATTGGCTTTTATGCTGCAGGCTGTGGGGAGCTGCTGCAGATTTCAGTAGGGAGGAGCCATGATAACAGCACGAAAGGTGATTTGGTGCATAGGAAGAGCCTAGGTTTTGGGACCAACAACCAGGTGTTGCCGTGTATGTGCTATAGCTTGGGCAACTCATTTGAACATTCTGGGTCTTGAAGGTTTCCTCATCTGTAAGAATGAATACAGTAGAGCTCAGTAGTTTGTTGGGGGGTTGGAGGGATCGTATGATTTCAAGTACTTGATACATAGGAGGCACCCAATGAAGGATATATTGTTGTCTTCACTCAGATCTCTTTGCTAGAATGGTGAGCACCGCCACTAATGAAATTCCTCCAGAGTAGGGACTGTGCCTTTTGTCTCCTCATTCTCAGCACAGTTCCTGGGACAGAGACGGTGCTAGGTGACATCCTTTGGATGATGGGTAGATGAGTACAGCTGATGTAGAGGGAGGAATGGAGAAGTCCAGCCAGTGGCAGAGAGGCCACTGTTGGAGGGATCCAGGCCAGAGATACGGAGCCAGCCCTGCAGAGGGATGACTGACTCTGAGGAAATAGAATCTTCAGCATTTGGCAGCTGTGTCAACTTAGAGGCTAAGGAAGAGCAAGGCTTCGAGAGCTGAGAGGCTCTTGTCCTGTACAAGCAGAGAGAATAGAAGCAGTTATTTTGAACTTGGACTTTGAAGTGCTTAGTGCGCATTGAGATGAGCGTGCAGATCGGCTTATAAGAAAGACTGGGCTACTTTTGTGTGAATCTAGGAGTTTGTTCCCAGGGTTGAAGTACACACACTACCTCAAAATAAGGACGCATTTTTTTGAACAGGCTGCCTCTGAGGGTAGATTCCTGGTGCTAAAGTTGGTAGGAGCACAGGCCGGGCAGACATTGGTAGAGAGGCTGGAGCACAGTTGTCTGACTGGTGGCTGAGAAGTTATTTGTCAGCTTCGGCTGTGTAAGAACCATAAAATCTCAGTTGTGTACAACAGTAAGGATTTACAGGTCACAGGTCTAGAGTTGACTTGGGGTTGGCTAGGCAGCTCTGCTGATCTTGGACGGGCTCATTCAGAGGTCTGGGTGTTGGTCAGTTGTTGGCTGGTCTAGACTGCCTCAGCTAGGGGATGATGTGGCCTGGCTCTGTTCCATGTGTCCTTGTCCTCCTGCAGGCTGCCTGGTATGGTTCTCTCGGCAGTGGTGGAGGTGTAAAAGAGCAGACATGAAATGCGAGCCCTCTAGAGGCCTTGGCACACTTCTGCTGCACTGTGTTGGTCAGAGAAGTCTGCAAGATCCAGGGCCTAGGGGTTTAGACTCCAATTTGTAAATGGGAAAAGTTGCAAAGGCTTTAGGTACAGTGAAGGGTGAAGAATCAGGGTCATTAACACCAATGAAGGAATAATGGTATTTAGCATTTTTCAGTCTGAGCTCTGTGCAAACATGAGTTTTGTGCATTTTTCTAGAGATCCTTGGAAGTCTTTGAGGAGATTACAAGTGGATTGGAATTTTTCCTCTAGACTATTGTAGCCTTTTAACTTAGAATGAATAAGGGAAAACACTACTGAGTGTAGTGTTGGCATATTGTATCTCCCTGTTTAATCTTCTAAGAATCTTTAACATTTTATTAATGAAAAGACACTGAACTGCAGATAGGTTAAGTAACCAACTCAGAGTCACATGGCTGGTTGGGCCTGTCTGGCGTCAGGGTCTTAGCTCTGTGCTTTAGCCTTCTGTATTTCCAAGCCTAGACTGCTGATCATTTAACAGGTGGGAAAGACCCAGATCTGAGGGACTGGTGAGAACACAGAGAGAAGGTGAATGAGCAGAACATGAGATAGCAGAAGAGCCCCAGGTCCTGCAGGGTGGGTGTGTGCAGATGGGGCTCAGAGGCTGAGACTCTGAGACAGAGCCTCGGAGTGTTGAGGCTGCCCAGGAGAATCTGGGCCTATGGTGCCAAAGTGTGGGCTATGGAAAGCTAGTTTATTTCTTCATCCAGCTGATAGCTACTGAATGTCTACTGTGTTCCAGGCACTGTGCTGGGCACTGGGGATGCAGTGGGAATAAGATGGTCCAGGGTTCTGCCTACTTGAGATTCATTTTCCAGTGCAGGTGAAGACATTAAACCTATAAGCAAATCCATAATGTAGCTCTAGATAGCAGTAAGAGCTAAAGACCATGCCTCTCAGAGGGGATTTTCCAGAGGGTTCAGAGTTAGATTGGTGACACAACGCACAGGTGAGAAATCACCTGCTAGGGCTTCCTGAAGGGCTATGCTGTCTAACTTCAGGGAAACTATATGGGCAGGAAGCTAAGCCTCTTTGGATTGGATTCTCAGGCCAGGGCCTTGGGGGCAGGAAGCAGGTGTGTAGTTGGTTAATGACAGAACAAAAAATGGGCCTGAGCACAGTAAAAGATCAGTGAGGACTGTGAAATCACAGACGTGGGGTTGGGGAGTTGGGTTAAGTTTGAGAGGACAGAGGGCAGGCTAGAGCCCCAGCCCAGATAACGGCCTGCGGAAGGAACACTTCTCAAACAGGGCTGGGCTAAGACTCCTATGTGCCAGGGCTCAGTGCTGATGCCAGCACAGGTACTTGCCTAGAGTAATGTGTAGAAGATGAATTCTGAGGCAGTGTCCTACTTCCGTGGGAGGGAGACAGCTGATTAGCTCATACTATCTGCCATGGTTACAGAAGGGAAAGGAGTACAGTGTTACACCTGGGGGATTGGTGAGAGGAGCCCACCTCAGTGGGCAGATTTTTATCACTAATATTCCCCTCAGTGATTGTGGTGATGATAAAAAGCAGACTGAGTTTTAGTCATCTTCTTATTCTTTCTCATGTTACTACTGACAGTGTATCCGTTTATGGCCCCTGCCTGGCATGGCCCACTCTGGCACACCCCTGCACCTATGCAAATAGCAGGACAGAAGAAGACCAGAGCACCCTTCCTGGCATCTGTTGTAAACCTCCAGTGACAAGATGCACACTGCCTTCTATCCAAAGACTTGAAATCAGAAGGCAGCTTGCCAGGTTAAAGTTGGACAAATCACTTGACTTTTAGAGTCTGTCTTCACCTGTGTAGGGAGACGCCAGGTGGTGCCTCCTTTCAGGGCTCCCAGCACTCTGGTGCTGAGCTGGTGGGGCCCCTGGACCTAGAGGGAGATGTGATGAAAGGGCTTTGGGGATCGGTCATATGCCACGTGGACACAAAAAGTAAGACCTTCCCCCTGAAGGAGGAAAAATAAGTACTGTCTCAACCTTTCAGAGAGGGAGATTGCCAATGAGAATGGAAGGCAAAAGCAGGCTCAGGATAGGCACCATCTCTGGACAGGGTCAGAATTTGCAGGAATGGCAAGCTTGTAATCTCCTAGAGGGCTTCTGAACCTGTGGGGTTGGCTTCAGGGGCCATGACCTTTGGAGAGAGGTCATCCTCTCCCTTGGAGCTGAAGAGGGTCCCAGTTAGCATAGGGTGTGGGGTGGTATGGCTTGGAGAAACAAGGGTTTCATCTACAAACTGGGGGTGCTGCTCCCTGTTTTATCAACTGTAGCAGGATATCAGCATCCCACTCATATCCCTGTTGTACTGACTGTTCCCACGCATGCTGTGAACTTGTACTTCTTTGCCTGAGGACTTGCTCTGGCTGCAGGAGCATGTTCAGCCCACTCATGGGGCAGTCTGGAAGCTTGGCAAGTTAAGGTGTCCAGAGCAGCCCTCATCTTGCATTTTGGGGGACAGTGCTGCTCTGTGCTGTCTCCCAGAGGTCCCTAAAGAGATTGAGTCCCTGTTCCTCACAGCAGTCCCTGCACCCTAATGCATTTGACAGTAATTTCCTCCCTTCCTTATATCTGACCCTTTATGGAAGCTTTTTGGGCTCAATCTCTAAACAAACCACTTTGCACTCAAATATTTACTTCCTGATTTGGGGGAACCCAAACGGAGATATTCATCTAACAGGTCTGTTGTGAGTGTCCTTCAAAAAATGAGATACAGCTGTGGAAGATTAATAATGGCTCCATCAGCAGCTCTAGGAAATGAATACATAAGCCTGGTGTTTTATAAACCAAAGACCCCTACATTATAAAAGGCTGTGGGACTGGGCAAAGCAGAATGAAAGAACATGGGCATGGTAGTTGGGCTGGTCAGGTAGCTGTGGGTTTACTTCCCGCCTGGGCATCAATTGCCGCGGCCTGGAACAACTCACTTAGCCTCTCTGAACCTGTCTCCTCATCCTAAGGAGGAGACGGGCAAGCAGCCCTTACTTCTCACTTTCTCTGGAACATTGGAAATGGTGTTGCTGGCAAGGAGAAGGACACAGAAGCTGGGTGAGAGCTGGCACCCAGCGGTGCACTGCAGCTCAGAGGCCAGCCTGCTGGGCTGCTGAGGTCAGCCATGGTATTTGGCAGCTTCTGGGGTCTTCTCTTTTCAGTAGAGAGTGACTCAGGTTGGGTCCTTTATCCCCGGAACAACCGAGAATTTCTGCTCCTTCGCTATGACTCTAGACCCGGCAGGCTGGCCCAAGTGAGCTGGGTGAGCCTGGCCCTGGCCCTGCCTGCAGCTGGCAGCCTGGCAGCCGGGCCCCTTTGTGCTTATCAGCTCTTGTGTTTGCTCAGGATGGGCACAGGCCTCCTGCTCCCCCTCGGAAAACAAGAAAACATGTTTTGCCAGTGCGGGTGGAGTGGGGTGGCCTCTCTGGCTCCGGGCCCGCCCCCAGCAGGCCGCCAGCGGGCAGGCAGGCTGTTGTTGTTGGAGTGGAGAGCTGGCTCGCTGGCTGCCTGTTTCCTCCAGCTGTCCAAGCATGGCGAGCCAGGGAGGAAGCCCACGGTCCGTCTGCAGGCTCCAGCCGAACCCCTGTCACAACACGGGAACAATGGCTTGGATGGGGTGGTGGGCAGGTGGAGGGGCAGCCCCTCTCGCCTCTGTTTCCACCATGACAGAGACAGGTTGCTGGGCAGCCAGCAGGGACTGTGCTCCCCTTATCCCCCTAGCCCTGTCTTGTTTTCCATCCTTTTGAACACACTGTTGCCCATCTCAGGGGCCAAGGAAAACAGCGGCCTCAGGAAGTGTCCCCAGGTCGCTGCTGGGGTTCTGAGCTCTGAGAGGCAGAGGAGCTGGGGGAGGGGACCAGAGAAGAAATGACACTGCACAGGTCCCATTCTGCGTGGGACTGCAGCTTGTGAATCAAGGGTCTGTTTCCTCCTGAGCACCTTATGGGCTGTCTCCCTGCCTCTGGGTGTCTTTAGGCCCGGCGTGTGGCCTGGTGTGGAGCAGATAGCAGAAACAACTCATTGACTAAAAATCAGTGAAAGATGGAACATATAAGTAAGTTCATTTTCTAGCTCTGCTACCTGGCAGCAGTGTGACTTTCAGCAGGTTACTTAACCTCTCTGAATGCCATTTTCCTCATCTGTAGACTACGTACCTCATAGAATTGTGAAAATTACAGGGACGTCTAGCATTTTGACTTTGTCTGGGACTCAATAGAGCTTAACTAATGCTGGCACGGGATTGTTGCTGTTGATGGGGTCATTGGCAACATGTGATTTAGAGGAGGTTGCCACAGCATTTCCAGTAAGAGCTCTATAGTTTTTTTGTCTGTGGGTGCAGAAAGGAGGAATGATCAGACGTCATCTCTGGTGAAACTAGGCATACATCTCTCCATTCTTAGTCCTTGGCCTCTCCCAGGAGCCAGTTTGGCTTTCATGGTCCTTGAGAATGAGGGAAAGGGTTTGGGATCTACTGAGAGATTTGTGTGTATTAGAGGCTGTGCAGAGCCCTTCCACATCCTTTCATCTAGTTTAGTCTTCACAACAATACTGTGAAGAAGTCACTATTATACCCATCTTACAGGTGGTAACACTGAGGTCCAGAGATAGTCATAAAGCCAAGGTCACATGACCGGTAACTTATGGAGCAGAAGTTTCAGTCTCAGTCTTTGAAACACCAAGATTCTGAGCATAACAAGCTGTGTTCATTCTATCAGGTCTCCCTGTCTGGTGCTCAATGTGTTACTTAAAATGTTGGCTTTTCTGTGGGGATTTGGTTCAGTGGAGATTCCAGACTCAGGATTGTAGCAGGATGTAAAGATGAAAATTCAAGCACAGGACCTGGAAAGAAAGGAGACGAGTTGGAAGCTTGGCCTGGCATGAAGTAGGATTTTGAGGAGTTCCAAGTAGGAAAGATGAGGACGGAGCAGTCTTGGATATAGGTATACATTATATGAGTATATTGAATTACATTAACACATGGATTGAATGTTATAACCAGCACAAAATAAAAACCCAACCCTGCATCTCTGTGGCTTTGCACAGTAAAGGGTTGATTTCTGCCGACTGCACAGTCCAGGGCCGTGGGGACTGCCCTGTTCCAGGAGGTCATTCAGGGATCCCGGCCCCCGTCAGGGGCGGTTCCGTCACCCTGCAGGGTCTCAGAGTCCTCCACTAGATCCCCTCCATCCTCCAGCAAAGAAGGAGAACGCAGAGAAGGCAGGCCACCCTTAACTGCCTCATCCCGAGATGACGTGTGTCACTTCACCCACATCCGCTGTTGGGAACTAGTTGTACAGTCCCACTAGATGAAAGCAGTCTAGAGTGGGGCCCATTACTGTGTCCAGGAAGAAGAGGACAGCATGCTATGAGGGAGCCCTAGCAGGGTCTGTCACACTGACAACCATTATTTCAAAATACAACTGACAATTACTTTTTATTGGGCAAGAGACTGTGCTCTGTAGAAGTCATTCCATGTAATTCTTGTTTAATCCTTGTAATAACCCTGAATTTCATGTAGATGAAATCATCTAGTATGTTGTCTTTTGTGTTTGGCTTTTTTCACTTAGCAGGCTTTTGAGATTTATCCAGGTAGTTAGTATGATCAGTCTTCATTTTTGACCTTCTGGAGGATTTTGCACTTCCTTACTGACTAATACTATTGAGCATCTTTTTATGTTGTGTAGTTATTACTTTGATAAAGCCTCATTTATCAATTTTTTTCTTTTATGGTTTGTGTTTTTGTGTTTTAAGAACCTGAGGTTGCACATCTTTACCTATCTTGAGAAATTCTCTTCTTTTACTTGAAGAAGCCTTATATGATTTGCTCTTAAATTTAGTGTTTTGATTCATTTTGGGTTAATTTTTGTGCTTTGTTTTATCCCCATATTCAATTGTTCCAGTACCATTTGATTAAAAAAAAAGTCCTCTCCATACTGATTTACAGTGGTGACTTTGTCAAAAATCAATTGACTACATATGTGTGTAGGTCTACTTTCAGATTCTGTATTTTTTCCCCAGATTCTATTCTGTTCTGTTGCTCTGTATATCTATCCTTATGTTGATACCATGACCTCTTGAATATAACAGTTTTATAGTAAATCCTGAAAACAGGTAATATATGTGCTCAAAATTTGTTCGTTTTCCTAAGTCAATTTCTATCCAAAATCTTGCTGAGAGTTTTATTGTGATTGTATTTAATCTATAAATCAACTTCAGGAGAATCAACATCTTGAGAACTTTGAGTCTTTTTTTTTTAAATAGTCACAAATGTTTTATTCTTTTTATTTTTTTCCTGGGTGCTGGGCATAGAACTCAGGACCTTGTGCTTGCTAGGCAAGCGCTCTACCATTCAAGCAAAATCCCTAGCCCTTTATTCAGTCTTAAAAAGGAAGGAAATGCATATACAACACTGTGGATAAAACTAGAGGACATTATGCAAAGTGAAATAGTTATGAAAAAAATATTGTGTGATTCCACCTATGTGAATTATGTAGAGTGGTTAGATTTTTAGGAACAGAAATTAGACTGGTGGTTCCCAGAAGTTGAGGGAAGGTGGACATAGGGAGTAGTTGCTTAGTGTGTATGGCATTCAAATTGTGCGTGTTCTAGAGACAAAGTCCTAGAGATTCACAGCAATGTGAATACAGTTAACACTATGGAATTCTATGCTTAGTGATGGTTAAAACGGTAATTTATGTTCTGTGAAGCAGGCAAATGCCATTCATTGAGACCTACTGGGGCAGGTGTGGTGGCACACACCTGTAATCCCAGAATTTGGGAGGCCGAGGCAGGAGGATCACCATGGGTTCAAGGCCAGTGTGAACTACAGAGTGAGATCCTATGTTAAATGCAAAAAAAAAACCTACTGAATCTTTATCAAGTTGGTGGCAAAATGAGAATTGTTTTAAGTGACTTCAAAACAGTACTTTGAACATACCTGGTAAGATACACTCTACGAAATAAACCACAAAGAAGTCTCAACTACGTTCAGTAATCATATTGTTAGGAATAACATTGATACTGATACTTAAGGACTGAAGGACAGAGCAAATAAGCATGTGAATTTTTGCTGAAGAGGAAGAAAATATATGGAGTATTATTCAGCCAGAAAAAAGAACTGTACATTTGTGCAACATGGATGAACCTTGAAAACATACTAAGTAAACTAAGACAGACACCAAAGACCATGATATGATTCCATTTATATGAAATACACGGAATAGACAAATCCATAGAGATAAAGCATATTAGTGGTTGTAGGCGGCTGTGCGGAGGGAGACTGGGTAGTGATTGCTTAAAGGGTACATGGTTCCAATAAGTAGGCATAGCTGCACAATATTGTGAATGTAATTGATACCAACAAATGCACATTTTGAATAAAATTTGACCTTGTGTATTTATAATAAAAGAGGAAACTGAATTAATTAACCATGTGTGTTAGTTACATTTTCAGAGCCAATGGTCATAAGAGAGCAGATTTAATAGGGGGCATTTACAATATTCGCCCAGAAGCCAAATGCAGAAGGTGCTGAATGTCCATCTAGGCACTGGAGACCCAAAAGATCCAATTGAGGGCTGGGAGCCCACAGCACTGTCCCATGTATGTCCGTGTCTGCGCATGATGGCTGGAGCCAGGATACGATGCTCGCAGCAGAGATGACAACCAGAGCTCCTCCAAAGCAACAGCAGCCATCCTCGATGACAGCAAGGCCTTGAGCTCCTTCCTCGATGAGGACAGCCGAGTTCCTTTTGGAAGAACCAGCCGCAGCAGAGCTTCTCCTGGGAAACAGCCTGCCAACTAGCTACGGCTCCCACTCTGCTTTATGTTGCATCAGCAACAACCCTCAGGTGGATCTCGTACGCCCAGCATCACACCAACTCAGTCCAGCTGGGCGTTCTGGCTCAAGTTGAGCATATTAGGTCTACCACACCATGAGATTTTATGTATCTTCAACGGAAATAGTGCGGAGGATCAAATCAGGCATAATTGTACCGAGATGAAGAGCAGCTTTATTAACACAGTATATTAAATTTGTAGCTTGTATTTGCTACAATTTAGTCTTCTCAATCTTGAATTTTTCTACCATGTAAAACATAGTTTTCCCTTAGAGTTCTGTAAATTATTATATTTTGATCCCTGAGAATTATAAAAAGATAGCTGGACTCCAGTAAAATTGTTTGCTTGATAGCTTGGTCTTAATCCACCTCTGTCCACAAAAGCTGGTCCGCGGCCACCTCCAGGCCCTTCCCGTAGGCGCTTACAGGAGAGTGAATATATTTACTTGTTGATTCAGACTCAAGTTCAATCACTTCTCTGCCATAATCCTGAAATTCTTTCTCCTTTTCAGCTGCAAGAATTTCAGTGTGTCTGTGATACTCTAATTCTGCTTCTTTTGCTTGTTGTGCAATAAATTTATTTTGGCCATTTGTTGACTGTGGGCATCTTGAAATTCTTGGTGTTCTTTATCAGCTTTGCATTTTTTTCTCTTTTTCCTGCTCCCTGAAAATTTGATCTGCTTTCATGACAGTCAGCAGTTGTTGTTTGGATTCTGTTTTCCTTTGTCTTTCTTCTTCCTCGTTATTTTTCATCTAGATTGATTTCACACACCTTATTCTCTTTCTTGAATTATCGAAGATATTGAGTCTTGGAGTATTTCGCTTTCGAATGCTCCCTACTCGTCGAGTAGCTATCTATCATCTCCTTTTCCCTCTTTTTCACCACTTTTAAATAAATTGTCCTCTAAGTAAATTGTCTTCTCTTAATTTAAACTTGGTTTCTTTAATTCTTTACTGTAGTAAAAAAAAAAAAAGAAAATATTAAGTCTTGTTCGCTATGAGCTATTCTCTCCACCATGGTTGTAGTTTTCAGAGTAGAGATCTTGTACATGTTATTAAATTAATCCCTAAAAAAATTTAATGCCATCACATGTGGCATTTTTAAAAGTTAAATTCCACTTATTCTTTGTGGTGTATTAAAATGCAGTTATTTTTTGTATATTGACCTTGTAAATTGAGATCTTGCTAAATCACTTATTAATTCCAGTATCTTTTTTTTTGTAGGTTCCTTAAGATTTTTCAAATAAGCATGTCATTTGAGAATAGAGAGAATTTTTCCTCTTACATATTATATACCTTTATTTCTTTTTCTTTGCTTCATTGCACTGGCCAGAAAGATGTTAAATAGAAGCAGGGTGATGAGACATCCTATCCTAACTCACCATTGAGTGTAATGTTAGCTGTAGGTTTTTTATAGACACTCTTTATCAGATTGAGGAAGTTCTTTCTATTTTTAGATAACTGAGAGTTTTAATCAATGGGTGTTGAATTTTGTCAAATGCTTTTCTTGCTTCTTTTGAGATGATAATATGAGTTTTATATTTAAATGTTTCACCTTGCATTCCAGGAATAAACCACTTAGTCATAATATATTATCTGTCTATATCATTGAACTTCTGTTAAACATTTTATGTGTCTGTGTTTATGTTGGGTATTAATCCAGGCTGGCTTTCAAGTTGTTATATAACTGAGGCTGGCCTCAAACTCACGATCTTCCCGCCTCAGCCTCCTGAATGCTGGAATTACAGGTGTGTGCCACTATTCCTGGCCTCTGTTTTTCTCTTTTGAAGATTTTTAGCTTTTATTTATTTCACACTAATGATTGCCTCATATGCTGGTTTAGGATGTGTGCTTTTTTATTTTCTGGAAGAGTTTGCATAGAAATGTTAAATTTCTGATTACAATATAATCTCGAGTTACTGTTTATCCCTCAGGGAGGCATGTAGGCCTGACCATTGCAGCTTTATCTTGAGTTCTGGCCTTCTTCAGACACACCTCCAGTCACAATTTTAATGTCTTTATTTTTATGCTGACTTCTTTGAGAGCCCAGTCCCTCTCTGACTGTATATTAATGTCTATGTAATTTAGCTGCCTATAATATTAGCACTGAGTCTGTATCTCTCAGGAAACTTGCCTATTTTATCTAAATTGTTGAATTTGTTGGCACAAATTTATTAATAATATTTTATTATTTGCCTTTCCATATAAATTTTAGAATAACCTTGTCTATGTGTTTAAAAGACTTACTGGAATTTTGATATGAATTTCCTTAATCCTGCATATCAGTTTAGGAAGAATTGTCATCTTTACTCAATTACTATAGTCTTTTTAAATTTCATTAGCATTATGTAGTTTTAAGTGTGCATATTCTGTACCTGTTTTGTTATATTTATACGTCTTTTTTTCAAAGATTTTAAATAGTATTGCATTTTAAAATTCAGTGTTAAGTTCATTGATAGTAAATAGAAATACAAATGATTTTTACATAGACAATTATGTCACCTGCAGACAAGGACAGTCTTACTTCTTCCTTTTAAATGTGTCTGACATATTTCCTGGCTCCTCACTTGAATGAGTGATATAGGAGAAATATAACTTCTGACCTTTCTCTACACCACCCTGGCAGGGGTGTTAGGGCCACCAGTGAAGGTGTAAATCTAGCTCCCCACCTAGCCTTTGCTGGTATAGGTGGGCATTTGGTCACACTGTACAATATTATGTACATGTACAATATTGTGACTTTACAGTTTTTTTGGGTTTGTTTTGGCTCGGGTGGGGTGGTTATTGTGTAAAAGTTTTCTATCTTGCTAGGCTGCTCCTTTCCTCATATTTTGGCTGGAAGGAACAGAATATTTTTTAGAGCATTTGGTGCGCGGGGGGAGTTTTCTGTGCTTGTTAGTATTTAAGGGTTACCTTTACCTCCAAGTCTGGGATTTTTGAAGCAGAATGAAAACTGAGAGAACTCACCATCATGTCATCATTCTGGTCCTAAGGTTCCTGGTATGTCTTTCTTGAAGTAGAAGCCCTGAGATCATGTTTTATCTCTGGTATTGGTTTACAAGCTGTGTCTCTTTCAAGAATTTAAAAGTGGTTTCTTTTGGGATTCCAACATTATTATCATAGTCTATCTGCAAATATTATTAATTACATAAGAACTTTATGACAACATATTTCCATTCTGTTCCTCTTGTCCTATGAACTCTTGCTGTCATATGTTTTATTTCTACATAAGTTAAATGTTGCAAAATAATGTTTTTCTTCAAAAAGTCAATTATAGTCTAATGATATTTTGAAAAGTGCCTTATTTTTACTCACATACTTGCCATTTTTGCTATCTTCATTCATTTGTGTAGTTCCAAATTTCTGTTTGTATTGTGTTTCTTCTACTGAAGAGCTTTCTTTAACATATGTAGTGCGGGTCCGCTGGCAGTGAATTCCCTTGGTTTTTCTTTGTTTGAAAATGTCTGCTTTGCTTTCATTTAAAATTACCGCTTTGGTGAGCTATAATTCACATACCATACAATTCACTCATTTACAATGTACACAATTTAGTGGTTCTTAGTATATGTGAGCTAAGTATATAGTATATACAGAGCTGTGCAGCCATCACCACAATCAATTTTAGAGCATTTTCACTGCCCCAGAAAGAAAACTGGGACCCATTAGCAGTCACTTTCCATTTCCCCCCAAGCTCCCAGCCCTAGGTACCCACTAAACTACTTTCTGTCTCTACAGATTTTCCTGTTCTAGACATTTACTGTAAATAGAATCATACAGTATTTGGTCTGTGTGAGTGGCTTCCTTCACTTAGCATAATATTTTCATACATGTTGTAGCATGTATCAGTTACTTTCATTTTTGAATATATTTTCTCTGGGTTTAGGTTGATCATTTAAAAAAAAAACTTTAAAAGTATTGTTCACGGGTTGGGGATTTAGCTCAGTGGTAGAGGTCCTGAGTTTGATTCCTAGCACCCCCACCCCCTGCAAAAAATCCTGAGCAAGTCAGAACTAAGCGGAACAACAATTTTACTTTTTTTAGTCTTTTTATTTTTTTGGGTGCTGGGGATCAAACTCAGTCAGGGCTTTGCACTTGCTAGGCAAGCAATCTTACCACTGCGCTAAATCCCCAACCCTGACTTGCTCAGTTTTTGATGAGATGTTTCTCATTCTTATCTTTGTTCCCCTATATAGAGTTTCTCTTTTTTCTGGGTACTTCTAGGATTTTTTTCTTTATCTATGATTTTAAACTATTTGGTGTGCCTTGCTGTGATTTCCTTTATTCTGCTCAGGGATTTCACTAAGCTTCTTAATTCAAATTCTGTAAGTTTATGATTCATCACATTGTAAATATTTTGATCATTTTTTTCAATACATTTTCTACCTTTCTCTCCTTCTGGGATTGTCACATTCAGTACCCCTCATGAACACAGACACATAAAATCTTTAACAGAATTTAGTCATACTTTGAAAGACAATACTTTATGACTAAGTGGACTTACTCCTGGAATGTAAGGTTGCTGAAACATTGCTTGTTTTAATTAAAATTAAAATTTAATTTTAACAATAATTTTAATGTTTTAGTTTTAATATTTTTTTCCTGTTGGCCACTATCTCCCCAGATCAAAGAGATGTAGCTTGCTTTCCTTTCTGCTTTGTGTCAATTATTTGCCTCTCATACAATATTTTGGAGTTCTCTTCTAAATTTTTGTAGATAGAGTAAATCTCTCCAGTCCTCTATTCTTCATATTCGGTAAGAAGCTCATGGACTTTACTCTTTTGAAAAGGTTCCTGCTGAAGTCTGTTGGAATCTCTAATTTCAACTCAGTTAATTTTCTTTTTTTGAACCAGGCGTGGTGGCGTGTGACTGTAATCCCAGCACTTGGGGGACTGAGGTGGAAGGATCGTCGTGAGTTCAAGGCCAGCCTGGGCTACATAGAGAGTTCAAGGACAGCCTGAACTATATAGTGAAGTCCTGTCTCAAAAAAATCAACCAGCCAACCAACCAACCAACCAACCAACACCAAACAAATGGAAAAACCAAAACAATTATTTTTTTTTCAGTGCCAAGCAAACCCAGGACCTTGTGCATGCTAGCCAAATATCCCCAGCCCTGAGCTGAGTTCAAGTCAAGTCCACAAACTTTAATGAACCCATTTTCCTGGTTCAGAAAATGGTTGCTCTTTGATTCTGAAGATTGGAGATACATAGTCCAGGCTTTCTGGTAACTCTTGGTCTAGTGAATGAAATCTAGACACCCAGAATGTTAAAATCATCCTCCGGTTTTTTAATTCTTTTCAGAGATGTTCAGATGTTGCAAAGCTTGGGCTTCTTTCATTTTTTGAGGCTTTTGGTACAGTAAATAATAAGGAATTGTATAAACAGAGCTGCAAAAATATTGGCATGTTTCAAACATGTGAATACTGAATTATTTTTTAACATACATGTTGAAACACAATTATATGCATTCCTTCATTTGTGAATAATTTCGAAAGTCCTTTTAATGTCACGGCCTGGTTAGTAGAGTTCTGTCTCAGTCTCGGTCTGTCCCCTCATTATCTGTGTTCCAGGTGTGTCTGTCTCTGAAACACCCTGCTGTCACCTTCTCTGTCCTTTGGACAGTCTCTGTCCTTGGCAGTCTCTTTCCATGGTTAGAAGCTGGCATTTGCACCTTTAGTCCTAGAAGTTCTTTCTGAACTCTGTCAGAATCTCTGAGTTCAGTTCAGTTTAATTCTAGAGACTTTGATGAACCCATTTTCCTGGTGCATGCATTCCTAGGCAGCGCTACTTGGAAGCTTTATAGACCCTGTGCTGGACTTGGTTTCCTGTGTCAGCCTGCTGTCATTCTGCCTCCTGGCATTCATTCTCCCTCCGCTGGAGAGTTCTTGTTTTTGTTTTTAGAAATTCTTCTGGATCATCTTGACCTGGACTGATGGAGGTTACCCAAGCTCAGTGAATGACCAAAGTTAACCAGGCCTCCCACAAAGTTGGGCTCTCTCTGTGATACTTTGCAGCTTTCTATCATGTGGAATGAGGCCTTTTAAAATTAGTGTTTTGCACTTAACCGAGTCCTCAAACATCCAGACCCAGGAATCAGCATCATCTCCACCAAAGAATGCCATTTAGTTGAATTAAGCTTTTTAGATTTATCAGCTGAAGGATGAATCTGATTTATCAAAGCTAGGAGTGACTAATACTCTGGATGACAGAATCCAGATTTAAAAGGATAGTGCTTGTCAGTTGGATCAATGAGATGAAGTGGACATGATGACATTTAATTGCAGATTTAAGTGCAGATGTCAGATTTGTCACTTTTATTGCCCTAATTCCTAGTTACATAAGCTTGCACTTAGTAATCGCTTAGTGGCAGCTCACTTGTAAAAGACTCAGGAGGTTTAATTGGAGAGCTTTCCAATTATATTACCAAACTAGCATAACCCTGATTACAAAACATATCCACACGGCATGTACAGAAGCCAAGGAACAATTTTATTTAGGGCTTTTATAAAGTTGAAGTGTAAACGCAATGAGGATATATGATGTGATGAGGTAAGGCTGACTGAACACTTAATTCCAATAGGCATCTTTTATTTTGGTGAGGAAATACAAATTATTAATCTAAATTCATGATGAAAGAAATTTGAGTAGACAAATTGTGGTTCAAGACAGTGAAAAAAAATTTGAAGAATGACATTAAAAAGGCACTGGGTCCAGCTGGCTTTACAGGCAAGTTTGTTAAAATCTCCAAGGAGTGATGTTATTAAAACAATTGTAGGTCTAAGTATAGAATTCCAGGTTGAAAATCATGTTGAAATTCTGAGAGCATCATTCCATTGTCTTGTAGCCTCAAGTGTTGTTGCAAAGTCTGATGTCACTCTGATTCTTGAGAGGGTGGCACTACACTCTTTCTCTGGAAATTTGTAGCCATGTCTCTTTGTCTTTGGTGTTCTGAAACTCTTCAGTCATGTAGATATATACTCATCCATTGGGTTGAGCATTTGGTGGCCTGTTCAACCTACAAATTACTGAAATTTCTTTGATTACTTACATTACTATTTTTTCTGTTCCCCTTTTCTGAAACTCTGGTTAGTTGGACCTCCTGGACTGATTCTCTGATTTAAAAAAAAAATCTTTCTTAATATCTTTGTGTCTGTCTTTTACTCTAGTTTCTGGTGCATTGCTTAACTTTCAGTTGTTCTACTGAAGTTTTCAGTTCTATCATATTTTTACTTTGCAATAACTTGGTTTTTTTGTTCGCTACTGGTATTTCTTTTTTAGATCCTTATCTTCTTTTTTATTTCATGGATGTAATACTCTCTTTTATCCCTCTGAAAAAATGATAATTTAAAAACGGGTTCTCTGTGCAAAATTTCTCTTGCCTCTGGAAAGGTTTATCTTGTTTATTTCAGACCCTTTCACATAAAATGCTTTTCTCAAATGCCTGAGACCCTCAGCTGTGTGTTCGTATTTAAGAAAGGTTCACTAGGGAGTGGGAGTTTAGCTCACTGATAGAGCACTTGCCTAGCATGCATAAGGCCTTTCATTTAATCCCCAGCACCAAGGAAAAAGAAGGAAGGAAAGAAAGAAAAGAAGAAAGGAAGGAAGGAAAGAAGGGAGAAAAAAAGGAAGGAAGGGAGAAAGAAAGAAAGAAAGAAAGAAAGAAAGAAAGAAAGAAAGAAAGAAAGAAAGAAAGAAAGAAAAAAGCCATCATACAAACTCCAAAACAAACCAAAAAATCAGGGTCAGTGATTTGACCATGAGTGGATCCTAATGTAAACTATGGACTTTTGGTGATAATATTGTATTAGTATAGATTCATCAGTTGTAACAAAAGCATTCCCTTGGTGATGGATGTTGATAATAGGGAGACTGTGCATGTGTAGGGGCAGCGATGGTAGGGGAAATCTCTACTTTTGCTCAGCTCTGTGGTGAACCTAAAATTGCTCTAAAAATAAAGTCTATTAAAAACAATAAAAAGAAAATATTGTATTGGAGGTTCTAACCAGTGTGCTAAGAAAAATTAAAACTAACTTAGTGGGGAAAAAAGAAGACAAATGAATGGTTCAGTCACTCTGTGTGAGTGATCAGGACTTGCTGACCATGACATTCACTGTATGGCCTCTGGCTGTTTCCTTGGGAAACCCCCAGTCCCTGTATCTTTTGGTCTTTTGAGTCTGTCAAGGGTCCAAAAAGACTCCCAAACACCTTCTTGGAGAATATATGTGTATACCTAGCTTTCAGGATTCTCAAGAAAACTGAAAGTAATAAAAGGTGAATGTATTCTGCCAGATAGTTATTAAGATGTATTACAAAGCTACATTAATGAAAATACCACAAGTATTATATAAAATGATAGATCAGTAGAGCAGAATTATAGGAATTCTAGAAATAGACTATTTTTATGTACAAAATTGTAGTTATGGTATTTCTGATATCACAAATTAGTGTAGGAAGGGTTATCTAGTAAGTACTGCTGAAACCATGGGGTATTTGGGGGGATGAAGTTAGCACTGAACCTTATATGATGATGTTAACATAATGTAAAGTGCTGTAGCATAAAAGGGGAAGGGAGAAGGGGAAGGGGAAAATTAGAAGGAGAAAATTAATAAACTTGAATACATAGAAAGTAAAAACTAAAGAAGCAACAAGGTATATCATGTACAGGTACAAATCCCCAATGATGAATGTTATCAATATGTACATCGAAATGTACCATTAAAATAAAATAAAAAAAAGAAAGTAAAAACTTCTGCAGACAAAATAGAAAAACTTTAATAACAAATATGACAGATAAATTATTAATATTCTCTTCATCTTAGTTCTATAACAAAAATACCATGAACTAGGTGGGTCAGGAAAAAAACACAAATCTTTATTTTTTCTCAGTTCTGGAGGGTAGGAAGTCCAAGATCAAGACACTAGTAAATTCAGGGTCTAGTGAGGGCCTGTTTCTCTTAGATGGTCCCTTTCGGGTGTCCTGACATGGTGGAAGAGGTGGGAGTTCTCAGACCTAATCACCTCCCAAAGACCCCACCTCCTAATACCATCACCTTTGGTTTTAGGATTTCAATATATAAATGGGGCTGGTGGGGGAGGTTTGCAGACACTCAGACTACATTCCTCTTTCTGTAAAGAGCTTATACAAAGTGATCTGAAAACACTAAAACCTGATAGAAAAATGATCCTAAAAATTACAGAAGAAATATAGTGCTGGCTAAAGAAGTATATGTTAAAATGTCTACCCCCATTAGTAATCAAGGACTTACCTATTGAAAAGTGATACCATTTTTCTTGCTGTTTAATAGTTATTAAGCAAAAGAAAATTATGATAATGCTGGTGTTAGTGCCTTGAAATGAGCACATTCATACGATGCTATTGAACAAGGACTTTTTTTCCTGGAAAACAATTTGGCAATACAAATCAAAAACAACCCTGGGCAACAAAACATTTCAAGTCCCTTTCTTCTTCAGAGCCTTGGAAAATGGTGTTCCCTCTGCCTAGAATGCTCTTCCCCAGTTCTTTCTAGATTGTCCTTCCTCACCTTTCAAGATTTTCAGCTCACCTCCTCAAGGCAAGCTTCCAGGACCTCCAGGCTAGATCAGTCTCTTTCTTTAGCTTTGTTCATCCACCAGTGTTCTGGGGATCAGATCCGGGGGCACTGAAGTCTCACCATTCAGTGTATAAACTCCCATTTAATTCCTCTGTATTTTTCCTGAGCTCTTACCCTCATGTGCATATTGTTTCCTCATCCCGAGACTATTTTATCCTCTCTTGAGAATAGAGAGAGGCGGGGCAGTTATCTCTGCTGGGATGGAGGAGGGCTCTTTGGGGTCAGCTCTCCTTTTTCATAGTTCTATGTCTATTCCATTTGGAGGTGGTTGGTACCATAATACTTTAATTTCTTGTAATTAGCTTGTGTTTTTCTGTGTTTCTGAATTATCTACAATGAATCGCTTTCACAATCAGATAAAAATCCCCTAAATTTCTTTTAATTTAAAATTTCATACCTTTTGACCTAGTAATTTCACTTCTTGGAATTTCATTATTTTAAGGAAATAGACATGTGGAAAACATTTATGTATTGGTGTCTACATCACAGTACAATTTATTATAGAAGATCACTAGTTGTAAACATTTTAAAAAATCCAATATTGGGGTCACAGTTAAGAAGCTAATAATAAAGCCTCATGATATAGCCATTAAGTGATGTTTCCAAAGATAATAATGTGGGGAAAAGGCTTGTAATTTAATGTAAAATGAAAGAAACAACATGAAATTTCAGGCTCACTTATACTCAGATTTTATTTAAATGTATGCATGGAAGAAGGCTGGAAGGAATGACTTTATTAACAGTTGTTACCCCTGGGTGGTAGGATCTATTGTCTACAATTATCATGCATTGCCTTTAAAATCTGAAAAAAAAAATCCATATATAAAAATTGAAAAGTTGGTATAATCTTAGAGGTAGAAGTTCTGGGATAAATAGAGGTAGAAGTTCTGGGGCGAGAGGTAATCTTCCACATTCTGATCACGTGTACCATCATGTCCAGCACATCGCAGTGGCTCCTGTTAAGAGGAAAGAAGATGAACTGCAGGTTGGCCAAAGACTTCTGGTAATCAGGGTCAGCTGGGAGAAAGGGAAGCGTGCCGGTTCCACTGGCCGTCTGTGTGTGGCTGCAGTGCCTGACTTGAAGGACAGGACGGCTGAATGTCATGTGGTTTCCTGGGGTCAGAACCAAGGCTTGCAGGAGAAGCTTAAAGGGGGAAAAAGATGTTCGGGCAACTCTGTGGTGGATACCTCTTCCTGCAAGCTACAGGCTGAAGTTGGTGTGAAAAGGAAATAAAGGTCCCCCAGCCAAGGCACTGGAGGTCAGTGGTAGAACTATAAGGTCAGCAACCCAACCACTCGTGAGCTAGCATGTTAGAATGGGAAGATTTGACATCACCCAGGCCAACATCTCTCTACCGTGTTTATGTTTAGTCCATGATGTTCACACGCTCCCATGTGTCACAGATAAAATGACCTTGGGTTATGCAAAATTCCCAGTGCACTCTATATAACCTCATGCCTCTTTCCTACTCAGGAAGGCAATGCAAATTCAAGTGACTGGAATTGATCTTTTTATAGAAATAACCTTGAATCTCTTCTGATTCATGAAAAATAACATCAGTCATGAGTTTCAAACCAATGATCAGTGACGAATCCCCATGCAGTGCTCCTTTATACCTAATGACCCTGATTTTCACCCAACCCTTTCATTTCACAGTTTCTGTCCCCAGACTGAGGCCTGAGGAATGGAAGGAACCATTGTCAAGGGAGGATGAGGGGACGGAGGCAGGAGCCGAGTCTTCCTAACTCCAGGAAATAGAGTGGTTGATGGAATGTCTGTGACTGAGAGCTTAGGTTTAGGCTTTGGCAGTGATCAGGAACAGGCTGGTAGGAGGAGGAAGGGAGCAGAGGAATTAGTGAGATGTAAACCTGCTGGGTTCCACCCAGGCCCTGCCACAGGTCCAACATGTACTTCACATTCTCCTCAGCCTCTCTGAGAAAGTTTGGAGTGGGGACCAATGGGGTGGGGTGGTGGTATAAGTTGAATTGTGACTCCCCGCAACACACACACTAAGTCTTAATTCCCAGTACCTCAGAATGTAACCTTATTTGGGAAATAGGGTCTTTAATTTGAAATCATTGGTTCAAATCCAATAAGACTATTGTCTTTATAAAAAGGGGAACTTTGGGCCCAGAGACAGACATGCACACAGGGAGAATGTTAGGTGAAGATAGAGATAGAGGAGATGCTTCTAGAAGCTAAGCAAAGCAGAGGATGGTCAAAAATCTCCCATAAGCCAAGAGAGGTGCATGGTACAGATTCTCCCTCACATCCCTTAGGGGAAACCAATCCTTCATACACCTTGATCTCAGGCTTTGTAGCCTCCAGAACTGAGAGAAAATACATTTCTGGTGTTTCAGCCACCCAGCTTTTGGTACTTTATTACGGCAGCTTTAGCAAACTAAGACAGGTAAGAGGGAGCTCACAGCCATTCTCAACTGCACAATCTCCATAATGCACTGTCCCTCCCCAAACTGTACGGTTCCATCCAACTACACTAGCCTCATTTTTAAGCCCCAGCACATCTGCCCTTATGTGTGTCTAGGTTGCTGCAAGTGTCCAGGCCCACTGACCTTTAGCCCCACACTAAGCTCAGAGTGGGTGAGCCGTGAGGAGGGGCAGGATGCCCTCTTCTCTCACTTAAACCTTTCTCCTCCCACCCTTCCAAGCTAGGACCAGTAGAGGATACTAGAAACACAGGCACCCAGGGCCTCTCCCCCTGGCTGAGGGCTCCCTCAGAAGAGGCCCTCAGCCTCCTGGGGCGACACCCTTCCAAGGTGTGAACTGGGTCCTTTCCGCCCAGTCTAACCCAATCCCTTACTTCATAGTCAGAGCTCATGCTGGGCCAGGCCTTGAGGAATGAAAGTGTTTTCCTGGCAAAGCCTAGGGACTCTCTGAGACAGGCATGCACTGAGCAGCAGTCCAGATCCTGAGAGGTAGAGAGGCCATAGCTGGAGAAGTCAGAAAGCAGGAAAGATCTACATTAGCTTTGCTGCAAAGTAAACTGAATTTTACTGCTTGACTATTACGAGTCAGGCACAGCCATAGACTTTTGCTTATTTCTCATCACGTGTGTGGCAGGTCTTTAGAGTTGAGAAAACAGACCAAGGAGGTGAAATGATTGATTCCTTATGATGCCAGAGTTCATTGTACTCTTTCTCTTGTACCACAGCTATGCTTTTTTCAGAGCCACTAGTATTTAAGGGACTGCAGTGTTTGCAAGTGATGGGGAAGGGACACTCCAGGCTGCCTTAGTCTGTTCTCCCACTGTGAATTTCAGATACATGGGGAGGAACTATGATGCAGACTCTTGAGTTGCTCCTTCTGGTGGGCAGACCAGAAAGGGCCAAGGTAGGGAGGACAAGTGACCTACATCTCTCTTCTGCAATGCCAACGGGTCCATGGCAAGGTGGGGTGGGTGCAGGGTACCTGGGGTATATTTGAATTGGACTGTCAGCCTTGACTGGTGGACATGCCTGGGAGCAAGGTGTCCAGTAAGGAAACACATTGCAGGGGACAGATGGGGAAGGGATACTACTTTGGCCACTAATGAGTGAGCAGGTTGATTAGCAGGGTCCCAGGTGGCAAAGAAAATGTGCATGTGGGCATGTCAAAAGGTGAAACAACTAGGATTCAGAGCCACTGAGTGGCAGAATGTTGGTGCTTGAGGGTTTAAGGTGCTGGCTGGAGCTTGGGCTGCAGAGACCAATGATGGACTATGCAGGATTGGGAAAAAAAAAAAAAAAAAGGAAGCCTGGGCAAAATAACTGTCTCCCCACCACTGGCCTGAAGCACATCATGACAGCATCAATACACACCTCACTTGTGATCAAGTCCTGTTTATTTTAGAAGCATGAACAGTGGAACAAGGAAGGAGTGATGAAAACAAGGCACCAGTCCTCTGCACAGCGCTGGATCTGGTGTGGGCGCTGTCTGTGTGACCAAGGCTGACCCTGCAGTCTTTTTCCATGAGGAGAGGGTGTGAGGACAACCCGGGCAGAGTCATAAGGGTGGTGGCAGGTTGGCTTGGATCCCTCTGGATCGGGTGGAAGTGGTCAGAGGGCCCACAATGCCTTGGTTAAGGGTACCTCAAGCTGGCCACATCTGGAGAGGAAGCTATGATGCTCACTGGTCCCCAGGAAGGCCCCTAGTGTTCCAGAGCCACCTGCCAGGAGGCCCTTTGGCTAGCAAGCATCTACTTCCTCAGTCCAGTTGCCTGTGCAGAGCCTTCTGGGACGGGGCAGCCAGACAACTTCTCAGGACACCTCTGTTGAGTGACATAAGCCCAAGGCCCCTACACATACTGCTTCTTGGAAGCAGAGCTGCTGGGGCGACTGGGGGATTTCCGGCCACTCTGTGGAGGTGGGTCCAGGAAGAGGGGCGGCCTGGAAGAAGCCAGTCTCTCTTCCGTGGTCAGGTTGGCCCAGTTCTGCTCACTGGAGGAGAGCCCATTGTAGGTGGGGCATGGTGGGGACGAGGGCCCCTCGCCCATAGGGAGGTAGAAGAAGACCTGGTCAGGGTAAGAGTCTGAGGCCGTGGCCTGGGCTGGGGGTGCATCCTGGCTCTGCTGTTCCCTCATCCCCCGACTGAGGCAGCGGCACAGCAGGTGCACTAGCTCCAGTAGGTTGAGCACCAGGGAGATGAGTCCAACCACCAGCATGAAGATGATGAAGATGGTCTTCTCTGTGGGCCGAGAGACAAAGCAGTCCACAAGGTAGGGGCAGGGTACACGCTGGCACACATACACAGGCTCCATGGTCCAGCCATAGAGGCGCCACTGCCCATAGAGGAAGCCAGCCTCTAGCACACTCTTGCACACCACACTGGCCACATAGGTGCCCATCAGTGCACCGCGGATCCGCAGGCGACCGTCCTCTGCCACGGAGATCTTGGCCATCTGACGTTCTACGGTCGCCAGTGCACGCTCCACCTGTGGGTCCTTGGCCGGCAGGGCCCGTAGCTCTCCCTCCTTCTGTCGCAGTCGCTCTTCTCGCCGGGACAGGTAAATGACATGGCCCAGGTAGACCAGGGTGGGTGTGCTGACGAAGAGGAACTGCAGCACCCAGTAGCGGATGTGGGAGATGGGGAAAGCCTGATCGTAGCAGACATTGGTGCAGCCTGGCTGGGCCGTATTACACTCGAAATCTGACTGCTCGTCGCCCCACACCGACTCGCCTGCCAGGCCCAGGATGAGGATACGGAAGATGAAGAGCACTGTCAGCCAGATCTTCCCCACCACAGTGGAGTGTTCCTGGACCTGGTCCAGCAGCTTCTCCAGGAAGCCCCAGTCACCCATGGCTCCTGGGCCTCCGTCTGCAGGGAGACAGAGTGTGTCAGCAGGGCATTTCTCAGTTTGTTCAAGCAGTAAACCTGTGGGTTGGGGATATTGGAGGGGGGACAGTGTCAGGATGCGTGACATGGCCCTTCTCCCTGCAAGGAGACCAGGCTCAGCAGGGAGATGGGACCCAAAGCAGAGCTTTGGCTGATGGCTCTTATGTGCCCTCATTCCACTTCTCTAAATAGTGGGCTACATGGCAGCTAGGGTCCCTATTTGATCACACATACTTGTTCCCTCTCGTCCCCAACCAGAGCCCCAGGATGACCATAGCCCAAGGAGATCCGGTTTGAATGGAGGTTCCTTTGCCTGTGGGAACAGAGAACTTGAGGAACTTATCAAGAGCCACACAGCTGTGTGTGACCTCCCTTCTGCCCAAGGCCGGCTACTGTCAGATAATGATGTAGTAGAGGTGTTATATTCAGATTCTTAGGGGGCTCAAAGCCTCAGGTCTCTGCTCCCCATTGTATCTCACCCAGCTAGCCTCACTCTAATCTATGGGTGTGCTGATTGCTGCAGTAGGGGGGCAGTACTGAATTTTAGAAGTTGAAGGCAGCATCCTCATGAGCCGCACCTGTTCATAGTGATGACCACCTGCAATTTAAGTAGAAGCCACACCTGGTCCTGGCCTCGCCCTCTTCCCACCTCCAAAGCAGTTGCTGCCAAATTCTAGACTCTTGAAACTGTTATTGCAGGGTAGAGTCACAGGCCACAAAGTTCCCAGGACATTTAGGAGGAAGGAAATTGCGGGGAGAGGAGCAGGAAGATGCTTCTTCCCGGGAGCAAAGCTGTCAGAGTCAGGTTGTGGAACTAGACCTGGGTTCAAATCTTGCCTCCCTCTTACTAACTGGGAATTTGGATATTGAGCAACCTCAGGTCCCTCTGCCTTCCCTCCTGTAAAGATCAACGAAGAAAAGAGAACCATGCTGCCGGTGTGACTCTGGTCCCAGTGTGCGCCCCGCAGCAACCACCCGCCCTCCACTCCAACTCACCGCCTGGCTGCCTGGCTGGCCCAGGTGGGGGTGGGGACGACGGCCAAGCGGTGCCCGCCGGAGCCCTGCTGGACCGCGCCAGGCGGCGGGGGGCGCCTTAAATAGCGCCGAGGGGTGTGGCGGGGGCAGGAAACGCCACGGGGAGGAGGCGGTGCTGGAGAGAGGCAGGGGCGGGGACTGGGAGGGGCAGATTCCCTGAAGCCGCTCTCGGAGGCGGCACTGTGAGGTGTAGGGCATGAAGAGCTGAGAAGTCCCTTCCCTTTGCTCTCTCTGCATCCTGATTCCAGTCGGTGAAGTACTGCTTTAGCTTCTTGGCAACGGAAAGGGAGTCTCCAAGGCCAGAATCTTTCAGGGTGGCTGGATTTGAAAGGATTATAGTAAAGCCTGCGGATATCAACTACTGACCTGAGGGGCTGTTAGGGGTGGGTGGGTGGGGATGAGGTGGTGGTAGTGGTGGGCCAGGACAGGCAGTCAAGGCTCATGAGGACATGGGACCTACAATGGGAGAGAGGGATTAGGCTCCAGACTTCCTAGCCTGGGTGGTGGAGCTGGGGTCTCCACCTGACTGGCGATCTTTCAGAATTCTCAGCCATCTCTGCCTGGGCAGGCTGTGTGGTCAAAGGTTACCAAACAATTCCCTGGGGCTTCTTGAGGCTGGAGAAGGGACCTCCTGACCTTCAACTTGGCTCCCTTTCTCATGCCTCCAAAGGGGAGGGGGGACCGAGGGAAATCAAAGGAAAAGGCAGAGGGCAGGCATTCATTTGGGACTCTCTGGGTAGATGATCATTAATGAGATTAATGAGAATTGAGCGAGTAGATAGGGATACCACCAAAACCAGCCAGACTTGGTCTCTGGCTCCATCCTTCACTTGAGCAGATCAGTCCATGGTAATGGTAAAATGCTATGTTCAGCTTTCCCCTGGAGCACAAGGTGCATCCTGGGGCTTGGTTAGGAAATTTTCTTGGAGGATACTGTTAGCCAGACAAGGGAGGAGCACACTTGGCAGGGAGAAGCATGAGCAAAGGCCCCTGGGCATCTTGAGATAGTGCCACTGCCCTGGAGTGCTGAGACTTGAGTGGTAGTTGAGCCTAGAAGGTGAGGATGCTGTTGCTCAAACCCAGGTGCCACAATTCTTCCTCTACAGAATAGGGCTAGTAATATTAGCTACTGTGTAGAATTGATCAGAGATCTAAACACAGTAACACAGTGTGGTATTAGTATATAAAGGTTTCAGGTGCATGGCTAAAGGCAGTAACAAAACATTTGTACTGAAAAGGGTCTGTGGGTTGGTCTCAGAAGGACAGAAAAATCGAGGCAGATCAGGGCAGAGGGCTGGTGGGAGGCAGGAGAGGCTAAGGAAAGAAAAGGTGGCAGTTGAGAACTGAGGCCTGGGGCTGTTGGCCCTGTTTCTGCATAACAGGATTCAGTCCTTGGACTCCCAGGGACCCAGAGCTAAGCCCCTGAGGGTTCTGTATGTTGGGGCAACACATGGGTGCACTCAGAACTTTAGGATGGCTGTCTAGGGGGGATCAGGCTGAGCCAGCTTTCCTTTACCTCAGGGCTGGGCTGAGCTGGGCCTCCTGGGATTCTAGAGTAGACAACTGCGCACACTTAGTTCTGACCCTGAAGGCCATGGGAACGGAGGCCCCTGGAGATCAGCTCTCACCAGGCCTCCACCACAGCCGTTCTGTGCTGTGGCCCAGCCTAGCTCCCCCAGAGCCTTTCCCATCCAGTCTCCTGGTGGAGGGTGAGAGGTGACGTCAAGGCTGCCCTCACCCTGCTCTGACCCCTTCCTCAGGGACTCTGGAGGTCTGCGTTTAACTAACCTGGTCCCTCCCCTGGAGGAGGAAGGAGCTGGGATCAGCCAAGACAATAATCCCTGCACTTTGGCTGTTCTGTGGGGAAATGTCCCTAGAACCCCACACTTCCCTCTTTCCCTTTGCCCTGTTCAGACTGCCACCATCTCAGCAGCCTCCCAAGTGCTCTCTTGGTCTCCAGCCTCACCCCTCCACTCAGCTTCCACACCTTCCTAGAATTTGACTATAATGTCGCCCTGTTGACACCCTTCTATGGCTCCTCATTGCCATCAGGGTGAGGCCTAGACTTTCCAGCCTGCAGACCTTGGCTGCTTCTGGCCTCATGCCCCTTCCCCTTCTGCTAGGTCTTCAGCTTTATCTAACTGCTCGTGGGTCTCTGTGCCTCTTGCCTTTGTTTGCGCTGCTTCTCCTGCCTGGAGCACCCTCACATGTGGGTCCCTACCAGCCTTTCAAGTCTTTGCTCAGATGTCACTTCCTTCTGGAAGTCCCCTGCTGGCTTCCCTGGCTGCTGCTACTCTGTGCTCTATGTGGCTCAGCTACAGCCTTGTGGTGCATTGTCATTTTGGTTGACCGTTTCAAATTTTTAATTGTGGTTAAAAAAAAAAAAGGGTTGGTTGCAGTGGTGCCTGCCTATAATCCCACTTACTCAGGTGGCTGAGGCAGGAAGATGGCGAGTTCAAGCCTAACTGAGCAAGACCCTGTCTCAAAGTGAAAGAAGGAGCTGGGGAGGTAGTTTAGTGGTCATGGTAGAGCACCCCTTAGTTCAGTTCCCCCATACTGCAAAATAAATAAATAAATAAATAAATAAATAAATAAATAAATAATAATAAAAAAATGTAGGACATGTTAATGCTACATGCTGTGAGACAAAGCAGGGAGGATTAAGAATACAGTGGTGGCCGGTTGGTTTCAATTTCAGGTAGAGGGGAAGAGAAATTCTCACTAAGCAGCTGACATCTGTGGTGAGCCTGAGGGAAAGGAGGGAGCCCTGTGACCGGAGGGGGGGGGCAGAGCATTCCAGGCAGAAGGAGCCTGGTCTGCAAAGGCCCTGCAGTAGGAATATACCTGGTGTTTCCTGCTTGAGGAGCACAAGGAAGTCAGCATAGCCAGGCTAGGTGATATAGGAGAAAGGAGTTCAGGAGAATGACAGGCAGGTGTGGGTTGGGGCCCGATCTTATAGGCCCTGGGGCCTGCATAACATGCCTTCTCGGCAGGGAGTGAAATGGCCTAATTTAGATTTTGGCAGGATCCCCCTGGATGCTGTACTGGGAATAGATTGGGAGGGTGGGTGGCAAACACAGGCATCCACCTTCTGTATGGGGCTTGCTACTCAGCTGTGCAGAGTTTGGTCAGCTGGCAGCATACTTTCATGTCTGTTTCTGGTGTCCCAGATGGCCAACCTCTTCTTGGAGTGACGCTGGGCAATGATTGGGCCGAGGGGTGGTTGAGGGCCCACAGAACTCCCCTTATGGCCAGTCTTTGCTTCAGTGCTACCTGTAGCTCGTCTTGTTGCTCAGTTCTGCCCCCTTTTTCCATCAGCAATTGTGACTCCCCAATACCTTGCTGACCTCATTATCTCCTGAAGGCCTCACCATCTAATACAATCACATCAGGGAGTCAGATTTCAACATACGGATTTTGGGGAGATACATAAACTCAGTCCATATAGGAGTTTGGACCAAGGAGAATGAAAACAAAATGATTTCCTGTTTACCTGGAGTTTCAGGGTGGCTGTGACTGTGTGCAGTAGATGTGGACTTGAAGACCATGAGTGAAATCATCTGTCATAGGAAGATTGACAGAGGCTTGCGGTGACTCTTCATGCAGAGAAGGACAAGAAGGGAGAGGTGCAAGAAGGCTGAGGGGATGTGAGGGCCATCCTGTGGTAACAGTGATACATACTGGGAACTCGGTACACAATAGCCCAACTCATGCTTATGAGATCAGTGAACTGCCTTGCTGAAATCAGTTCTTAGGCCAAAGGTGGGTTGCCCAGGGCTGGAATGTCCCTCCCTCCATGGTCTTGGCCTGCATCCTGAGGAATGTGGCCAGGCCTGGAAGCTCAGCCCATATTGAACCTTCAGTCCCTGCTGGAGTAGCTAATGATGTTTTCTGGTTGCTCTGACAGCCAGGTCATCCTTGGCCAGGCAGCTGGATCCACCCAGGAGATGCTGGAATGCATAATTGCAAGTAGGTGGCCATATCTCCTCCCTAAGACCTTTGTAACCATCCAGCCCAACCCAACACTGATCTGTGATGCAGCCTGACATCAGCAGAAACTTTCCTAGACACACTCAGATCTGGAGTTTATTGGATACATTGGCACAGTACCAATATTTTACCAGCGTCTCCTCTGATCTCTACAACAACCCCAAGAGTACAAACTGTCCTGGGTGCTTTGCTGATTATAGTTCTTCTGCCCCTCAGAGTTACTCTCCACCCTGTCCCACCCTTCGTGGTGCCCTGGGAGGCTGACCTCCGTCAGGCTATCTTGCCCTCTGATCTCTGGCTGGGTTGGGTCAGTAGGAGCTACTGGCAGATAAACGGGAGAGGGGAGAGTGCAGTTGGGGGATTTATTTGGTTTCTATGGTGGGATGCATCCCATAGCTCCCACCCATTGTTACCATGGCACTAGCTCCAGGGCACTGCAGTAGTCCTGTGGGTTTCCTCAGTCATGCCCACACCTTTAAAATCAATTTCTCTAGGAAATGTTCTTTACTTGGTATGAGTGTACCATCCATTTTCTCCTGAAACCTTGCCTGTTATAGTTCCTAATGTGTGGATGACAGGACTGAGGTCCTGAAAGCTGGTCCAAGGTATAGCCCGGTGAAGTTGGGCTTGTGATGAGGAGAGGTGATGATTCAGACCTGAGGGGAGACATGGGGAACATTGTCAGCCCCACCACAGGCCCTTTAACTTCCTTGGCTCATCCTCTCCCTAAGGCCACAGGTGAGAGCAAAGGTGAAGCACAACCTGTCTACACAATGCCCTGTGCTCTGTTTACACAGTGCCATGACCTCTCCTGACTTGCTTTGTCTCTCAGCTCATTGGCTCGATTCTCTGGCTCCTGGCCTTGTTCTGTGATGGTCACCAGATGTTCCCCTCGGGTAATCTAGCCTTGCATCCCCTTTGGTTTCTTATTCTGGTCTGGCCTGAGTTGTTGGTGTCCCTGGAATTTCAGGTCTTGACAGTCTTGGGAGTGGGGCTGTGACCAAACTGGTGGGGCGGGGGAGGGGCCAGTGCATAAGATGAGTTGGTGTTTCTCTCTTCCCCAGACTCTGCACACCCTGGACTCAGGTCCTACTTCCCCATGCAGTCTGCTTCCCCTCCAAGGGTCTGGTGTGGAGCAAATGCTTGAGAGAAATGGAATGAGCAGAATTAACTGCTGGGTGAGGCTGGGACAGCACATGCTTGTTTGCAGGCTGCGTGGCCTGTGTGTATATAAAGAGCGAAAGTAGGAACAGTAGGGATTGTGTGCACATAGGGTGGGGATGTGGTTTGTGATAGCAGTGACTGGGTGACAAAGGAGAAGGCAGTGTAGTTCATCTGTAATGAGAGTGACAGTGATTGTATACTCAGGGCAGAGTCCAGTGAAAAATGCTAGAAGTTCTGGTATAGCAGGGCACAGCCTCCTCTTGTGGCCACAAGAAGAATCCCAGCTTGTGTTTGGCGGATTCTCTTGCTGGCTACCCTAGCCCTAGCCTCAGTCACAGACCCCACCCAAGCTTCAGCCCCAGTCAGGGCTCCTCCCCCTTATGGAGCTGCTTCCCCTGCCCTCAGGGAGCTGTGGGTGCGAGTGTGGAAGAAGTGAACACAGAGCCGACCTGCACGAAAGGCAGCTTTATGGATTTCAAGGAAACTGCCTTGGGGGTGTTCAATGGGCATATCCACCCAAGTTCCTGGGAACAGGGGGCACCAGGCTGAGCACACAGGTGGGGAGGAAGAGTAGGGTGCCACTGCCTGGGTTTGGGGGAAGAGCGTTTGTGGGAGCTGCTATTGAGGGAAGCTGTGACCCAGAGGATCCTTGAGTAGGGCCCCCAGAGGTGCCGCTGCTCTCCACTCGCTCTGAGGCCTCCAGATCCCCCAGTGCTGGAGAAGACCTTTCCACTTGGGGACTCTGGGCCGTTTCTCCCAAGGAGGGGTGCAGGTTCCCTTTGGTCTAGTGCTTCTAGCCCTGAGCAAGCATCTCTCTTGCAGCCCCAGGCCCTCTGCCTGTTGCTATCTCTGCCCAAGAGCACTTCTTATCTCTCAAGCACTGTTTGCTCAGGGAAGCCTGGCCTGATCATCCCCTGGGGTTAGAGAGAAGCCCCCTAGGAACAGCCAAGCAAACCCTTGCGTGCACACAGTGAATTTACTTGTTTAAATGTCTGTCTCTTCCTTGGGCAGGCACTGGGCCTTTGGTGTTACCTGTCCCTGGGTAGAGCATGCAGTACTTAGCATCTGAAAATATCTGCACAAACGGAATTGGACAGCTTAGTAAATTCAAAGTAGGGGCATCCAGCACCCACACAAGTCCTCTATGTTGCAACTCCTCTCTGCCTTCCTCCCCAGCCTGTGGTCAGATGGGGGTCAGCTTGGGCGCTGAAGCCTGCAGCTTGGTATCGCCTAGGTCGGGAGCCAGCTCCCCAGCGTCCACCAGCTTGTGGTGGCAGCGGCAGGTGGACGATGAGGTACCATGGCCCCTCATGAGCTTGCCCTTGCCCAGGCCTCGCATGATCCTGTGGAAGATGAGGTAGCAGATCTCGCAGACGGTGAGCACGATGCAGACTGCTGAGGCACCCACCATGAAGTAGGTGAAGACCTTCTTTTCAGTGGGCCGTGCAATGTAGCAGTCCACGGTGTTAGGGCAGGGTGCCACGTTGGCACACTGCACCAGGCGAGGAATGGCAAAGCCATGCCAGAGCGTGTGCAGCACGTAAAGGAAGAGCAATTCAATGACAAGCTTAAAGATGAGGCTGAACAGGTAGGTCCACCACAGGCCGCCGTGCTTCTTGCCTGCGTTGCTGTACAGCTTAGTGCACTGATCCCCATACTTCTGGATGCGTCGCCGGTCCCGCTCCTCACGGTAGGCCACGTGCAGAATAACCAGGAACGAGGGGCATGTCACAAAGATGAGCTGCAGGGCCCAGAGACGGATGTTGGAGATGGGGAAGAAGTGGTCGTAGCAGACATTGGTGCAGCCTGGCTGCTTGGTGTTGCAGTCAAAGTCCTTTTGCTCATCACCCCACACACGCTCTGCAGCTACCACATACACTAGAACCCGGAAGACGAACACCACTGACAGCCAGATGCGCCCAAATGCTGTGGAGTACTTGTTCACGCCGCTCAGGAGGCCCTGGAATGTCTTCCAGTCCATGGTGCCTGGCAGAGGCACCAGGCACGGTGCCTACCTGAGGGAGTAAGAGAAAAAAATCATCATACTAACGAATGGGTGACATTTATTGAACATTTAGTATGTGCCAGGCAACGTCCTGAGTTCTTTACATGGATAGACTTGTTCGGTCATCATAATGACCCTATGAGATTGGAACTATTGTTCTTTCCAAGCGGCAGATAGGAAACTGAGGCACAGGGAAAATACGTACCCTACCTGAAGTCACAGAGCTAATATGCTGGGAGGAAGGGGACCTGTGCTTCCAATAATAATGATGACCATTCACTGAGCATGAGTTGTGTGCAAAGCTAACCCCTATATGTGCAGGATCTCATTTAATCTTTTATAATGATCCCAGGAAGTGGACACTATTCTGCTCCCCATTTATAGATGAAGAAATGGCAAAAATCCATAGTACATAGTGCTCAATAAGTGCTGGCTATTCATTACTGTGAAGTTCAAGTCACTAACTTGAAGGGACAGTTGGATTCAAAGTCAGGCTATCATGCCAGGCCTATGCTTTCCACCATGTCTTCTCCCCTTCTCTGTTGGACATGTGCCCCACACCAGCTTCTCGAAACTGTTCCCTTGTGGATGCCGCAACAGCATCCTGTGACCATGGGGTTTGAGTCCATTCTACAGAGAGGTACAATGGTAGAAAGATGGGAGGCTGATTCAGGTAGGGGTCAAAGGGGGCTGTGGGAGGCCACCAGATCCAGGGACTATGTGGAGACAAATCCCCTTCTGTGTGACGGCCCGGGGGAGTCCCAGCCACCCCAACCATGCTGGTTGTTGGGACTTTGTGGTGGGGAGATATGCTTTGGCCAGACCCTTAAATCACAGGTCTTTTAGCCCTGGAGTGACTCAGAGGGTGTGGACGGGTGGGTCTGCCGATGCACCTTGGATGGGTGTGCTGGCACGGCTGTGAGGGCACACACCTCTTCCTGCGCTTGTGTGGGCTTGCACCTCCAAGCACTGGAGATGCCTGCAGGGCCTTCCCTTTGGTCCAAGCTGCTGTCACTCTTACCTATGTCACTGTCACGGGCTCCTCGCTGGCCTCTCAGCTACTGCTCCTGTTCCCCTGGAGTCCATCTAACCATGACTGTGCCACACCCTTGCTTAGACCTCTCCACTACACTGCTTAGACTTGAACCCCAGATCCTCCCGCTTTTTCCTCATCTCACACGCTCACCCCCCTCTCTCTGCTCTGGTCCTGCAGGGGGCCTGGAGGCTTTGTAGTGGTTGCTCTGGCCTGAAATGCTTTTCCTGCAGAACCTCACATGCCTGACCGTTTCTCATTAGGAAAGCCTCTGATCAAACACCATCCTCTCAGGGCCTCCCTAGATTACCTCAGATCTGGACCTGACCCCAGTCAATCTGCTCTTGTCCCCACTCCCCTTTTTCCCTTTACAAGGCTTAATCACCACTTGAAATTAACTTGTCATTTTTTTGGTCTTACTTATTGTCGGTCTTCTGGAGTAGAATGTCCACTCTCCTTTGCTGGCTGCTTTCTATTTATTGGCACATAGTCAGTACTCGGTAAATACTGAACAGCAGCGAGGGAATGCTGAGTTCTCAGAGAGGGGCTGGGAGGGCTGGACAGCCTGGATGGTGTGTGTATGTGTACAACAACTTCTCAGTATTTCAGCCCTCCCAGAGTGCCTGGGAAGGACTCCTCCCTGGAGACCATCCTCTATGGCCCAGTCTTCTCCCACTAAGCCCTGGCCTCTGGGGAGGGCTGTGAAGTTACACTGGACATCAAGTCACACCTGGATTCAAATCTCAGCTTTAGCATTCACTAGCTGGGTGAGGCCCAAAAACTCTCGGATGTGATTAACCTTGTTTCCTTATCTCTAAAGGAAAAGAATTCTTGCTTTCTTGCGCTGGTGTAGAAACCTGAGACTTATCTCCCCTGTCTGCCACTCACCTGGGAAGGTTCCAGGGGGCTGAGGGGAAGCAGGAGCCCTGCCTGGGGGCCCTGGGAGGGGAAGGCCTAGAGCTGTTTCTCTCCCACCCTCCGCGCGCACCAGGGTGCAGCCCCCTCCTGGACTCCTACCTTTCCCCTTCCAGGCCGCAGACACACCCCAGGGATGAGACTCACGGGCTAAGAATGTCCTCCAAAGCCGGTCTGCGGACTGGTGGAGCCGGTTCCGACCCGCCTGTTGCCCCCCAAAGCCAGCTCCCACACAACCGTTTTCTACCAGCCCCTGGATCTACCTGACCGCACCCGTTTGCTCCTTACCTCCACCCTGCCCCTAAGAGACACAGTGCCCCCAAAGACCCCCACCCCCACCCCGCCATGCCCCGGCTTCCCTCTATTATAGGCCACGCGGGAGCATGTGGAGGTCCTGGAACCCTCCAGCAGTTGGAATTCCAGACTCCAGGGGCGAGCAGGCAGAGGTGGGTCCGGGTGTTGCGGAGGGTTCCTCCGCTTCCCAACCCGGCCCCGCCGCAGGGGGTCGCCGTGAAGTGCACAGCACCCGGGGAGCCGCCCTTCCCGTGCACTTACCGTTGGCGGCGCAGCAACCCAGGGACCCCAAGCCCGCAGCAGAGGCGAGGAAGACCCGAGCCCAGCTCTGCGCCCCGGCCAGGCGCAGCGCGTGGCTGAGGAGCACACAGGGCGGTGTGGCTGGGGCGGGCGGAGAGGGGGAGGAGTCCGGGTCCAGGAGGGTCAGAGTTCTAATCCCAACGCTGCAGCGCGGCTCCGCACCCACCTGCAGAGGGGATTCTGGCGCATCCGAGCCTCGGCTTGCTCACGCGTGGAATGGGAACAGCGGCGGCCATGGGCAAGGCTGTGGTAAAGCCTCCGATGAAATTACAGGCGTGAGGCACTCTGCAAACTGTTAAATGTCGTGGCCGAGGGACTGGCTGCAATCAGGACTCACCCACGTCGGTTACCACGGATACTGGGTCCGCACCCTGCTGGTCGTGATCCCCGCCTGGTGCAAGGCCTTGACCCTGCTTGTGGACGCATCTGGGAGCCTGTCTCTCTGCTCTCCAACTCGAGGGGTCCTAGGCAGCAGCCTGGAGGGAGAGTGGTGCCCTTTGGAGAGCCAGGGTGGGGGCAGACTATGTGCCCACAGCGGGACGGGCACAGCGAGACCTGTGCCTGGAAAGATGCGCAGGGGTGAGGGCAGGATGATGAGGGGTCCCTGGAGGTGCTTCAAGGGGCAGAGTCTGTCCAGGGCTGTGTGGGGTGGGGGTGAGGGACTGTGCGTTGCCGTATAACCCCTTGTAGGGGTTGGGGGCATCTGTGGTTGGGGTGGACCTGGGCTGGGCTGTGGAAACAAGGACGCTTTGTCTTGTTTATCAGTGTGCCTTGACTAGGAATCTTCTTTGGGGAAACTCCATGGCTTCCGCCCTCCCTGGGGATCCCTGGGTCTTAGTCACCGTTGGACCTGAGTTCTCTTTGTCTGGATGGTGATGACTACATTGCCAGCACCCAGGACTGTACCAGTTTGTGCCTGTAACAGCATCCTTTTTAAATTTCAGAAATGTTTCCACAGTTAGGGAGATTATGGATCCTATGACTCATTTTGGTAGAGTATTACAGTGAATTGTTAGCCCAGAGATATCTTTAGGCCCGGCTGTGTCCCACATGCTTTATTCATCCTTACAGCATCCAGATGAGGTAGGTATGATCATTCTTGCTCTTAGGAATGAGAAAACTGCCAGGCATAGTGGCATATGCCTGTAACCCCAGTGCTTGGGAGGCTGAGGCAGGAGGATAATTTCGAGTTTGAGGCCAGCCTGGGCTACATAGTGAGTTCAAGTCCAGTCTGAACTATATAGTGAGACCCTGTCTTACAAACAAACGAACAAACACAGAACAAAAAACACTCCCCCAAAACAAAACAAAAAAAGGAATGAGAAAACTGAGGCCCAGAGAGGCTAGGTGGCTCTGTGCATGTGCCGCGCGTGTGTGTGTGCACGTGTGTGTGTGTGTGTGTGTGTGTGTGTGATGGTGGGGGACTATAGCTCTGCCACCTGCTGCTCTGTCCCTCTCCTACCTCCTAACTTCCTAATCACTCTTCAGCCCATTAGAATAATGATTTCTCTCCCTACCATGTCACAAAACAAACAAAGAAACTAGCAAAGAAACACTTGTCAAGGTCACCTAGAAATTCCCATAGTGCTAAATCTGATAGTCCCTTCCTTGACCTTTGGGAGTACCTGCCACAGCTGGCCACTCCTTTCCTTTCAAGTACTTTCTTCCCTTTGCTTCCTTGACACCCCACCCCCACCCCGGCGCTTTTCTTCTCGGGATCCTAGGGCTCAGTCTCTGCCCTCTCAGATGTGTTCATCCAGGCCCGGACCTTAACTCACATGTAGTCCCCGATGTTCCCACATTTCCAGGGCTGGTCTTGGACACCAGATTGGGGGTCTGGGGCTGCTCAGCTGACCACCAGGCCTATTGATTTTGTTTCTCCTTCCT
Organism: Hystrix cristata; assembly: GCA_004026905.1. Lineage (NCBI taxonomy): Eukaryota > Metazoa > Chordata > Mammalia > Rodentia > Hystricidae > Hystrix > Hystrix cristata. The sequence continues at coordinate 153,450 of PVJO010000918.1, forward strand.
CAATCATATGTGCATATTCAGCTATATAGATAATTTTTGTTTCACCTATGGAAGTATGCCATGTTTACTATTATGCACTTGGCTTTTCTTAAGTAATAAAATATTGGACATTTTTCCCATTAGTAGAAAGAGAGCTGTCCTCGCTTTTAAAGAACTGAATGACATAAACATTACAATGTATTTAATCAGTTTCATTTCGTGAAAATTAAGTCTGCTTCCTGTCTTCTCTCTCTCACACCCTCTCTCTGTTTTAGGTACTGGAGATCAAACCAGGGAGCACTGAGATACATCCCCAGCCCTTTTTAGTTTATTTTGAGACAGAGTTTTGCTAAGTTGCCCATGCTGGCCTCAGATCTGTGATCCCCTGCCTCAACTTCCCAAGTAGCTGGGATTATAGATGTGTGCCACAATACATGGCATTGCAATGAATATACTTTGACAAGTATTATTTAACTGACTTTAAACTTGTATCTATATATTTCTAGAAGTGGAACTTTTGAGTTAAAGTTAGATGCTGATTTAAAAGTTTGGTAGATATTGCCAAATTATCTGTGAGAATGTATCACGTTGGACTATGATGTCATAGAAGAGTTCTTGTTTCCTTCTATCCTTGCAAATAGAGCATTATCAGATTTTATTCATTATACTTTTATTTCCCTTATTGTGAGTGAGGTTGAACACCTTTTGATATATTTAAGAGCCACTTTTATTTGTTTTTCTGTGAAATGTCCATTGCTAATTTTTCTATTAGATGGTTGTCTTTTCATTATTGATTTCTGAGGAGCTCTTTACATATTAAGGAAACAAGCCCTCTGTGATACAAATAGACCCTCTCTCCTGTTTGACTCTTGTATTTTGATTTTGTTTTTGGAGTTTTTGCCATGGAGAATTAAAACATTTTTATGTAGTCAAATATATTAATATTTTTTATGGTCTCTGGATTTGGTTGTAATTAGAAATGCCTTTACCTCTCTGAGAATTGAAATAAAAATTTCTCTCTTTGTATCTTCTAGTTAAAATAGTATTTTAATGATATAAATCAGATCATGTCACTCCCTTATTAGAACCTGGTAGTGACTTGTCATTACCATTAGACTAACACCCATTCTTCCGAGGTTGGCCTCGGAAGGCAGCAATACCCCATCCTGCCTCACTTCCTAACCTGTATCCATGCCTTTGATAGCTACTCTCCAGTCACAGTGTCCCTGGAACAAAACGCATTTGTTGTCACTTTCTGGTCTTTGCATTTGCTGTGCCCTCTGCTTGGATGATGTAGTCCTGACCTTTCACCCACCATGTTCCCCTTTATTCAGGGCTCTCCTTCTTGTGGAGGCATTCTCTGCATCCCATCTCAAGTCTCCTCACTCCACTTCTGCAGCTATCACTCTTCATAACCTTCTCTGAGATTATCTCCAAGACAGGGAGCTCACCGTCATGGCCCTGCTGCATCTCCTAGGCTGGGGGCGTAGCAGATGCTCAAGTTACTACTTACAAGGTAGATGCTGGGTGCACATAGGACTGTGTGTGAACATTGTGTGTGTTTGTGTGTGTGTATGTGAGAGAGAGAGGCCACTTGTGTATTTCATTGGTAGTATGTAGCATGTGTAGGTGTTCTGATGTGTGTGGTTGTGAATGTGTATGATTGTGAGGATGGTGGTATGGTTTGGAGGCTGTGGGTGGCATGTGTGACCACATGTGTGCTGGTAACTGTGTGTGCAGTTACTCTACTCTAGCGAGCAGGTGATTTTACTGCATAGGTCCTATCTTTCTGACCCTACCAGAGGTTGCCCCTTCTTCCTGGCATCAGGCCAGATGCTGTACCTGTTGACAACTGGGCTTGGCTCTTTGGGGAGTGAACTGGGAGAGTTCCCCATTCTGACCGAGAGGCTCCAGGGACCTTGCTGCCCCACCCAACATTTCTGCTCCTTGAGTGGAGAATATGTGGGAGGCCATCTAGGCCATCCCCCTGCTTGGGGCAAGGCTGTGTTGCACCAGGGTTCAGCAGTTTCCTATGCCACCTCCATTCCCCTCGGGCCCTACACCTGCCATCTGGGGGAGGCAGGTCTGATGCTATTGCACCTCTTCTGCTCAGGCCTGAGTGGATCTTGCTCCCAGGCCACCACCTCTGTCTAGATCTTTGCATAGTTCTCCAACAGGGGCTCCCTGGGCTGGGCCTCCCCTCTTGTGCTGGAAGAGGTTTTGTGTTTGTGAAGACCCTCTCATCCAGGCAGAAGCCACCAATAAGGAGGTCCTTTGGGGAGTAGGAGCTTTCTAGCCCTGTCAAGCATGCCTGGGGCTGTGGAGTGGGAGGGAGCAACTAGGTCTCAAGACCTAAGTTAGAGTGTTGCTTTTCTTCCAGGATACCTGTGCATCCACCCTGCCCATCCACCAAGCACTCTCTCTACCTTCTCTCTCCTTCATCATTAACCTTTTGATCTTTACTGAATCTTCCTCATTATTATGAGCATGCTGGCATTTCTCCACCTTTGTTTTTTCTTCCTAGTACTGAGAATGGAACCCAAGGCCTTCACACTGAGCTACATCCCCAGTCCTTTATTTATTTATTTATTTTGAGACAAGCCTTGCTAAATCACTAAATTGCCCAAGCTGGACTTGAATTTGCAATCCTCTTGCCTCGGCCTGTCAGGGTGCTGGGATTTTAGGCCTGCACCACCATACCCAGCTGCTGGTATTTCTCCATCTAAAAAATAAAGACAAAAACAAAACCAAAAACACCCCCTACCTTCTTTAACCCTGTTTTCCCTTCCAGTACCTGCTTCATTTCTTTTCATCCCTTTATAGAAAAATGCCTCAAAAGAGTTACTGTGATTCATATCTCCACTCCCCCCCCTTCAATATGTTCTTGAAATTATTCTAACTAGGCATTTGCTCCTCACATTACACCAAAACTGCTCTTTTGGAGGTCCCCAGGGTTTAAATCCCAAGGTCAAGTTTCAATCCTCATCTTTCTCTGCACTCTCAGCAGCACTGGATGAAGCTGATCTCTTTTTCCTTGAAACACTTGGCTCATTTGTCTTCTGGGACATCAATTTCCCCAGACTTTTCTCCTTTTTCTCTAGCCTTTCTTACTCGTTCTCCTTTGCTGGCTCCCGTGGACCTCTCTGACTTCTAAGTTTTGGGGTGCCAGGCCTCCTCGTCTCTGTCCTCATTCTCTTGTGAGGGTTTAAGACATTGGGATCAGGTGGGCAATTCCTAAGCGCTTGTCTCCAAGCACTTCACCTATTCCCTGAACTCCATTTTTATGTATCCAGATGTTACTCAGCCTTCCCCCGTGGAGGCTTAACAGGAATCACAAAGTTATCGTGTCCCAGATTAAGCTCTTCACGTTTGAAGGTTGTCATACTTAGAAGAAAAGCCAAACAAAAACAAAAACAAAAACCAGGCAAAAAATCAGGACACTCAGTTAAATTTGAATTTTAGCTAGTATGTGGGACTCATTTGTATTGAAAAATTTTATGTTATTTACTTGGAATTTGTTTATTTGGAAGTGGGCTTCTTTTATTCCTCTGCAACTTCCTCTTCTCTCTTCCAGTACATGGCATTTTTACTTATCTACTTGTTCAGGTCCCAAACCTTAAAGTCTATTGACCCTCTATTCTCAGACCCCATATTCAATGGCAGAATCATTTTGGGGCTATTTTCAAAATGTTTTCAGAATCTGGCCACTTTTCAGTGACTCTTTTAATTTTGTCCTGGTAACATTAACCCGTGCATCATTTCTCTCCTGGATTAGCAATAGTCTTTCCTGCAATAACCTTATAACGCATCTCCTCGCTTTAGTTTTTGCCCCTGTTCATTTATTGCTAACAGTTACCAGAAGGATCATGCTCCTTTTTGTTCGAAATGCCCTACTGGCTTCCCACTTGCTCAGACTGATGGCCAAAAGCCTCGGGATGGCCTATGACACCCAGTGATGTGGTCTTGCCCAGGCCTCGTTGGAACACCTTGGCCTCATTTCCACATCTCTCAGTGCACTGGCTGCTGTGATGCATTGGTTTCTTGTTTCCTTGGGTGCTTGCTGGGTCCTGTCCAGCCTCAGGGCCTATCAGCTTGCTTTATCTTCTGGCTGGCTGCCCTTCCCTGGCCCTTCCCCTCTAAAGTTGTGTTTTTCTTCCAGCTATTGAATCATTGCTCTCCTAGCTCAGCATCCCACCATCCTGCCCTCCTGAAGCTCCTGCCTTCCTTCAAGAAGCCTTTTTTGACTGAGCCTCATTTCTTTTCCTTCCTTTCTTCCATTGGACTGAGACCTTCCTCAAGGGTCAGGTGGGCTGTGTGGCTGCTTGGAGTCTGTCCTCGGCCAGCCCTGCTCTCCTGGGTTGGGGGAAATTCTTTTCTTTAAACTTCAAGGATGTGGGGCATCAGAACAGCTTGAGACCAGGTGTGTGCAGTGTGCCCTGAAACTAGCTGGCCACCTGGAGTGTTGGAGCTTTCTGGAGCATCTGGAGTCTTGATCTTGGGCTGAGGAGGTGATGGGCACTGGGTGTCAGAGGGAGAGCTTAGCTTAGAGGAGAGAGGACTGCAGGAATGTGGTTCCTGGATTCTTTGCACCTACAAAGTGGAGAGGTCCTGACCTAAGCGACAGAGTAGTCAGCTTGTCATAACTGAGCTGGGAAGCTCAAGAAAAGGAGCATGTTGAGAGAGGCAGAAGAAAACAAGGAGGGCAGCATGTGTGGAGTTTGCCGAATGACATCTATATTTGTAAATGATACTCTGGAGCAGTGATTTGGACTAGGCCTTTGGAATATTCTGACATGGCCTTGGAAAGACACTTTTTAAAATTGTGATGCAAGCACACAACAGACAGAGTCACCCCATCCCCAACACTTAGCCCATCCGGAGCCTCAGGGGGCCATGTAGCTCTAGATGGGCTATTTTCACACAGCTCAATTGTCCTCTGCATGCAATCTCCTGCTATGGCTGGTCTGAGTTCCCTGTGGGACACTAGGCATGGAGGTTGGGCCTCAGGAAAGGGAAGAGGGACCAGAATCCTCATGCATTGCTGGGGTGAGTGTAAAATGCCTTTCTTTGTGAATAACAGTTTGGTGGTTCCTCAGAGAGTTTAACAGACAGCATATGACCCAGCAAGTCCATTCCTAGGTATAGACCAAAAGGCTTGAAACGGAGCTCAAACAAGTACTCATATGCTAATGTTCACAGCAGCCAAGAGGTGGAGACACCCTAAATGCCCATCAATGGATGAATGAATAAACAAGATGTGGTATCAACATACAATGGAATTCTATTTAACTGCAGAAAGGAATGGAACTCTGATACGCTAGAATATGGATGAATCTTCAAAATATTATGCTGAGTGAAATGGACCACACACTAAAGGAAAAATATTTCACTTACATGAAATATCAAGACTAGCCAAACTCATAGGTACAGGGACCAGGTTAGAGGTGATCAGGGCTGGGTTGAGGGGTGACTGGGATTTAGTGCTTAATTAGTACAAGGATTTTGTTGGTGGTGATGAAATGTTCTAGAATTAAGCAGTGGTGATAGTTACACACTGTGTGAATATACTTAGTGGTGTTGCATTATGCACTAAACCGGCTAAGATGGTAATTTTTGTGTTAAGTAACATTTAAAAATTTTAAAAAGAAGAAGAGAGATGGAAATGTGGATTTGGGAGTCAACAGTGTACTGATGGAAGTCAAGTCCATGGCTGAGGATATGGTCACTAGGGAGGGTGTGGAGATTAGGGAAAGCAGATGGCCTGCATTGGGCTCTAGGACCTTCTTTGTGGGCTGATGGAGACGAAGAGGGAGTGGCTGGAAAAAAACTGGAGGGGTGGTGTCCCAGAAGTTTGGATGCATTAGTCAAGACTCTTAAATGCAAATGACAGAAATGCAACTTGAATTAGTTTGGCACAAAGGGAAATTTATTGGCTTGTAAAAACACAGGACCCAGTTACTTGGGAGACTGAGGTAGCAGGATCACCAATTTGAGGTCAGCCTGGGCAACCTGGTGAGACCTTGACTCACAATAAAAATAAAAAAGTCTGGGGCTGTATCTCAGTAGTAGAATGCCCTGGATTTGATCTCCAGTGCTACAAACAAACAAACACACAGGAAGGGCAGGGGTATCTTGGGTTCCTCTTGGCACCTGGAGTTGAGTCTGGAGTGTATCTATTCTTTTCCTTGGCTTGCCTGCCTCTGCTTCTTTCTGATTGTTTGCTCCCTTCTCTCCTGGTACTGATGGTGTTTTGCACAAGGCTTTCATACAAGGGGACTAGCAGCCCTGAGCTCACACCTACCATGCTTCCCAACTGAAAGAAGCAACAGAAATCTGGCCTCACCTGAAGCACATATCTACCCTGAGGACAAGGGGCCAGAATTCATGACTGGTGATCACCTTTAGACCCTCAGTTTAGAGGGAGAGGAGAAGTGTGGGTGGATAGAACAAAGGAAGTGTCCACCGGTGTGGGGAAGAGCATTGAGAAGGAAGGCCATGTGTCCTCTCGTGTTCTGTCACACAAGTCAAGGCCTGGAGAACATCCATTAGGTTTGTTGATAAAGGCACCGTAAGTAGGTGAAGTTGGCCCTTGCAAGGCAGTTTGAGTGATGGATCATAGTTGGATCATAGTTGGTGGGTGATAGAGTGGGAAGGAAGAAGGAGAAAGAGTTGGGAAAGAGAGATAAGGAGGTAGGTTGCAGTGGGCATGGGGTCAAGGAAAGTTTGGCTTTTGTTTTTTGATGGGAAAATCTGAGCATGATTAAGTGCTCAGAGAGCTGGAAGAGAGGTAAGGATTGAAGATTCAGGAGCAAGCAAGGAAGAGGAGGGGAAAGGGAGTCCTCAGCACGGGTCAGGGAATTAGAGGATTCACAGGCAGGGGCAGGAAAGGAGGGTGGATGGTAAGGGTGGTCTGTAGATTTGGTGGCAGTGGAGAGAGCATCCTTCTTGGAAAGCTTCTACTGTACTCTCTTTGAGAATAGGATGTCACTAAGATGGAGTGGGCTGGAAGGTTTGAGAGTGGAGAAATGAGAAGGCTATCACCATGGAAGGCTATCAGCCAAGAGACTAAGGCAGGAGTGATGAGGCAGCTCCGAGTACCCAGTTTAGGCTTGCTTTGGTTGTGTGGATTGCTCCAGCAGAGCCTGAAACAGGGTGTAGAGATGGAAATGCCCAGGAAAATCAATGGAGCAGGCGTTCTGCCAAGCACCAGAGATGGAAGGACAACAGGGATGTTGGTGGGCAGCAGTTTGTTCCCGTCATTATCTGAGCCTGTGTTTATTACCCTTGTACTACATACCTGGTATGGGCCAGTACTGCTCCTGCCCTCGGAGAACTTGCAGTCCAGGAGGGAGGCAGGCATCAGTTGGCAGCTCCCATGTGAGAGGGGAGTGAAGCTGGAGATGCTGTAGTGCTCAGGCTGAAGGCGGACACAGAAAGAAGGGAACAGAGGAGGGGATGGGACCAGGAAGAGGTCTGGAGGTGCCCACGAGGTCTTGAGCAGATGCCGAGGGAGGAACTAAGGGAGAAGTTTGGGCCAGAAGCTGTGGTCAGAGAGTGGGATCGCACTGCATTTGTCTCATCGTTTGTTCCTTATCCCGGTCAAAATAGCTGATCTGTTCTCGCCTAGTCTAAGTTTGAACCTCTACTGGGCTCCCTTTATAGGACCTTGACTTTCCTCTTCTGGATTCATCCTGTTGCTGTTTAAACATTCTCAAGTCTTCTTGTCATAACACATCTTCTCTTGACCTTGCACTCTCTGCAACTAACACTCTTTCCTTTCTCGTTCTTTTGGCAGCCACTATCCCTGAGCCAGCTGTCCACACTTGCTGTCTGCCCTTGTTTGTCTCTCCTGTCGTTTCATGAGGACCTGGTTTCTGCCTCCCATCTCTGTAGATAACACTATGACCGCCCTGCTGGGAAGCTACCGAGCTCTTTCAGTCCTTAATTGATTTGACCCATGTCAGTGTTTGGTTTTGATGATCGCTTTCTCCTAGGAACATTCTTTTCAGGGCTTTTGTGAGATCATCTTCCTCCTCATGACTCTGGGTACAGTGACAGCTATTGTCCTCATTATTCCCTCGGCTTTGATGACATCTATTTACCTACCTTTGGCTGCATTCTGTTCGGCCTTTAAACCTCCATATTTGGGCACTTTCTCATGTTCTCCCCTGCAGTCTCTGATCAGTTGAGCCCATGCTCAAGTCATTCCCTACCACAGAGGCCAGATGTGTCTCCACATAAAAAACAACCCTCCCTATTCCCCATGAAGAGACCCGGGGTGCAGTTCGAGGCTAACTTGAACAGACGAACTTCTAGTGAGGTTGGAATAAGAATTTACTTTATTAACTTAGTTTGCTGGACTTTTTTTTTTTTTTTTGAGGTTCTGGAGATTAAACCAAGGCCTTGTATGTGCTAGGCGAGTGCTCTACCACTGAGCCATATCCCAACCCCCCATGAAGAAAATTCATGTATTGTGTAAAACAGATATTGTTGTTTTTCCCCTCGTATTTTATGAAGCCATTTTATTTAAACGTTTTACATTTTTTCTTTAACATCTAGGTCACTAGGCTTTGAGCTTTGTTATCATCAGCATTTTATAAAACATAAAAACTTTATTTCTGCCCAAGTTATTTGTGACATAGTGCTTTCTGAATCTGTATAAGAAGCTGGAAATTTTACTCTTTGCCACAAAAGCCTGGCTGCATAATATTAGATGTATAAATTTAAAAAAATCATCCAGTAGGTATATATTTGTTATCTCCACAACATAACCACTTCCTTTATTGTTTTTAAAGTAATTTCTTAAAAAAGGGAGGCTTGCTTATAAAGACAATACTTGCAATTGTAAAGTCCTACCCCCAGGAATAATGATTAAATCTACGTGAAATGTCTCTGCCTCCATTTTTTCTGATTCTGCCAAGTGACCTCAATGACTATCACAGACTTCATTGATTGAGGTTATTCAGGCTAATGAGTTTCCTCCAAAGAGCATTTTGTTGTTCAAAATGCAATAATTGAGAGCATGCCCCATAATGTCAGAGACTTTGTAAGGAGTTGATTATAAGACAAACTCTCCTTTCCTGAGGGGTAATGTTGGGGCATAATCTTGTCTTATATTTAGGAATTTATGCTGGTGACTCCCAAGTCTGTTTCTCCTGGCCAGTTCTTTCCCTCAGCAGTCTGCTGGCTGCCAATCATTTGGCCCATTTTCATTTAGTGTCTACTATGTGTGGAGCACTGTTCTAGGTGCTCGAGGGTTGGGGTTAGGGTCGGGGGTGAACACAACAGAGTCTCTGTTCTTGAGGAGCTCATCTCGGGGGGGCGCCACAAAGAAACTAGACATCTAAACAAGTAAGAAAATTTCACAGGCTACTAAATGTTACTTAGGAGACAAAATGAGGTCATGTGATAGAGAGTGACCCCGCGGTGTGTGCTTCTGGGGAGCGAGGGTCAGAAAGAGCCTCCTGAAGTGGAGATGTCTGAGTTGAGATGTGAATGTGGAGGAGGCAGGTGTGTGATGCTCTGGGGAGAGGCATTGCCAGCAGAAGCAGTTTTGAGGATTCTGGGATGGGAGTGTGGGTGGAATACGGCTGGGAGGGGAAAGCCAAGGGAAATAGGCTTGTCTTTGGCTTATTTTTATATTTCTGGCTGTGATGGGAAGCCACTTGGAGGGTATTAAGCAAGAGAGTGACTTGATTGGTTGGATTTACATACTAGGAAGATCTTCCAGGCTGATGTGTAGAAGAGGAATTTCAAGAGAGCGAGAGTGGAGGCAGGGAGACCAGTTGTTGCAGGTGTCCAGGTGCTGAAATGAGGTGATCTGGCCCGGGATTGTAGCAATCGGAGATGGTAGAAGTGATTGGGTTTTGAAAGTATTTCGCAATTATAGCCAACACAACTCACTAATGGTATGAACGAGATTATAAGGAAAGAGACTCCTAGGTTTTAAACAAATTTTATTTATTTTAATTTCGGGGGGGTTACTGGGGATCAAACTCAGGGCCTGTGCTTGCTAGGCAAGCACTCTACCACCAAGCTAAATCCCCAACCCGACTCCTAAGTTTTTGAATGGAGCAGTTGTGTGGTGGGGAGGTTATCTTCCAAGGCGGGGAAGACTGAGAAAGAATCTAAACCTATTTTTGGTTAGGGGGATTGGGAATTCTACTTTAGGTGACCAATGGGAAGTCGGATACATGAGTCTGGTGTTCATGGGAGAGGTTAGTTCTGAACACATATGTATTGGAGTCACCCATTTATAGATGATTTTATAGATCGTACAGGACAAGATCACTGAGGGGAAAATGTATGTAGAGGAGAAAGGCACACAGAGAACTGGGCCCTAGGGCATCTTGTATTTAGAGTAGGAAGAGAAGAGAGATTTAGGAAGATCAGAAAAGGTCCATTGGCTAGGTGGGAAGAAGCCAGGAGAAGGTGCTGTGTGGGACTCAAGAGAAGGCAGGGCTTGGGGAAGGAACTCTCAAAGGCCAAATGCTAAGGGAGTAAGATGAGACACAAGGACTGACCATTGCTCTGGCAACCTAGAGGCCATTGACTGGAGTGGAGCGATGAAGAAGTAGAGATGAGTATAGACAAATATTAGAAGATTTTGATTTTTGTCAGTGGGATAATGGTATCAAGAGAGAATTTAAAAAGGAAAGAGATGAAAATATTGTAGAAAGAGAAATTGTGAGGTGAGAGAGAGGCACCAGCTGTGGAGCAGTCTGGAGTAGGTGAGAGAGGATGGAGTCTGGTGTCTAAGGGAGGCGTGTGCCAGGGGTAGGGGCACTTTCATCCATGCCGGAGGGCAGAAAGCAGAGCAGTTGGGCACTTATGCTGGGAAGGTGGCCGACGTGGTGACGAGGGTGCTGAGCTGGCCCTTCCTTGCTTATTGCTCCTTTCCCCAGACACATTTGGTGCCTGGCTATCAGCAGAAATGGACGATTGGGAGAATGTGGCCTGGAGGTTTGAGGAAAGAAGAGAAGGTATGATATGGTCATCTAGGAGGATCGAGTTAAAATTTAATAAAATGTATAATTTTTTAGAGATGCTGAGTACCCACTTGAGCTTTGTGGTCAGAAGTTTAAACTGAAGCTATCAATCCAGTTGTACTGTTCTCTAAAGACTTAGGAGCAGGTGCCACGTGGAGAAGTTCAGGCCCGCGAGTGCTAGAGAGGCACACAGGCAAGGGAGTGGAGGACAGCAACAAGGCAATGATTATTTGGGGACCTGTGGGGTCTGAGCTGGAAAGGAGAGAAGGGGAAGGGAGACCAAGAAATTAGTGGTGGGCGGTGAAATAGTGGTGGCTCATCCAGTTGGGCAGAGGGTTGCTGGAGTGGGAAGTAGGATGAATAAGCTATATAGACAGGAGATAGCACACCTCTTGGCATAGACAAGGTCTAAGTGTGACGGTGCATGTGGGAGGGTTTGATGGGTGGAAAAAAAAATCTTGTTGGAAGCCAGGAAGTCAGGGAATGAGAGGCCAGAGTGTAGGTGTGATAATAAGTGTAGGAATAGAGAGAGACAATGAGCCAATGGCTAAGATAAAGGAGAGGGAACAACCAGGATATCTTGTTTATATCTCAAATTTACCAGGTGTGAAACTGAAATCATTATTCTCCCTGAAAACTATTCCTCCTCTGGGGCTTCTGTCTAGCACATGGAACTATCACCTGGAGCCAGAAACCTGGGTGTTACTTTGATTCCTCCCTGTACTTGATCCCACACCCAATCGAATCACCAAATCTTTTTGATTCTATTGTGTATATATTTCTTAAATCCAGCTACTTCTTTCCATCCCCATTGCACCTGCCCTGCCTAGTTCAGGGCATTGTTGTCTCTTGTTCAGATTATTGCACCAGATTCCAAACAGGTGGCCCTGCCCTGGTCCCTCCACACTGCACCACAGATCATGTCACCTCTGTGCTAAATCTCTCCAGGCCTTGTCATTGTCTTTAGGATAAAGTCCAACATCATTAACAACCATTTACAGAGAAGACACTGCCCACTTCAGCCTGACTCTTAACCACTGGCCCTTTGCCTGACTCAATCATCTTGAGTTTCTTTCAGTCTTCGTGTCATTAGACTTGCTCTCACTTTGCAGATGCCATCTCTTTGTCTGGAATCCCACCCTGTTCATTTGGCAAAATTGTCCTGTATCTCTGGGTGATGGTGTAAGAAGTCACAAGGAACCCTTTCCGGGATGTCTGGATGTCAGATCCTCCTTCTTTTCTTTCCCAGCACCCTACATTTGTCCAGTAGGCCACGAATGTGGTAGCTGTCCTCTTCTCTAGACTGGGTGCTTCTCTAGACTGTGTCTGATTCTTCCCAGGACTTAGCAAGGAGCTTTCACTTAAAAGTAAGCAGTCAAAGGGCTGGGGATTTAGCCTAGTGGTAGAGCACTTGCCTAGTAAGCCCAAGGTCCTGAGTTCAATCCCCAGCACCAAAAAATAAATAAAAGAACTTCTCATCGTTTCAAAAAAAAAAAAAAAAGTAAGCAGTCAATATTTGTTGACCTGAATCCAGTGGAAGGCTCTAGAGGTGGAGCAGTTGTGGGTGATGACAAGATCCAGGGTGTCGTTCTGTAAGACCATTGCAGTGGAAGAGGAGGTAATGGAATGAAAAGGATAGGGAGAGATTCAGGTAGACCCCATGGCCCACTAGGCCCTAGGAAAGCAACAGGAGAAGACCTTCAGCCATGGTCTCAGTCTTGAATGAATGAGAAGTTGGTGGCAGCAACGGGGGCAGGAAAGAGGGTGGAAGGGGAAGATGACAGAGGCAGAAATAAATGGGAATTTTTCAGGAAGGTGAAGATGTAGGGATCTGAGTGGTGGTAAGAATGTGAGGGGCTTGAGAGTGTGGGGGACGGAGGATGAGACAGTCCAATGGCTGAAGCGTTGCCTTAAAGGTTTAGTCTCAGCCACCTCCACAGGGCTCAGGCAGGCTTGATGGTGTTGTGCTTCACCTAGCTCATGGCTCAGGATTTCAGATCTCTGGGAAGAGTACCATTGGGGAGGATACCAAGGAGGCGGACAAGTCCTGAGATGAGCTCACCATATGCCGCACCCAGCAGCACCCCCTGGAATGGGGTTTTAGACTCTCAGGAAGAGTTGGTCATGGCTGTTCCCTGGCCTGGACTCAGGAGCTACCTTTGTCTGAGCAGTGTGGGGCTAGCTGGCTCAGTTGAGGGTGCTACTCTGTCCTGGGCTGGATGGTCACAGCTCTTGTCTAGATTGGGGATGACAGCCACCCTTGTCTCCTGGGGTCAGGAGTATAACAGGGAATATTGGTGCCCTACCCATGTCCCCTTTACTGGAGGACACCCATTCTCCAGTTACTGTGAATATTAGCTGCTCATAGATTATAGCTGACCCTGGAGGAATGACCTTGACCGAGCAGAAGCTACTTACCCCTTCCTGCCAGCCCTTCTGCCATTCGAGTTGGCTTGGAGCCAATGACTGGCCGATAGGAGAGTGCTCAGTGCCCTTGCCTCCAGCAGTGGAACAACTCTGTGGTGGAATTCATGATCCAAATCCCCCTCGCTCCCATGAATCAGGTCAAGCTACAATTCCTGAGTACACAGCTAGTTTAGTTTAGCCCTTCCCTGTCCTGCTTCTGCTCTTTACTTCATGTATACAAAATCCCTACTCCTGGCTCTGCTTCTAAGGAACCTGGATAACTCTCTGGTCTTGTCTCATAACCAAGGATGGGCATGAAATCTATTATCCAGTGAACTTGGAGGGTCCCCTCTCTTCTCTATGTGAAGATCCTATACTTGTACACGAGAGTTTTAGGCTGGATTTAGTTAACAACAACATATCAAAAACAACAACAACAACAACAACAAAACAAACAGCTGGGGATTTAGCTCACTGGTTAGAGCGCTTGCCTTGCAAGCAGAAGGCCGTGAATTTGATCCCCAGCACACAAAAAAAGTAAAAACAAACAAACAACAACAAAAAACTTTGCTGACCTCCCGGCTAGGCTAGGTGTGGTGGAGAGTTTAGATAAACAAGCCTCAGTCCTTCCCTAAGTGGCTCACAGCCCATTTACTCATGTAGCAAACATTTATTGGAGGCCTACAGGACCTGGTGACTCAGCATCCTGACTTTAAACCCCCCTGGGCGGATGGAGAGACACTCAGCCATTCCAGCTTGGGGAGAATGGTGGAGGAGAGGCACAAACTAGGCTGTGACATAGAGGGGCAATGAGGGTTGTCCCTGGAGTTTGAGGACAGGACACACGGGAGTTAGCTGGGGCATCCCAGGTAGAGAGGGAACAACATGACAAAGGCCTGAGGCATGTCAGAGCACAAAGCATGTCTGACTGGGGAATTAATTGCCAGTCCTCTGGTGTTATTGATAGAAAAAAAGGAGGGAGGAAGCAAGGATGAGATTGGGGACCCGGGGTGGTGGTGGCAGAAGAATTTTTACAGCAGGAGGAATTATGTGGTAAGATTCATGTACAGATTCATCTCTTCATCCTGTAGTGCAGGGGCATCAGAGAGGCCCAGTAAGAGGAGGGAAGGAAGGCTACAGGGCAGGAGAGGGGGATTTGCGGGGCATGTAGAAGTTGGAGTCAGTGGTGCTGGGTGTAGTACTGGGATTTGGGGTGGGAGGGGAGGGGCTGAGGATGGCAGGCCAGCCTCTGGCTTGGAGCAGTAGGGTAATGGCAATGCTCTTCACAGGCTGGGGAGCATGTTCGAGGTTGGCAGGCTTAGTGGGGAAAGTGATGGGGTCAGTTTGAAGTTGCTGAGTGAGATTCCCAGGGAGAGGCAGGCCCAGGCTGGAGGTATCATCAAGGCCTGAATCCTGGTGAGGCAGGGGGAGGATGAAGTGCTTGGGGAATGTATATTGGCAAAAGACCAGGAAATTCCACAGATGTGAGGACCCATGACATGTCTCCTAGACATCCTGGGAGGCCCCATGCAGACTTGCTCTCAGCACCACCCCCTCCCACCATCATCAGAGGGACTCCCCCTTCCTAAGATCTGTGCTGGGCAGGGTAAGGGAAGCTGGGACGGGAAGGCATCTGACACACACTGCCTGGGAAGTGGCACCTGCTGGGCACAGTGTCTTGGGGGCTCCTACTCCTCCGGCCTTAACTTGCAGAGCTGTGAGGCCCTGCGTGTAGTCCCTGTCTCTGGCCATTTCCCCCTGTGTCCTGGGTATCTGTGTCCTGGGTGTATGTATGCAGATCTGGATGGGCAGATCTGAGGGTTTGGGGCTCAGGTGCCCAAAGAATAGTTGTGGCTTCCTCCTTGAGGTCCGTCTAAACCTCTCACTTCCCTATCCAGCATACTCCACCTGGTCTACAAAGCACTGTGAAAATCAGGTTTATTGAGGGTTTCAATGTACCCTGTGACCACATACAAAATCCCCACCAGCCATCAAGTCCCCCAAGGCTCGGGACGCAGGAGCCAAACTGTGCCCTTCCCACTGCACCCTGGCTTCAGGGTGGGTTTCCTGAGACCCATGGCCACCCTTCTCACCTGCCACCACCCCTGCCTGTTTTCCTCAGAGAACAGGCAACGATCTGGGGATCCTCCCTGCTATCTCAAAGGTTATGTATACCCACCTTCGTCTATTAGGGCTTCATTTGGACAGAGTTCCCATCCTCGGGGCACCCTCCCTGGGAGACCACATATGGTGGGCACGTATCGGGTAGGTGATGCCGGTGCCGAGACTTCTGGCCTCGGGGACCCAGAATCTCCATGCACCTCTTGCCCACTAGGTAGGTGACCTCACTGAGGTTGAGCAGGATGCAGATGGCAGCCGTGCCCACCATGAAGTAGGTGAAGATCCTCTTCTCCGTGGGCCTAGAGATGTAACAGTCCACAGTGTGGGGACAGGGGTCTATGCTGCAGGCCACTACACGTGGCATGTCATAATCCTTGTAGAGGCGGTGGAAGATGTAGAGGAAGGCTGAGTCTACCGTGGCCTTGAAGATGAGACTCAGCAAGTATGTCCACCAGAGCCCGCCCCGCTTCTTGTTGGGGTTATCGTACAGGGCTGGCGCATTGGGGTATTTCAGGCGGTGTCTCCGCTCACGATCCTCACGGTAGGCCACGTGCATGACCACGAGCAGCGAGGGGCACGTGACCAGGATGAGCTGCAGGGCCCAGAGGCGCACGTGGGACATGGGGAAGAAATGGTCATAGCAGACATTGGGGCAGCCTGGCTGGCGGGTGTTGCAAACGAAGTCCTTCTGCTCATCGTCCCACACGTCCTCGGCAGCCACCACATATACCATCACGCGGAAGATGAACACTACCGACAGCCAGATGCGGCTCAGTGCCGTGGAATACTTGTTCACGCCACTTAGGAGGCCCTGCAGAAATGCCCAGTTCATGCTGGTTGTGTCCTCGGCCTTTCACGTAGATGTGTCTACACCTGAGTGCTGCCCACTCAGGCCTTGGGAGCCAGGAGGCCTGGAAGAACCTGGAAATGGGTGCCCTTAATGATGGGGTGGTTGACAAAATTGTTTTACAACCTCTGGGTCATAATGTCCTCACTTGGAATGACTTGCACAGGGAGGGATTGCCATTGTCCCCACTTCACAGGAAAGTAAGCTAAGGCCCAGGGGCACCCGCCCAAGGCCCCACAGCTAGAAGCAGCAGAACTGGTCTTGAACCTTGGCCTTCAGCTTCCAAAATCAGAGTCTGTTTTATTCTACAAAGTAATAAATACACGTGAAGATATCATCCTGCATGGACGTGCCAGCCAGCGTCTTTACCATGCGTTTCAGCCTAAAGAGATGCTTTTACTGAACGCCACATGAGCTGGACCCTGGACTTGAAACATCCACATCAGCCCCTGGTAGATCCCAGAACAATCTCCATTCTTTCCTTTCTGGCTCCAGGAGGCCTCCCAGATAATCCCTTCCAAACTAAACAGACTCTTGGGATCACGGCTTGGCATCCTCCCTGCCATGCCACTGAGCTGGTGCTGGGGCTGAAAGGCTGCCCACAGTGGGTTCCTCTGGATTTCAACTATACTAGCTTCAGGGAGGGCCTGGGGAAGGCACAGAGGCTGGATTCTGGCATGGTCTGTGCCTCACCATTGCCTTTCGTCTTGGGGCACCTCTTTCTCTGCTTAGTGGCTATGCGCTAGCGAAGTCTCCCATTATTTCATTCAGGTCCTGGTCCTACATCCTAACCCCTCACTCCATTGTTGGGAGTCCCATCATTTTCAGTCCCGGGCAGTGCCCTCTCTGGTCCCTGACTTGGCTCCTAGCCTCTTCAGACACTGTACCCCTGGGATACATGCCGAACACTCTGTCTTCCACTCAGTGGTCTGCTCACCTGTCTTTCTTGCCAGACTGCCAGCTGCTGGGGGCTTACTCTACACCTCACTCATCTGTTTCTCCAGGATCCAGCTCTGGGCCTGGCCCAGGGAACACTCACTAGGTCCTGATCCCTTCTCTATGTCTCCTCCTCCTTTGGTCTGGCAGGATATTCCTTCCCTTCCTTGGAGCTTCCTTAGGGCTCCTCCAGGCACTTTAAGTCCCTGTCCTTCTGCCCCCCTCCCTGAAGCCTGGCCCACAGGCTGAGATCCCTTGGACATCTTCAGCCCCGTGGGTCCCTTCTTCCCAGCCCTTTCTCCAGCCCAGTTTTGTCCTCACCTCTCCCTTCTTGTGGATCCAGTTCACTCTCCTGTCCCTGGGCTGCCCATCTGCCAGAAGGCCTCCTGGAGGTAGCTTTTGTTCCTTCTCCCCAGCAGGGTGGGACTTTCTGAGCCAATGAATCAAGCAAGAGCGACCTGGTGGCTGGGTAGGGCAGGCTGGGCGGGCGGACTTCCCCAGGGAAATATTCAGAGCAAACACCTGCGGCCCTTCTTTTCTGGCGCACGCTTCCTCTTCAGTTTGGCTGGGCTGGCAGGTATGTGGGTGAGAATGCAGAGAGGGGGGCAAGAGGCTGGTGTCTTGTGTTTAGGCCAGGACAACACCAGTGGCATTGACCCACTCCCCTTCCTGATGCCTCGTTGACTTGCCGGGTTGTCCCCAGGACTTTCTCCTGCTGTTTCCTTTGGAAGCCTGGTGTTGAGGTCCTCATCAGACAGCTATGGAAAGTGGCAACCTTGATTTAGCCCAGGACAGGGTCCTACCCCAGTAGGGATATTTCTGCCGACTAGAGTTTGGGCTGCTCTTGGGTTGAATAGGGCATGAGAGGGGCTGACTATAGCTTGTCTAGACTGGGCCCCACTGCTCGGCTGGAGACTAGGAATGCAGGTTCGCAATGTGGAATGCCTCAGGGGGCATGAAGCCAGGCACAGCCTTGCTGTCCATCTTCGTAGGTCTAGTCCTCTGTGCTTCTGGGGAAGGCTTCAGGAAAGCTGAGGGCGACCCAGTGGGGGCTGGAGAGGGGTCTTGGGCCCGTGTCTGGCTGGGACAGCGAAGGTTAATATGCAGCCAGGAAGCAGCAGCCCCTCTATCTCACTTCCTAGTAGCAGTGCTTAACATTTATGTGAACTTTTACAGCTGGCTAATCCTATTCACAGCCATGAGCTCATCAGTCCTCATAGTTGCCCCACAGGTTAGGCATTACTAACCCATTTTGGAGAGGAGATGGAGTCATTTCTCTAGAGTCCCAGTGGTGCTTGGCTTTGAATGCAGTCATGCTAACTTCAGAGTCCAGGCACTTTCTATATGGTATGCTCAATGTCTTATGGAGCCATCCTATGGGCCTAAACTTGCAAAAAGGGTCTAAAGGCTAGCCTTGAGCATGAGTAAGTGGTGTGGTCGCCAGGGGTGCTGGGGCACCCCTTTCTGGAGGAGAGGAGGGCCCCTCATCTGGCTAAGTCAAGTGGAGTCTTTTGCAAGGGCAGAGAGATACACACAGTGGCCCGATGGGGGTCATGAGGCCAAATGACGAAGGGCACCTTGAATCAGTGAATACATTGACCTTTATTAAGCCCTGACCATAGGCCTTGTGTTGAAGATGCTTACCCATCTGTTCTCTGATTAAACCCCACATGGTGGTCCTCTACATCTGCATTTTACAGCAGAGGAAACTGAGGTACAGGGCAGAGAGGTCACTTACCCTGGTCTACAAAACTGGGGCCAGGAGTTGGAGTTGAGGCACAGGAGCTGCACCTCACACTGTCTGAATCCTCCAAGTCATTACCCAGCTCCTCCACCTCCAGATTGCCCCGTGAGAAAAGCCAGACCCTCCTAGGCCAGGCCCACCCCACAGTCCAGCTGGGCAGCCCCTCACATGACAGTTTTCTTCAGGTAGTCTCGGGGGGAGTCTGGCATGTGAGAGGTGTGAGTGTCAGAGCTCAGAAAAATGAGGTCACCTGAGAGGAGCTCGTTCTGTTTGCAGGAAGCAGAGACATAGCCCCGGTAATGCCCCATGGGTGTGGCCTGGGCACTCCTTGCCACCACGCACTCCCGACACCGCTTGCTCACTAGATAGGACAGCTCCACGAGGTTGAGCAGGATGCAGACGGCGGCCGTGACCACCATAAAGAGAGTGAAGATGTTCTTTTCTGAGGGCTTGGAGATGAAGCAGTCCACTGTGTTGGGACAGGGAGCCAAGTGGCACTTGACCACGGGAGGGAGGATGTATTTGGGGTAGAGGGAGTAGAACACATAGAGGAAGGTGATATCTACACTGGCCTTAAAGACCAGGCTGCAGATGTATGTCCACCAGAGCCCACCCCGCTTCTTGCCGGGGTCTGGGTAGAGGCGCCCACCATCCTCTCCATATGCCTCTTGGTGCTTCTTCTCCTGTGCCTTACGGTAGGCCACGTGCATGACCACGAGCAGCGAGGGGCACGTGACCAGGATGAGCTGCAGGGCCCAGAGGCGCACGTGGGACACTGGGAAGAACTGGTCAAAGCAGACATTGGAACAGCCTGGCTGGCGGGTGTTGCAGTCGAAATCCTTGTGGTCGTCACTCCACACACGCTCAGCCGTCACCAAGTATACCAGCACTCGGAAGATGAAGACCAGAGACAGCCAGATGCGTCCAAAGGCTGTGGAGTACTTGTTGACCCCACTCAGGAGATTCTCGAAGATCCCCCAGTTCATGATGGACCCAAGTGTCGGCTGCTACTGTAGGGGAATGATAAAAATAATTTCCCGAGTTGAAAGAAAGCTTGTTCTGAGCCCTTCATAGAAATATGCCATCATATTTAATCCTGTTAACCATCAGAGGAACCGGGTTTATTATTGCCCCAATTTTACAGGTAAGAAAAACCGAGACTTAGAGGCAGAATATGAGTTTATACAACTACAGGTGCAGAGCTGGGATTTGAGCACTGGTAACTAAGTCAGATCCCCACTGTACCCCAAAAAAGTGGGTGAAGGCATGTCTAGGGAGCCACCCATTCCTCCCAGGAGTCCTGCAGAGAAGACTTACAGGCAGCGCACCTTCTGCCTTCTCACTCTGTTCAACTGTGGGGCCTGCGCTTTGGGGTGGCTTCTCCCCTTTCCGAGCACTGCTCTCTCCCTCAGACAGCCCCCTCCCAAGGGAAGCCTGCTCTCTGTCCTTTGCTGGATAAGGGGTGGGACGGGAGAAGAGGCTGGAACCTTGTCTTGAGCCTCCATGTAGTCTGACACTCTGTAAGTAGCTAGTCAGTGTCCTGCTAAGGTGGGACTCACCCACATCAAGGTCAGTGATGGGCCAGCTGGGCTGAGAAAAGGGTTCTGTGTTCAGGAAAAGTTGGCAAACACTGGGTTCAGCAAAGTTAAATAGGTCCCATTATTCAACCATGTTTCTAAATTCACTCAGTGACTCTGCAAGAGAGGGCTGAACTAGGGGGTGCCGCCCAAACTCTTTCGACCACAGAACCCTCGTACCGCTTTGGTCATCTCGTGACGCGGCCTTGTCCAGGCACCAACACGGGAAATGCTGCTCTGGTCAGTTCTGTTGGGGCGGTCGGCTTGAGGAGCACAGTAACAGGTTCACCTCTATTCAAGGAATGAGCTGTGCAGGGGCAGGGCGCCTGCTTCCTCACAGGGAAGCCCTCTGCTCAAACCCTGCGGTTCGCCGAGCCCCAGGCACTGCGGTCTCCCTTGCTGTGCACTCGGGGACCCCGGGGAGCCTGTGCTCTAAGGGGTCAAGATGTCCTCCGTGCACTGGTCCAGGCAGAAGGTCTCTGCCCTGCTGACCCTCCACTCCTGTGTGCTTTGCTACTGCAAAGCAGGGTGGTGGGAACAGCCAGCATGGACTGGATGTTTATATCCTGACAGAAGCTGTTCTGTGGCAGGAATCAGTACACTATTTCTTCACAGCAACCTTAGGAGGGGTAGATTTTTTGTTCCCAGCTTACAGATGAGAAGAATAGAGCACAGAGAGATTAATCGAGTCTAGTAAGAGGCCCAGCTGTGATTTGAAGGTAGGCGGGCTGGCTCCAGGGCCCACCCTCTGGGAACTGCCTAACTTGGGTGGGGCCCCTTTCCTCAAGTTTCGGTGGCTACCTGCTCCTCCATGTGCTCTCCCTCCTCCCGGTGAATCCCAGGGAGGGAGGCTGGGACTTTTCCCTCCCTACCCTGTCTCTCCGTACCACCTCTCACTTGGCCGAGGCCTCTCTCTGAGTCATCAGCTTCTCCGCTCCTCTGTCGTGCCTCAAGTGGGTGGGACTGGCAGGCTCTCAGGAGCACTGAGGAGGCCCAACCCTTAGCCCCAGGGGTTCTCATCCAGGCAGCCCTGCCCCCAGTGTGGGGCCAGGAGGGTGAGGCCTTGCGGAGGACTGAGGCTGGCCTGCCTGCGGAGTTCTGGCTCTCAGCCTCAGTCCCATTCAGTTCCTCGCTCCCACCTATCCCTGCTGGGGAGAGCAGGAAGAGTCAGAGGGGAGAGTGGGACTTTTCATTCCTCCATCCAAGCCACCTCCCTCCACTTGCTACAAAAGAGCTCTCTCCTGCCGGGTGTGCAAGGGGCAGGGCACACCCGGATACAGATGCTTTTACCTGAGCTGCTGCTCTTCAGGGCTGTCCCGGAACCCGCCTGTGGCAGCTGACAGTGGAACTCATGTCAGAACCGGTGAAGGTGTCTGGGGAAACACACTCCGGGCCAGAGCTTGCGGAGCTGCCTGGGTGTGTGGGACAGGCCAGGGAGGAGGAGGAGGAGCTGCGACCTGCACGGCCATTGGCTGGGACCCAGCCTCCCCAGCCTGCCTCCCAGGAGGCTCGGGAAGCTCAGGGATTCACTCCTCTAGGTGAGCCTCCCCAGAATCGGGAGTTCTCCAGGAGGAGAAGCACAGGTCCGCTCTGACCCCCTGCTTACCCTCTCATCCCCGGGCTCGCGTGGGAGGACCTGATCTCTGTCTTGCCTCTCATTCCTCTTCCAACGTTCTCTACTGCTAACTCTTAGCCCTCCTCTGGCTTCTGTGGGCTGCTGTTTGGGCTCCTGCCACTCTCTGGTTGCTCCTGAGTGGCCTTCCATTCTCACAGCGCCAGCTGCCTTTGAAACCACGCTTCCTGACTTGTCTCCGGCCCAGAGGCTTTTTTCTCGCCAGTTGCCCCCACCAGGAAGTCTTTCTCCTGCCTGCCTCCTCACCTGCCAAGCCCTCTGAAACTTGGCCTCTGCACCCCTCATCTGGGTCCACACCTCTGCATCTGGACCCTCAAACCTTGAATCTGGCACCCACCCTTTTGCGTCTAGAGGACACAACCTTGCCCCTGTACCCTGCAATATGGCCCCTCACCTCTGCCTCTGGGTCCCTTACCCCTGCATTTGGGCCTTAAGCCCTTACATCTGGAGCTCCTCATCCTGCATCTGGAGCCTGTACTTCTGTAATTGGGCCCCTTGGTGCTGCATCTGGACCTGTCAGCCCTGCACCTGGACCTGTCACCCCTGCACCTGGAGCCCACACTCATGTACCTTGCATCTGGGCCCCACAACCCTGCACCTGGAATCTCACAGCCTGCATTTGAATCTCACCCCTTCCAGATTGTTATCAATGGCTTACCTGCTCCTTCTCTGTACAGTGAGCTATCCTGCTCCTGTGAGATGTGTCATAGAAGATGGTGGAGTGATAGAATGCACAGTGTAGCCCAAACCCTGGCTCTGCCATTTCCTTACCGTGTGTGGACTCGGGTTCTTATCTGTACAATGGGAAAATAACAGCATCTCCCTTGTAGCATGGGTGCATGGATTCACCTGGCTTAGAGGTGAAATGCTTAGAATGCTCTCTGGCTCAGAGGAAGCTCTTTCTACAGTTGCCTCTAACAAATGTAAACTGTCCAGCATGGGCAGCATAGATCAGTCACAACATTGTGAAAAGGACTATAAGATGAGTAGAGAAGGGAGTGTCAGTATTTGCCAGAGGGAGACCCAGAGAAGTGAAATTTAAAGTGGGTCTTGAAGGATGTATAGGAGTTCATCAAGAGGGAAAAAGAGATGCCTTTGAGGTGTGGGCACACAGTGTGCAGAGGACCTCTGCGAAAGAGCACTGGAGAGTGTGGAGAGGGTGGAGCAAGGACAAGTAAATGGCCAGAAGTTGTGAGACACAAATTGAGAAGACAGATGGAGCAAGGACAACTGTTATGTCCGGAGGTGGACTGTGAGCTGCTGCCCTGCTTTAAAATATATTTCCTGCTTTAAAATATATTTCCTGGTGATCGTAAACCCAGCTACAGTAAAGAACTAAAGAAACCGAGTTTAAATTAAGAGAAGACAATTTATTTGGAGGACAATTTTTTTAAAAAGTGGTGAAAAGGGGGAAAAGGAGATGATAGATAGCTACTTGATGAGTAGGGAGCATTCGAAAACGAAATACTTGTGGGCCCTTCGTTCTAGCCCCTTTTTATTGAGGTTTTTCCTTTGGGTCGCCCTTGGAATCTGGTTGGCTCTTGGGCTTGTTTGTCACCTCTGCCTCGATTTCCCTCAGTCCTGTGACCTTTGTCTTTAGGCAGAGGGCAAGCTTATGGGCGGGTACCTTAGAGCCAGTTAATGCAGATGTAGGAGTCAAAAGGGAGAGTTTGTTTTCTTTATGTTAATCAGATTACCTGGGGACCTTGCAGGAACCAGTCTCTTTGCCTTTGTCTCTCTGACTGTTGGAATCTGGCTGCCTTTATCTTTCTAAGAATTTGATTATAGCTGTCTGGCTTTTTGAGTCTAATGAGGCCCTTACCCTATCTTTTCCCTACCTATGGGGACCCCTGCCCCTACACAACTATGTCAAAACATCAGGAAACCAGCAGATAAAGGTCGTCCTGTCCCCCCCCCCCCCCAACACTCTCAGGCATATGCAAAGTCAAAAGTACATGATCCTGGCCTGTGTCCAGCTTCATTTGCGTTGTGGTTTTGACCCCCTCCCTGCAGTGGGCTTTGTTTTTTTTCAGTTGCCTGTTACTTTAATTTTTTTTTAAATTATATTTTAATGGTACATTGTAGATATACATAGTGATAACATTCATCATGGGGCCCCCAGTGGGCTTTGGACAGCTATGACACTTCCTCTAAACACCTCAAATGGTCAAAACTCCCCCACCTGATAGGTGGGTCGAGTCAGATACCACATTGGGCCAGGACACTTATCAATCCCCAGTTATAGATCCTCCCATAATTGCAGGACTTTAAGATGCCCAGTACCTGCTCCTACTGGCGTCATGAACTCGTCTCACTGGCCTGCTCCTACCCCCTGGAGTGTATTTTTGCATCTTTCACTTTCAGTAAATCTTACTCTTGCTACTCTTCGGAGTGTCAAGTCTTTGTTTAGGATACCAAGAAGCTGGAAATAACTCCCCCAAGATGTCCCATCAATTAGCAAGTGGGCTGGGGTTGTGGCCGGGGCTCACATGATAAGGCACCTGGAAAGCTGACAAAGACTTTCCAGACTGTGAAGTACCTGGAATTCATGCTAAGGAGTCTGCATTATCTTGTATGCAGAGGGACATGTTGGGAAGTTGTAAACAAGGAAGTCACGTGGTCACATTGGTACCATTGAGTCTCATTACTCCAGGTGTTTGTTTCTATAAGTTACTATGAATACTAGGTATTATGGTTTATGTGATTGGATTATACGGAGTTACAGCTGACTTGCTGTTAGGAGGTGGGGCCAGATTGGGAGAGGCAGGTCACTGTGGGTGATCCAGGAAGGTTACATCCCCTTCCCAGCTCCTCCTTTGACTCTCTCTACTTCCCTGATGCCGTGGTTGAGCAGCTTCTCCTCTGCCAGGCCCCTCTGGCATGCTGTCTGCCTTGGAGCCAGTGGATTATGTACTGAAACCTCTACAATCTGTGAGCCAAGATACACTTCTCCTTTAAATTGTGGGTGTTGGGTATTTTGTCCCAGCAGTGAGTAAAGTAGTAAAGACCTCAGGTCAGTAAACAGTGACCACTGCTCTCAGGAGAAATACAAGGCCAGGTTCCTGTACTCATGGCAGCTGCCACTGTAGCGCACACCAGAAGGAGGTTCATCTGCTACACATTTCCTCCCCAAGGCACGTCACAGACTCCCTGTGCTTAGGAAGACTGGACGGCTTGTCAGCACTGTGCTTGGGGCCGTTGTAAAGAGCAAAGTGACCAAGAAAAAGCACAAAAATGAGAACAACGTGGTACTAAATACACCCCCATGAGACCTACGTTTGCAGAGTGGGAGCTGGAAGAAGGCAGAATGTCACCTTGTTTGGCCTCAGCTGGAAACGTGTATGTTTCGTGACTCCAATTTCTCACCACATTTGGTGTGTGGTTCATGGCCACGGCGTGCTTCAAGTACGAATTTGGGGGGTACGAACGCATTTTAGCCAGTAGGTGAATTCTCAGTGCAGAATCTGTGAATGAGGAGGAGCCACCGGCTGTTTACCTTGCCTCCTGTTGGGGAGAGGACCTGGTGGAGGGCTGGTGAGATCAGTGGAGGGGACGGCCACCATCTAAACCAGAGATGAGAAGAAGCTGGAGGAGGGAAACTGTGGGTAAGGAAACATCCTGGAGGTTTGGGGGCAGTTTTTAGTGACTTGGCAGGCAGCATGCCACTGTGGGAGGAGAGGCAGGCTGCTCAGGTGGAGCATGCGGGGAAGGGCTGCATAGGTCTGTCACAGATGCTGGCACACTTAGTGAGCTCTGTGTTGCTGGTGCTCAGCGGGAGCCTTGTGGACATCGGGCCATGAATAGTTTTCAGCTCCATGCGGGTGGCAGGAACCACAGGACTGGAGGAGGGAGCGGGGCCAGGCAGAGCTCCTTGGGGGACACTGACATTTTAGGAAGTAGGCAGAGACAGAGGTGGAGGATTGGACTGCTCACACCCCTTTCTCCTTCTGTAGAGGAGAAAGAGTGGTCCAACATGGAGAAAGTGGGATTATAGGAGGGGAGAAGATGATGGAAGGGGGTTCAGGAAACCTGTCCCTGGTGACTTTCGCCAGTCATTTCAATAGAGGGAAAGGGAGAGAAGCCAGAGGGTGCAGGCAGGAAAAGTGCAGACTGTCCCTTTTCTGGAGGGGAGAAAGGCAGGGCCTCAGGGAGGGGTGGGGCTGAAGAAGATTTACTTCTTGCTGGGAACCAGAAGAGTGCACAGCCGGGGCAGGCACAGGGAGGACCCTGCTTCCCACCCTTCTCTGCTCCCTCCCCGCGCTGCTCTTTCCAGTCTCTGGGGTTTCTAGCTCTCCAGGTTTCCCCAACCCTTGGCTGGCTTTGTCACCAGCTTTGACATGTGTTCTTCTGCTCAGCCTGTCCTGCTCCCCAGCCTCATCCCAGGAGGTTGTCCCTGCTGGCCACTGCAGGTGCTGTGGTTAACATGTGTGGGTGGGTGGGAGCAGGACTAGGTCCTCGAGCCCAGCGTGCCCTGCCGGATGCAGCAGGCTGGGGGAAGTCTGGGTGTCCTGGCCTGGTCCTCTGCCAGCTGACTATCAAAACACCTGTTCCCCAAGGAGAGGCAGTCTTTGCTCCCAGGGGAATAAGATGGTAGGCCCGGAGCCAGGACACCAAGGGGGTCCCTGTTTCCTGCACTCAGGGCAGGAGGAAAGGCCAAAAAACAGGAGGAAGGAATAATAATAATGTCAGCTTAACTGTTTAACACCTCTTGGGCCAGAGACAAGAACAAAAGTTCTATTTGTGTCATACATGTGATGACTTGCTGCTCTCTCTGTACCCCTCCACTCAGCTCTCTACATATTGCAGAGCTGTCTTGGGAAAATGCAAATCATTCTTAAAAAAAGTCTTTCAGTGGCTCCACAAGGATTTTGAAAAAAATCTCATATTGCTAATATGGTCTTTAGGGTCTTGCACAGGCTGACCTCTGCACTTTCACCCTCAGAGTCTGCCTCTCAATCTTCATGCCCCAGCCACACTGGGCTTCTTTGGCCTTCTTGACCACCAGGCTGTTTCCCACCTCAGGGCCTTTGCACATGCCTTGATGTGCTTTCCTCATTTTCTCTGAGCTACCATGATTTAAGCTCCAAATCCCAATTGAAACATCACTCCCTCAGAAAAACCTTTCCCTGCCCTCAAAACCAGGGCCTGTTCCATGTTGTAGAATCTCTTGGCAGAATGTGCCCCTTTTGTGACTGAGACAGTTGTACTTGTAGAGTTATTGGTGTGCTTGTGCGCTAAAGTCTTCTTACTTCTTTTAGACTTATGATCTTGAAGAGCTCACAGTGGCCCCTGGCTCACAGGGCTGTCAACAGTCCAGTCCTCCAGCACTGGAAAGACCAGGACACAGGGTGCCGCAGACCCCTTCCTGCCCTCAGTGGTTTCCATCCTCGGGCAGAGTAGGGAGACAGATGCTCGGGGTCTAGGGGGAGCACTGTGAGACACAGAATACACACACACCTGGATTCAACGTGCATTTCTACTTCCTGGGGATGCGGCTCTGGTCAAATTGTTTTCTTCTCTGAGCCCCGACTTCCTTTCTGAGTGCAGTGCGGGGAGGCCGTGCCCTTGCTGTGCCCTCGTAAGGCGCACTGGGCAGGACCTGTGGAGAGCGTGGTGACTGCAGTTGGTTTGCGGGCATATTCATGTCCCTTCTCCTCTGGGGCCATTGTCCCCTCCCACCCCCACCCTCTGGGGGCTCCAGCTGGGGACTAATGGCTTAGATCTCCTCTGTGACCTGCTACCCTTCCTACTGTTTCTGAGGCTCAGTGTGGGCTGGGTCATGGCAGCCCTGAGACTGAACCCAAGGCCTCCTCCTGCCTCCAGCGGGCCCACGCTGAGAATCCAGGGTCCTGTCACCTTGTGCCCTGATGTCTCTGGGCAGCTTGACTCAGTTCCCTCTGGGGCCTCCGAACATGACCGAAGGCTCATGAGCAGTTCCTGAATCTTTGGCCACCAACCATTACATTCCCTCTGCAGGCCCAAACTTCTGGGGCCGGGGGCCTCCCTTCGGGGCTCTGCCTTGGATGTTCAGAACCTCTGCTCAGTCACGGACTGCATGACTTGCTGGACACAGTCAGACAGAGCTGACTTTGAAGCACTGTTGCATCGAGTGGCCAGTATCTGCCCCTCACCTCCCTGGCTGCTGCATTTTGGTGATCGGCAGTGCCTGTGTAAAGCATGCCGGCTTGCAACAGGCAGGCCCCGTGTCCAGTTGCCATCTGGGCCTCTCTGGGCTCCTGACACCTCTCTGCCTACATATGGGGTAGGCTGGATGTGCTGGCCAGTCCATGCCCACCAAGAAGAGCCCTTGACCAATGAGTGACAGAAGCTAGGGGATGAATCCTCTAGCCTCCTCACCCTTTGGCTGAAAGAGCCACGTCACCACGTTCCACTGCTCCGCAGAGGGCCCCAGCAGGGTTCAGCTCCACTGCCCACAGGAGTAACCTGCGCCACCACACATGCATCAGCTTCCCTCCCTGCTCTGCCTCGCTGCCCTTTTCTCCTGCTGCACTTCCTGGGATTGCCTCCCAAATAAACAATTTGTATGCAAATCTCTGTCTCTGGCTTGGCTTTTGGGAAAGCCCAAACTAAGACATCTTGTGTTTGAATAGAGCAGCAATCTCATTTCCTGGGAATTCTCCTCTCCCTGCTCTAACCCCGCTGGCTCCCGGTGCTTGCTATCTTGGTGATTGTTGATTGGTCCAGGCCTGGAACCGACTCCGCACTGAGCTGATCAGTCTCGCTTTCCTTTTCGAGGTGACTGGTCCCGTGTGAACACTTAACTGATATAGATCTATGAAGAGACTTCCACGGGGCTTGGACATAGGACAGAGAGAGAGACTGCCTGATGGTAGTAGGAAGTGAGACCTGGACTGTGGGTGGCTTGAGTTTGAAAATGCTACAGTGCTGGATGAGGCAGTTATTCTGGTACAGGAAAGGAGGCAGTAAGACAAAATGAGCAAGTGTGTGCCCAGTAATGGAGCCCAGCAATATCGTTTTCTTTCCTGTGTGCACAGATGCACATCATCCCTTTGCCTGAGCCTGTTCAATTTAGGTTTCTGCCATTTGTGGCCTTGAGTTTGGCCCCTCCTCCCCTTTTTTTTGAGTGCTGGGGATCGAACTCAGGGCCTTGTGCATGCTAAGCAAGCGCTCTACCACTGAGCTAAATCCCTAACCCCGAGTTTGCCTTTTAACAGGGGCTGGGGCACAGTAGGTGCTTAATAAATTTGTTGACTGACTTGCCCTGAGTTCTGCTTCCCTCGTTTGCGCTTTGGGGTTGATAATAACTACTTTCTAGGGTTGCTGCATGAGTAAAATGAGAAAATGAGAGGGAGAGGGCTCTCTTGGTGTGCTGCTATCACTGAACACCACAGACTTGGTATGTCACACAACACAGAAATTTATTTTCCCAGTTCTGGAGCCTGGGACATCTGAGATTGAGGTGCCTGCAGCTGATGAGGGTCTTCGCTCCCAAGATGGAGCTTGAACACTGAGTCCTCTGGGGAGGAGGAATGTTGTGCTCTCACACAACAGAAGTCAGAAGGGCAAAAAAGGACAGACTCCCCCACCAAGCCCCTTGATGATGGCATGAATCTGGGGGAGCCTTGACGGTGCAACCCTCTCCACGAGGCCCCCCCCCCCCACTGTTGCTCTAGGGGTTACATTTGTCCGAAGAGTCAGGCCCAAGTGAAGAGCTCCATTCTGCTCCTTCGGCTGTGGGGGATGCTAGGGAGGGCGAGGCCTCTGGGGTGAGGGCCTCCCGGCCCTGCCTGGCGCCTGCTGGCCAGTGAGGACTGTGTGAAGTTGACGGTGGTGATGGGGGTGGAATTGGGTGAATGGCTTGACAGACTGTTTTTTCTTCTGAAAATCAATAAGAAGGGCAGAGAAGGGAATTAGTGTTTATTGACTCTGCTCTGTAGTATGCGCCAGGACCAACTCCTTGCATACATCAGAGTCCAACTGGTGACCTGGAGGCCAGTGTTTTGTTTGGATTTCATGGTGCTAAGGAAACATTTTAATGGATTACCAACATGTTCAAATCTGGAGATTCCACATGAAAACATGTTTTGGGGGATGCTTTTGAAAAATCAGTTCTGGCAATGTGGGGCCTCTATTCCCTATGTTGTCTGTAAGTTGGAGCTGATGAACAGCTGCCCCCTTCTGGGAGATGGTGGCTCTCCAGTTTTCCACAGGCCCCACCAGGCCCCTTGTGCATTGCTGCTACTTGCTTGGCCCCTGTAAAATGGTAATTCTGCATACCCTGATCCTCCTGATGGCTCTGTGGCGTGGGTACACTTAGTCCATTATAATGATAAGACTGAGGATCAGAGCTGGAGTTATCTGCTCTGGGCACACAGATAGGGAATGATGGAGCTGGGGTTGTATCTGAGTTCTTTTTGACTCCCAAGTTCACTCTCCCACCAGAGCTGAGGGCAGAAGGAGGAGGGGGCAAAGTTTTGAATCCGTGTTAGGGAAGAGGGTGTGTGGGTGCTACAGGGAGAGTAGGGAAGACTGGGGCAGGGGTGGGGGACAGGATGTAGCCAATCTGAAGGACTCACGCTGTTCGCTGCTAGGAATTTATGTGACCAGGAGCTGGTCCTGGTGACTCAAGGACAAAAGAGAACTAGATGGTCAGGGCTGGAGATGTCCTGGGGACTTGGTGGCTGATTAGCCTGGGGGAGATCTGTGCAGCTGGTTCTTTAGGAGATGAGATTAGGGGCGCAGGAGGAGCAGGGTGGAACAATGGGAGAAGCAGGCCAGGTGGAGGAGGTGACACATCCAGTTTGGAGGTGTTGGGTTCTTCGGGGCCCAGAGGGACCTGCAGAGTAATGTCTTCCAAGCAAGGCTGGAGCTCATCAGAAGCTCCTAGTGGAGATAACAATTCAGAGATGAGGCCTCCATGCCCCGTGCAAGCAGCAGGGCCTGGGCTGGGGCATCTGTGCCAATCTGGGGTCTTAGTGTTTGGTGGAGGGTGGAGGGTTGGCCCCCTCTCCTCTCCCTGACCTTCTTCAAGGTAAGGAGGATCCTGCCCATCCTCACTCAGTGGGCCCCTCTGTAATCGGCTTCCCTAGGGATGTGTGAGTGAAATGGAAGAGAGAGAGGCAGGCAGGGGAGGAGGGAGAAAGAGCTGGTTATCGTTTCCTGTCGGCTCCAAGTGGATAATTACACAGCTCTCTGAGCCCCAGGACTGGGCCAGGCGGCAATCCATACAGACGGCCTCTCAAAATTAATGGGACTCCAAGGGGTTGAGGGATGTGGGGAGGGCCAAGGCTGCGAGAGGCTGAAGAGAGACGAACTAGACGTAGGTGGAGACTGTGTCTGGTAGAAAGAGCCAGGCTCTGAAGCAGAGGTGGAAGGAAAGAACAGGGAAGCCGAAGCCCAGAGAGGTTTAGCCACCTGCTCAGAGGCACACAGCGGCAAAGCCGAGGGCACTATTACATACTGACAGACCTCAGCTGCCTCACCTACAGCATCCATCTGAATTCTCACAAAATTCTATTTCACGGAGGAATCTGGGGCTCAAAGGGTTTAAGGAACTTGCCCAAGGTCACCCAGCATATTCGGGCCAGAGATCTTCTGACAGCCAGGATGAGAGAAGTTTTAAAACATTTTGCCCAAAAGTGGCGCTTATTGTAGATGCAATCAGACTTCCAGGTCTCCCAGGCGAGAACGACTGGTCCACCAGGCCCCTGGCAGCCTGGTGCTCTGGAACAGCAGGGCGGGGACAGGCTGCCAGCCCCTCTTCTCAAAGCTCCCTGGTCACTCCAGCCTGAGCTTGGCTGTTCTCGGCATCGCGGCTCCCACCTCTCCTGCTTTGACTCAGCAGGCTGCTCCTCCCCTCTGCTGTGCGGTAGAGTTCGACTTGCCTGCTGGCCGCTAGTGAGGAGCGACTGGTGGCCCAGCTCCTCCTCCAGTGGACTGGCTGCCCTGCGTCCCGAAGCTGTGACCTGGCCGGGCAGTACATGCTGGGCAGTGTGGCTCTGCGCCCTGAGCCTGGCTCCTTCTGCAGACAAGCTGCTAGGCTTGGATTTTTTTTTGTTCTCCCCGTGTGGCCCTAGGGCAGGCAACTCCACCTTCTGTGCTCTCAGCTCACCCCTGGAGGGAACGACGGTGCATCATCCATGAGAGCTACATGCATGTTGCTGTGTGAACAAGCACGTGTAGGGCACCCTGCTCCTGCTGAGCTCTGTTACTGCCATTGTGTCTGCGCGGTAGGGGCTGGGAGGGACAAGCAGTGAGGGACATGTCTGCCCCGCCCAGCTGGCCCTCATGCTCACGCTGCTCGCCTGTGTGCGGTCCTGGGCGATGGACTCCCAGGGCCAGGCAGGCTTCAGAGTGTGCAGGTGCGTGCGATGTGTGTGAGAGCTGTGGGGGCACCTTCGCCATTTCACATGGGGAAACTGAGGTTGAAGAAAACTGAGGCTATTTTTCTGTATGCTTTGGAATACTACAATTACTTCCACACTTCTACCACAAGGCCTTGTCCATGTCTGCAGTGCTCTGCCTCAAATCTTCGTGAGGCCAGCATATTAGTGCTCTCTCGCTGCATAACAAATCATTCCTAAATCCAGTAGCTTACAATGACAAATATTTATTATCTCAAAGTTTCTGTGGGTCAGGAACTTGGGAGCAGCATCAGGGCTGCATTACAACTTTAATGGGACCCAGGAGCTTTTGCATTTGTTGGCCTCTTCCCTCTTAAAAGAATATTAATAAATGACATTTTATGATTATGCTGGTATAAAAACAGATTAACTTGATGTATTAAAACATTTTCTTTGACCTAAAAGTTGTTTCTTTCTTCTAATGTGAAAATGTTTTCACGGGTCCTTAAGGTACCGGGGGACTTAGCACCATGCCCACCATGTCCAGTGGCTGAATTGGTCCCTAGTGGCTTGGCCTGGTACTTTTGGCCTGGAGGTCTCTCATGTGGTTGCAGGCAGAAGATGGGCAGGCTGCAGCAATCAGAAGGCTGGAGGCTCCAACTCCAAGGGTCTCACTCCTATGGCTGTTGATGTGAGAGGTCTTCTGACAGCGAGGCTGCTTGAGTATCTTGCGACATGGTAGCTGGCTTCCTCTTGAGTGGGTGATCCTAGAGAGGGAGAAAGGGGGAGAGAGAGAGAGAGAATCTATAAGTCCATAAGCCACTTATGCCCTATCTTGGAAGCCCTACATGGTCAACATATTGTCACTTCAGCTACATTCTTTTGATTAAGAGCAAGTCACTAAGTACAGCCTGGATTTAAGTGATTTGTAAGGAGGCCAATTAGAAAATTAGTTCACTGTTTGAAGGCAGCGGGAGATATTTTAAAGAGTTCTGGGCATATTTTAGAGAGTTGTGGACATATTTTGAAACCATCACACCCAGCTTCAGAAAGGCCTTCCCTGGTCAGCCACTTTTGTCCCCATTGCCACCTGCTCAGTCCTCTCTGACACCACCCAGTTGATCACTGTCTGGAGTGACCTTATTCCTTGATCTGATTGTCTGTTCCAAGAAGGTGGTAAGCCCACAAGAGGACTTTGTCTGTCTGTCCACTGCTCTTGGCTTGGTGTCTAGCGCAGAGCCCGCACCCTCGGGGCTCCCAGGAAGTATGTATCAAATCAATGAATGAACAAGAGCTAGGACAGCCAGCCGTCATCTTAGGCAGGGGTAGCTTATGCGGAGCGGCTGTGGCTGCAGTGGGGTTTGTCATGCTGGGATAGTTCTGGGACCCGGGTGTTTGGGAAGGGGGTCCTGTAGGGAAGCAGAGAGGAGAGCAGCAAGGGGCGTGAGGCCTGGAGCTGATCAGAGGCCATGGGATTACTTTGTAAGAAGGGACTCTTGGATTACAGGGTCTGGTGAGGGAGGCAGATGAAGGAACAGGTAAATTAGAAAGTATTATGCCAGTTATGTAATAAAAGTGTGTTTGGGACCCATTGGGCCAGATCCTCACCCTCCTATTGCCCAATGAAGCCTTTGCCTTTGGCCTCGCACTTGACTGGACCTTGCTGACCTACCTGGGTATTAAGAGGACTTCACCGCTCTGGGGAGCCCAGCTCAGCGGCCGGCTCACCTGCTTGTGCTGCCCCATTCAGCCTCTAGGTGGCAGGAGAGGCCTATGCTTGGCCACAGCACCCGTCTCCTGCAGCCTCAGCCTTCAGCGCTGAAACCTTGCACTACTCTTCCCTACCAGCTCTCCACTACAAGGTTCAAGGCTACAAGGTGGGGAGCAGGGGAACTCAGGCCAGAGGTTTAGGGTGTTCCAGTTTGTGTTTCTGCTTCAGAATTCTTCCTTGTGCTCTGCCCTCAAGCTTCTCGTGTCCTTTCTTCCTTGACAAGTCCTCCTGGAAGATGAGAAAAGAGAAGTGGTGACATGGTGGGGGCCAGGATTTGTCCAAGGGCAGCAGAAAATTCACTGGGATGGGTAGAGCAGGTAGGCGACATGGTGTGATCTGTGTTTTTGAAACACAGCGATGTTCTTTGTAGCTACAGGAGGAGGGATGACTGCAGTGGACAGTCCAGATGGGAACCTGCTGCAGTGACCAGCTGGGGACAGGGTTCGAGAGGAGCAGCTGGGCATCTAGGAAGACAGCAGATACCAGAAAGTCAGAGGGACACGAGGCCTCCTGGGGAGCAACTGGGCAAGTGTCCTGGGGGCAATGCCAGATGACAGAAGAGCAGGCCACTGCTGTGGTTGCAGAGGGAGCAGGACACAGGGCCTAGCCCAGATAATCTTGCAGCCAAGATTCCGTTCCTGGAATGGGAGTGGCAGCAGGCAGGAGAGGGGTGGCCCAATCCTAGATGGAAGGAAGGAACAGGGGTTTGGGACCCACAACTGGAGTGCAGTGAGATGTAGGCCCTGGCCCCAGGCGGGACCTCTGACCAGACTGGGGTTCAGAGGGGCAGCTGGCCCTGTTTACCTTCTAGCTGTTCCTCCAAGCCCAGAAGGTGCTGCCACCAGACATGAGGGAAGATGTGGGGAAGCCCCAAAGGATTGGTTTGGGCTTGGCCTGACCACTGTCCTGCTTTCCTACCTGGTACTGCCCCAGGGCCTCACCACCCTTTGCACCCACAGCCCACGAGCCCTCGTCCCACCTGGCTCTGGGTCCTCTACTACTGTAGAGCTGGAAGCTGGCTGCATGACCGCAGGTGGCCTTGCGCCCATAGACTTTAGGTGCCTGCTGCCTGCCAGGCCTGGGAAGGGGGCTGCTTCCAGCCTCCAAGCATTTTTTGCTGCCGAAAGGCTCAGGGCTGAGCCTCCAGCAGGGTTCGGGCCTGCTAGCCTTTCCTTCTTCATGTGGACTGGTACCTGGGTCTGGAGCCTCTCCCTCTGCTCACTTCTACCTGGTACCTCTCTCTTCATGTCTCCATTTAAATGTCACTTCCTTGGAAACAACTTTAATATCCCCATTATTCTTGCTCAAAGTGCTCTTTGCTTTTCCTGCAGTGCATTTATTACCACTTGTCATTATACTGTGTGTGTGTGTGCATGTGAGTGTGCGTGTGTATATTTTAACATCTTGACCCGTTAAGTAGACTGGAGGTCCGGGGTGGTGGTGGTGGAAGGAGCATGTCTATTTTTACTCATTAG
The DNA here is from genome assembly GCA_004026905.1 of Hystrix cristata. Taxonomy (NCBI): domain Eukaryota; kingdom Metazoa; phylum Chordata; class Mammalia; order Rodentia; family Hystricidae; genus Hystrix; species Hystrix cristata. Next base: position 189,252 of record PVJO010000918.1, read on the forward strand.
TATATTCCCAGATGTTAGTCTCATACCTGGAACTGTATGTTTGTCAAAAATATTTGTTGAGTGAGAGAAAGAAGCAAAAAAAGAATGAATAAATGAATTATGGATATCTCTGGGGACACCCTGTGTTGGGAATTCATAAAGCCACAGAAGAAAGCTGGCATCTCTCTGGATCATCAGTTTTACTTGATAGTAAGGAATTAGAAGCGTTATATTCACTTATTAATTGAATATTTTACATGACAAAAGTAATACATGTTCCTTGTCAAAATTCAATCAATAGGTATTATTTTTATATTGAAACAAACCTTGACACACCATGCAGTAGAATGCAAAGTTTGCCTGACTATTACAGAGAACATACGCGGCCTCAAAGACGTCTTGAGTGTAAGGGGGGCAGCCTGCCTGTGGCGCAGCTCCTGCCATTAGGGCCCTGCTCAGGGAGGGTCTGGACACTCTGTTCAGCCTGTTGTGCTGCTGCTGGTGTCTTGAACACAAAACACAGGATTCTGGCTGGACTCTGCTTGTCTTTGGTGAGATATCTGCTGGCCGGGCTTGGGCAGGGCTGGAGGAGAGGAGAGTTTTCAGAGAGGAGTGGGGATGCAGGGAGGCACTAGGGGACTGTCTCAGGAAGGAAGCTTTCCTGGTGAGGAAATTACAAGGATCTTTCTGGGAGACAGGAGTTTACTCCTGGGGAGGGGCTCCTCTAACAGGTCTGTCTTTTCAGAGGGCCAGAGCTGGTGGCCCAGGGCCAGCGGCTTTAGAGCTGTGGCGGAGTGGGTGGGGTGCCATTGGGTTGGTGGGGCTGGGAAGCCACTCTGGGAGGCCAGAAGTCAGCGAGCCCCAGAGAATGACAGTGTTATGTGAAAAATCCGCATGCAGAGTGGAATAAAGAAGGTGGTGCTGGAGCCTCCATCTGCTGAAGGGGGATCCTGGTCATCGTCTTTCAGGGGGCTGTAAAGGTTACTTTAGGACTTTGCTCTCTACTCATTAGAATCACCACGTAGTGTTCAAAACATCCTGATGTCTGGGCCTCAGCCCAGGCCAACCGACTCAGAGTCTCTGGATCTAGGATGCTGTAAAAGCATCCAGGGAGGTTCTGCATGTGGCACAGGGCAGAAAGCCGTGACAGGGGATCTGACCAGAGCCTCGTGATTGGTTCCAGCCAAAGAAATGTGCACGTTTCCCAGTTAATCCACACAAGCCTTCCCCAGGCTCTGTGGTCAGTCAACAGGCTGCCTTTGTGCTTCTAATTGGACTGTTCTCCCCTTCAAGTCTGTGCTTTGTCTGAGTCCCAGCTGTCAGGCACAGGTCATCAGTGAGGTACACCCAGTGGGATGCAGCCACTTTTGGTGCAGTGGCCTCAGATGTGACAGACAGACATGGGACCGCAGGGAGAAAGGCACAGGGACAGACAAGCTAGGCCAGAGCCAAGGGACCCCTCCACTTTTCTCCCCTGGCTCCAGACAGATCCAGAAAGAGAAACTGACTTAGTGCTTGAACACGGCCCCCCCGGTGGGGGAGGGTTTGCTGAAATGCAGATTGTGGGGCCTGTGACCTTAGAGCTTTGGACTCATGTGGTCCAGGCTGGTGCTGAGAATGTGCATTTCTAACAAGTCCCTGTACGATGCTACTGGTCCCTGGGACTGCACTTTGAGAACCACTGACTTAGAGACCCAGAAAGAAGGCAGGCAGCAGGCAGAATGTGAGACAGAGAAAACCAGACACACAGCACCTCTGTTCACACATAGTCAGAGCTAAAGAGAGAGACAGCCTGAGAGGAGGAAGGCAGCCGTGCACACCCCTGGACACGCTCTGGGCCGGGGGGTACCGAGGAGACAGAGACTCCCACACACATAAATGGAGCCAGGAGAGACAGATCCACTAAGGCACAGAGACAGTGGCACCTTCCAAGTACTGCAGAAAAGACAGAAATGGGCTGACCCCAAGAAGACAAGCCGGTGATAGACAGAGACCAGCTGAGTGGAGACAGAGAGGACGGCTGAAATCCAGGGTGAGTGACCTGGAGCCAAGTGGGTGGGAGACTCGGACAGAGTGTGCTAGTATGTTTGCACCTGCTTGGTTGGTAACCATTCGGGACATTCTCTAGCTAGCTGTGTAACCCTGGATGGTTTGACACAGGCCACGGGAGGAGTATTTCCTTGGGTGCCCAGTGTGGTAATGGCTTGGTAAACAATGGCTCCTCTTTTCTGGCCTGGGTTTGGCCCACGTGGAACTTTGCTCTTTTCCACCAAGGCTGGGTCCTGTCACCTCCTCCGGGAAGGCTTCCCGACTGCTTCAGCCCTAGGGCTCTTGTGTACCGGGCATTCCACACCTCCAGTGTCTCAGTCTTTTGGGGTTGCTGAAATGACCCCTAGGGACCCTTCAATTCCAAATAATCGGTTATACTCCCCTCTACAGCCCCTGTCGGATCATGATCCGTTATTCATGAAACTTGAGATATATATATATATATATGTATGTATATATGTATATCTCATAAAGTATAAATTAAATATAAATATAAAATTTATATAAAATATGAATTAAAAAGGATGAGACGAACAGAAGTTACAGTGTTCCTATATTTTCCTTAGCTGAGAGAACTGTGCCCTAGTCGGTAAGCCTTCTCTCGTCTTGTGTATTCTACCTGGATTTGCTTGACTGAGCCTGGGCAGTTGCTCTTGGATTATTCGATGCTAACAGGGATAGAATGTTTACTCAGCACTCATTATGAGCTGGGCCTCATGCCAAGTGCTTTACACGAATTAACTCTTTTAACCCCCTTAACAACCCTCAGAGGTGGGAACGACCATTACCTCTGCTTCCCAGGCGGGGAGACTGAGGCAGGGAGGTGGCGAATAACGTGCCCAGTATCTCACAGCCAGGAACTAGTATAGTCGGGATTCGAACCCTTGTCGGATCACCAAGCTCTAGCGAGGTGCCAATTGGCTGTGGAGGGAGTTTCTGTGTCTGCGACTTGGCCCCGTCACGCTGCTACATGTTCTCGGACAGCTTCCCGGGCAGCGGTCACAGCCACATCCTCTCACTCACTCCTTCCCGTCGCTGCGCGGGTGGTATTATTAGCCTGAAGGGCCCGTCGCGGGGGCGGCGCCCTCCCTCCCCTGAGACCTGGCTGGGCGCTCTCCGCCATCCGCGCTGTGAGCAGGTCCAGGTGAAATTTACCCAACAGCACATTAAGAGAGGCATCGAGTTGCCCTAGAAACTGGATTCTAGTTAAGTGCCCGAAAAGTAATTATAAACTCCGGAATATCTTTCAGCAGAGCAGGTGGCTGGAAAATTAGAAATCTATTTCTGAGCCACCTTCTGCTTTCCAGCAAGGCCGGGTTACGTCTCCGTCGCGGCGAGCGCGCCGGCCTCGGAGGAGCGCGTGCGCGTGCGCGTGCCGGGCGCGCGGGCGGCGGCGGGCCGGAGCGGCGGAGGCGCCGGGCGGGGGGTGCGGCCGTCGCGGCCGCCCTCCCCCGCGCCCCGCGCAGTGCGGAGGCGGCTGAGCGCCTCCTCTGCGGTGTCACCCCCGCCCCGGAGTCGGGTTGCTAGGACACCGGAGCCGAGGAGATGCCGGCTGATTTCCCAAACATTTTTCTTCCAATTAGGAATAATTAGACAAAGGGGAAAGCGCGCACTTCCGCGGTGGCGGCGGACAGGCTTGGCGCTCGGAGCCCGGGAGTCGTCAGGCTCGGCGGCCAGGCGCGGGAGCGCGGGCCCGCCCTCCGCCGCGGAGCCCCTCTCTGGGGGAGGGGAGCGCGCACATCTGCCGCGCAGCCACGGCGGCGCGCGCCGGGCATCCAGTGGCCGCCTCGCACCCGCGACCCTCCGTCGTGCGCTGGACCAGCTGGGAAGAGAGACCAGCTCGTCAAATGATGGTCCCTTCCCTGCTCACAGCCCCGTGGGGCTCCCTGCGTGCCCAAACCTCTTTCCACCCGCCCAGAATGCTCTTGCTGCTCCTCTCTGTGCGCTGCGCCGTCCACAGCAGGTCCCTGCCCCTGCCTCCCCGCCCCCAGCCCTTTGCTGCTGTCCTTCGTTGTGTGTATTGTGGCTCACAATTCTTCGGTGTATTCACTTGTCTTCTTGTCTGTCTTCTTAACCGGAAAGTCAGATTCTTGAGGACACGGGACAGTGTGTGTTCTCCCTCATGGCACACTTCCTGGCACATGAAAGATTCTTAATATGTATTTGTTGAATGAGTAAGCGAAGGAGATCTCTGTTTTACCAAAAGGAAGCCGAAGCTCAGTGATTCCAAGGTTCTGCCCCAAGGTCTGTGGTAAAGTGGTAGAGCCATGCTTTGGCCCCCGCACTTGATGTCGCTTTCATGCTGGTTTTCTCTTCATGGCATCTGCTGCCTCTGGCCAGCGACAGCTGTGGCCTGGGTCCCTCTCCAAAGAGACCCGTGGAGAAGGAAGGCCACAGGGTCTCCTGCCATCTCTAAATGTGGCAATTCCAAGTAATGGCTGTGTGGCAGTAGAGTCTGGTGGTCCTTGGAGTCTGCCTGCCTGGCCTCCAATTCCAAATGTGCCAGTTACTAGCTTTGTGACCCTGTCTGGACTTCAGTATTCCCATCTATAATGTGGATATGGGAAAAGAATCTATTTCACGAGGCCGTTGTAAGAACGTAAGGAGAAGATACACTTGGAATATTCCGAATGGTGCCTTGGACGCAGGAAACATATCCTACAATATAAATTATGGAAGAAGCAGGGATGACAAACTGCTTTGGTCCTTCCCACTTGGCATCCGTGACATACCAGAGGCCAGATCATGGAGCCCTTTGGGTGCTTGGTATAAATTATTCATCCTGGCGTCTGAGGCCCCACTTCTTGACAGCTCCACTCTTTGGAAACTGCAGGAAACTAGCAGATGTGAGAGAGCCCAGGATAGCGTCTGGCATGTAGTAGGTGTTCAGGAAATGGTAGTTGAGTCACCCTTGCTAGAGCCAGGCTGAGTGTCTAACAGACTATTGTAACTCTCCACCTGGGGGCGCCATAGATCTCTGAAATGCAACCATAAAAATAGCTGCTGAGTGGTATTATGTGTCAGGCACTACATTATTTATAGATCAATATCATTCTGCATTTGGCTATAAGCTCCATGGATGTAGACTCATTTGTTGTATTTTTCAAGCACATAGTTGGCATTCAATATACATTTGTTGAATGAATTAATGACCTTATTTAATCTTCCCCAATAACTTTATAAAATAAACATTATTAGCATCATTTTGTAAAAACTAAAGGTGAGAAAGGATAAGTTATTTGCTGAGGTTCACAAATTAGCAATGGCAGAATCAATGCCAAGGCCTCTACTTTTAGTTACTATTTTCTGTTGATCTTCCAACTCTGGTAGTTTAAAATTAGACTCTCCTTCCCCTCTCTTTCCATTTTTTTTTTTTTTTTGGTGCCAGGGATCGAACTCAGGGCCTTGTGCTTACTAGGCGAGTGCTCTAATCACTGAGCTAACCCCCAGCCCTCTTTCTATTATTGTTCCCCTGCCATGAAAAAGTGAGTAACAGAAACCAAACCCTGTGCTCCCTCTTTGCTCCCTGTCTTAGTGGATGGTTCCATCGCAAGACCCTGCTTCCACGCTTGCCTCCCTCCACTCAGCATCAAGAACTATATTTTTAAAAGCTGCTATCAGATTATGTCTCTTCCCTGCTCCACTAGTTTCCCATTACCCTGGAATAATGTCTAAACCCATTAGCATGGCCTGCAGGCCCTATGTGATCTGGTCACTGTCCTTCTCTCTGACACCTCCTAATGCTCTGCTCTTTGCTCACCTCTCCATTCCTGCAGCCACATATCTGTCCTGGAGTCCAGCAAGGTCATTCACACCTTGGGGCTTTTGCAACTTCAGTGTCTTTGGTGCGTATGACAGATAACAAGTGACCACTGACGATTAGTCCTTCCTCGCAGAGACAGAGTCTGTTGCCCTACCACCTAGAATCTGGGCTAACTATGATTACTTGATCTAATAAAACATGCTAGAAGTGATACTTCAGACTGGCTGTTCCTGCTTCCTTCCTTTGAGAGCTTGGTTACCACACTGGGAGGAAGCCCAAGTGCCCTGTGGAAGGCCATGAGCAGGCTGGTTGACCCTGCCAGGAGATATCCCAGGCAGACCGTGCGAGTGGGCACTGTGTACATTTTCCTGGCTCAGATGCACCATCCTGATTGTTGGTCACGTGAAGAAGAGGTGAGGCGTTCTCACTGAGCTCTGCCCAAACTATAAAGTTAGGAGAAAATAAATTGCTGTTGTAAGCCACAACCACTGGAACGCTTTGTTACGCGGCAAAGGTCCAAACGCACAGTCCCAGATGCCTCCCTTGCCCATGTTTGCCCAAGAAGCTCACTGTCCCTCCAGCCACCTCCCCTGGAAGTTGGCTCTAGCCACCCACTCTTCCCAGAGCTGGCTACTTTCTATCGTGTCGCCATCTCTTACTGTTTTCATGGACTTTCAACTGTTTGAGATTGTCCTTTCTGCCTAATTCATTTATTATCTGTCTCTTCCACTAGAATGAGAGCTCCAGGGGAGAGGGCTTTTTTCACTGCTGTTTTCCCAGGATCAGAGCAACACCTGCACATAGTGGGCCTTCAATCAGTATTTGTTGAATTAGTCACTCTTATGTCTATTATGAATCCTGCATTAGTTTTCTATTGGTGTTGTAACAAATGAACAAGATGCGATTTAAAGTAATAACAAATTTGTTATCTTACAGCTCTGCATCCTGCTAGTCTAAAAATATGGGCCAGAACACTACATTCCTTTTGGAGGATCTAGGAAAGAATCTGTTTCCTTGCTAGTTTCTAAAAGTTTCACACATCCCTCAGATTGTGGCCCTGCATCATCCCAACCTCTGCATCCATCATCTCCTTCTGTGACTCCAGCCCTCCTGCTTTCCTCGTGATTCTGTTAGACCCACACAGAAATGTAGGATAACCTCCCCTCTCAAGATCATTCACCTACCCACATTTGCAGTCTCTTTTGCCTTTAAGGGAAGATTCACAAATTCCAAGGATTAAAATTAAAATGTGAACATCTTTGGATTGGGCTGTTACTGTGCCTGTGGCAGACCGGATGCCCATCTGTCTTTCTCAATGATTTATTCTCTCTTTGCTTCCTCCTTCTCGCCCCACTGCCCCATTCCCTGGACCTCAGGCTTCAGAACATCAGCCTGTGCCTTGATGGGCCAAAAGTTCGCTTTGCCAATACCGCTGAACCATGGAATCTGGGAGTGATAAGAGGATTCTATGACTTTTTAAAATTTAATATTCTGGTGTTCTGGTACATGGCATTGTTGTTAAATACTGAAACGTGGACAGTACTGTTAGTGTGTGTTATTTCAGTATTTAAAAAGACTCTGAACTGAGGATGTTTGAAGTCTACCCGGAGAGTTAGATGCTGCATTAAGATTTCCAGCTGAACAAAAATGCACTCACTTGGAAAGTGTGTTGGGTCCCTCCTGGTCCTCTGTGAGACCATTCCTAGGGCTCTCACTGCTGTTTTAGTTCTCACCCTGTGTAATAATGAAGAAGAGTGACTGGGCTTCTTTCCTGTGTTTGGATCACTTTTATTTTCCTTCAGGGCCATTTTTGAGTCGCTGATGGGATCTGCCGAGAATTGAGGAGTGGAAAGGACTTTAGGGAAAATGTGAAGAAGTTTTGGTAGAAGGACTTCGAGGAGGGAAATAAGATACAGGGACATCTCCAGTCCCAATCTCAGCCCTTCTCCAGTCTCTTCACCACTTTATTACACAAACCAGGCACCATCCTAAAGACCTTATAAATACGAGAATTTATGCCTCCTAATAACCCTTTGAAGAAGGTGCTAACATTCTTCCTGATTCATGGATAAGAGCACAGAGAGGGCGAATCACTTCTTGCAGTCACATAGCTAATGTGGAGCAGATCTGGGATTGAACCCTGACAGACTGGCATCCGATTCCATGAATTTACCATTGCAGGAAGTTGCATTTGGCCAATGGTAAATTCCCTGTGATTGCCCTTTCTCTTCCTCCAGAGCCAGCTCCTTCATCCTGGGGCCTGCTGCCTCCTTTCTGATAATCTGTTTTGGCCAGAAACTTCTTCCCCCATCATTTTACCTAGAGATACACAAGCCAGGAGGGCAGAGGTAGCTCAGTGGCACACTCAGGCCACGTGTGGGTTAAGTGGTGATCAGAGCTCACTTTTAACAAAATATTAGCATTTTAATATCAGGTAAACTGAGGACTGAAATACAGCTGCTGATTATTTTGCTCTAGAATTGCAGCCACTGGGTCAGAACCAGAGCCTGGTTAATCAGGAGGCCATCTGGACAGTGAGCAGAGCACCATCTGTAAGGAATTTCCAATACCGTTGGAATATATTGGGAAGAAATTGAGGTGTCCACACAAAGTTGTGTATATAGCATGTAGAATGTAAATGAGTCTTATTTCCACTAGGATAGTGACACTCTGAAAGGGAATAGTGCACATCTTGTACAAGTATCATTTCTTTTCCTTCGAGTAGCAGTGCTAGGAAGTGTGGTCTGTTTTACAGGTGAGGAAACTGAGGCTCCAGGAGACTCAGCAATCACCCAAAGTCACATCTCATAAGAGGGAGAGCTGAGGCAAGAAGCTGAGATTGCCTATGTCCAGGTTCGTGCTTTTAATGTAGTTGCTTTGCCACCTCCAAAGAGAGGAATGGAGGAGGAGGTGGTGGTGGGGTACTGAGGATAAGGCCACCAACGCTTCCTCCTCTCCTCTGTCTAATGTTTGAGATGAGTTCAAAGGGCCGGCAGCAAACTCAGGTCTGTGGTCAGTGAGGGCCTTTCTGTCTCAGAGGCACAAGCGTCAGAAAAGGGAAGGAGGGTTGAGGAGGAGGCTTCCAGAAGAGGAGGCATCAAATGGGTCTTTGATGTGTGGAAGGGGACATCTCCTTTCAGGACTGTCGGCATACCCAGGAGCTCATTCAGTAAGCATTTCCTGTGCCCCTGTTGTGCCAGCGGATGAGTTGATGAGTATTCGAGACCTTGCCTCTCCCTCTCTCAGCCACGCCCAGAGAGCTTTCTGGATGATGGAAATGTCTGTGCTGCCCAACAGAGCAGCCAGTGCCCATATGCAGCTCTTGGGCACTGAAATGCGGCTAGAGCAACTGTGGAACTGAATTTTTAGTTTTATTTAATTTTAGATGATTTAAATTTAAAAAGCCACACATGGCTAGTAGCTGCTGTATTGGACAGGGAAGGTTTAGAAGGAAAGACCGACAATAGGCATAGAGGAATGCTCCTTGTGAGAAGGGCTTTGCAGGGAAAAAGTCACAGCAGATGAGAAGGATGGGAGTGTCCTATTTAGATTGGGTAATCAGGGAAGACATCTCTGAGGAGGTGTCATTTCAACAGAGGCTTGGAGGGTGAGTGTGGGCCACAGCAAGAGTCAGGGGAAGAGCATCCCAGGAAGGGCAACAGTGTATGGAGAGGCCCTGAGTGAGAGAGGGATGGGTGTGCCCGAGACGTCAAGGACGTCAGCAGATGAGTGGAGGGAGGGCAGTGGTGAGTTCAGGTCATGAGAAGGGCAGGCGTCTGATTGTGTAGGACTTATAGGCTCGGGTAAGGAATCTGCATTTATTTAAAGTGCAAGGAGAACAATGGAAAGGCCTCCTGCTCTGGCTGCTGTGAAGAAGATGGACGGTAGGTAGTAACAACAGGAGTAGGGCAGTGAGGCGGAGTTGCCGCACAACAGTT
>PVJO010000919.1:0-133056 GCA_004026905.1 Hystrix cristata
AGAACCAAGATACATCATGTATAGGTACAGAATTAATGTAATGAATGTGACCATTGTATGTAGAATGTACCAATACATGTTCTTGGTTTAAAATTTAAAAAAATATATGTTAATTGACTGAAAATTAATATCCACCTTCTATCTTTTGAACTTTGGACCTCACACTGAGCTACATCTGCAGCCCTTTTTATTTCTTATTTTGAGACAGAGTCTCGTTAAGTTGCTAAGTTGCCAGGCTGGGCTCAAAATTGTGATCCTTCTGCCTCAGCCTCCCAGACAGGTGTTCCTCCTGCCTCAGCTGACAGTATAGGTGTGTGTAGCACCATGCCCGACTTAATATTCACCTTTTATATAAACAGCAATATAAATGTTTCTTAGCCAAGAAGCTATTTAATCCACCATACAGTTGAATCTATACGTGATAGGAAAATGAGTAAAATATTGCTTTTGAAATAAAAGTAATTAAATGAAATAAAAACCCTATGATGTTGGTTTAATTGCTGTACTGACCTCAAACATTAGTTTACAAAGAAAATAAAATTTGATCACCACAGCACTTTGCTTTCCATTTTGTTGTGTTTCTACTGTTTTCCTGTTATTTATAGGATTAGCAAGGCTGGAATATGATGACCAGGGAGTTGATCAACCATTTATGGTATTATCATAGGAAGACACAAGCTTAGTTACAAGACCTGGACCCAGAAAGGAGGGTTAGAGTCTTTCTCATATTGCCTTAAGGTGAGAATAAATTTGACCGCTTTTCTCTTCAAAAAGGAAGCAAGCCAAGGAGAACACAAGAAAAAGCTCACAAAATGAACAGGTAAGATAACACTGCAATCGAAGACAAAGCATAATCCTAATTAGACTCCATGTGGGCCGGCAACTTCAGGTCCAGAATATTCCAAAAAGCAAACCAATAGCACCCGGGTGGGTATTTCTTTGGGGAGGGAGTTATTTCTTTTTATTTTTTAGTACGTATTTGCAGTTCATAATGATTACATTTATTGTGAGGAATTGGTACCTGTACACAGCACATTTTAACCCTTTTTCCATCTCCTACCTCTCCCATCGCTCCCTGCTCCTTCCATGTCTTGTTTCCCTTCCCATTTACAAAAGCTCTATTTCCGTTTTTTTCTTTCAATTCTTTTTTGAAAACTGGATGGGTGTTTCTCGTGAAGATTCCTTAAATAACAGAGTAGCAACTATTTACGTAGCATTTACGTTGTATTATGTCTGAGAAATAATCCAAAAATGATTTGAAGTTTACAAGAAGATGTGTGTAGGTTTTGTGTGCATGCAATGCCTTTTCGTGTAAAGGACTTCAGCATCTGAGGATGTGGACCTCCATGAGGGTCCTGGAACCAATCCCCTGCAGCTTTGAAGGACAACTGTGTTTCTATCTCATTTGACATTTAATGGAGAAAAATACGTATGGAGCAGCAACTAGATCCAAGTCCTCTTGTCGCCAGCTGATGTACCATGAACTTCTCCACATACATGGCTCCCCCCACCCCTCCCAACACCTCTCCACTGCTTCCCAAATCCACCTGAAATGCTCTTCCTTTTAGCACCTTCCCTCACTCTGTAAATCCTGCATCAAACTGAGATGTTCCGGCCTTGCTATTCCCAAAGGCAGCTCCTGCTCCTTCTTCCAGATACCCCACTGGATCCCCCTCCACTTCTTTTCACTGAACACATGGTGTTGGTCAGGTGAGTGGAAAGGAGGATGGACAAAAGACTTCGGATGGGAATGGCCGTGGAGAAAGAAAATACTGTCCTGTTGTTGGTACACACCAGGACAGACTTCTCTTGCCCAAGGCTGCCCTGCTATGCCCTATCCCAGCTCTTTTTCTTGCAGCTGGAATGACCAACTGATGCAGAAATCCCATTTTAAGTATTTGGTATGTCATGATGGCATCTATTGAATTGCCTGTCCAGTAACCCTCTCCACCTTTTTTCTCAGACTGGTCTCCCTACCACCTCATTCCCCCAGCCCATTACTCACATGGTACCTACAAAGCCCCCTTCCACTTACTAGATGTAGTTTATGATCTTTATCCTTTCCCGACATTTTTGGAATTAAGAATGAAAGAGGTCAAACTTTTCTCTGATGTTTGGATTCTGCTAGATATAAGAACCATTTTTTGTTGAAACAAGTTCAAATTAGTTTTGTGATACTTACAGTCTAAGTGCTCCAACAGATTTGTACGTGCACACGTGCACGCACGCACACACACACACACACACACACACACACACACACACACATTGGCTTTCCCCTCTAAGCAATCTTTATGTCATATCTTCCCTGCCCTTTTGCTCCAGTAAGTGGGCTTTGGTAACCAGGGAAACCGTCTTGGTTCCCAGTCCTAAGGGATTAAGGAAAGGTAGCTCAGAATAGATAGAAACAGAGCTAAATTCTCTGCTCTCTGGATGACACAAACAATTGCCACTCCCACTTCTTCTGGCTGTTTCCTCAATTCTGTGTGGAACTGACAAAGGGTGGATTTCACTACCCTTCTGAATCTGGCTAAATTTCAACCAGTAATTGACTTTCCCATGCCTTGTTTCTTAGATTTCAGATGAGTGATCAGCCAGAATCATGGCAAGGGGCCATTCTGAGAGGCGGTTTCAAATTCAGGAAAAATTGTAATACGAAGATATAGGTTCAGTTATCTGGTTCAGGGGCCAGGTAAGGAGGGAGTTCCCTTCCTGGCTGATCTGAAGGTGAGATGACTACGAAGGAGTGGTCAGGAAAATCTTCAAAACAACCAGGCAATTGGCTAAAAACTTACCCTTTCTGCCACTGAAGTATTCCTATTGAGTAAGTATTCTTTGAGTAAGTTGAAAGTAATATATCTCTGACTTTTAGTGGAATGTGTTTGGGAAAGAAATCTCCTGCTTTTCAATGGAAAGATCTAAAGCATTGAACATCCAAAACTTAGATATGGCTTAACAAAATGACCCACCCGAAATAAGGTAGTTTATTCTGAGAGCATGGATATCTACTTTCTTTGATGTCCTTGTGTTAGAAATTTTTCCTCTTCTACATACAACCTGAGATAAACTACAGGTTTTTCTCTTTCTAGGGATCTAAAATGTTACCAAGTTCAAATTCTGTTATACAATTTGCAAATATTATCTAAGACTCTTATGCTAACCTGCAGAATTGAAGAAAATACACAGACTTTAATAGTGGTAGTCTTTGTGGACTTAGTGTAACTGCAATATAATTTCATACCTTTGGAGTATTTTTAGTCAGCCTATGCAAAAGGTTACATGGGGCAGCAGTTCGTCCTGGAGCTTCCATGAGTTAATTCTTGGGTCCTTTACTGGATTCTTTCCTCCATGAAATGAGCCTAAGATCCTGACTATCCTTTGAGAAATACTAATAATATATTATCACTGTGTGGTTTGCTTAGAAGAGTGTTCAAAAGGCATATTTTCTGCTACTATTTTACCTAGATGGTGTCCATTCATGTAACAATTAGCATGTAGTGAGAGTAAACATATGAATGAAAGATTAAGAGACAGTTCTGATGAACATGTAGTATAAATAGCTATCTACGGTGACTAAATGTAATAACATGAGAATATTCAGCTAAATTCACAGAGACTCGTATTGATTGCTACCACTGCAGCAAAGTTTTTCTTTTCCTTTGCCCTTTTTGAGACCATATCCCAAACTGAATCCACAGTCTCTTCTCTAAAATTTCCTCCTTCAAGTACTCTTGCTCCGTGACTGGCTCCGCCTATACCTGTAATTTAGTCTGTCTTGTATTGTTTATTTTGCCTCAAAATTCTGGCGACTGGGAAGTCCAGTCAGCACGGTGCTGGTGTCTAGCGAGGGGTCCTTGGATGTGTCACACATGGCAGAGAAGTAGAAAGGGGACCAGTTGTGTGTAGAAAGGATGAAGCATGTGGGTCTCTCACTTTATAGCAACCCACTCTCCTGACAATGCATCCAGTTACACGGGACCTAACCCATTCCTGCAAGATCCTATTAGTCTTTCCAAGGGTGGGGTCCCCACAGTAATCTCCCAGCACCTTTGCCCGATGTGGCCCACCACATCACTACTGTTCCACTGGGGACCAAGCATATGAACCACTGTGGGACAAACTACTTCTAAGTCAGACCCATGCCCGAGTCAGAAACCTGGGAGTCGAACCTTGACACATTTCCTTCTTTCACACTGCCGGGTCCCATTAAGTCACCGCATTGTCTTAACCTAATACCTCTTCCTGTGCCCTTTTCTCCATCTCCATTGTGTCTTTTCATTCAATTCACCATTGACCCTCAACTTGGATATTGCAGCCTCCTCCTAACTGATCTCTCTGCCCCCATCCTTGTTCTCTCTGCTTCCTTATTCACATGGCAGCTACAGTCATTTTTTTAAGGACACATGATTGTAAAATTCCTCTGCCTAACACCTTCCCTAGTTCTCCACTCTTCTTGGGATAAAATCCAGTCGATATGTATTTACCACCTCTCGAGCCCATACACCACTATATTACTTCCTCTGCTACTTCTCCCCAGAGCCACATGTAATCACTTGGTGTGCCTTATTCCTAATTTCTAGACCTTTGCCATACCTAATAATCTCTCTGTGCTCCTACCCCACTCCAATACTTTAATGCTAATGTCTCAGGCCTCAGAGTTTTCAGTCATTATTGCCTTCCCTACACTAATTAAAGCTGCCTATTAGCTGCTTCCAAAGGAAAAGTGCTTTCCATTTCTGATTTGTATTTATAGAAAACTTCCTAAAATTTTAGGTGGCTCAATCTGCCAGTCTATATACACTTGATTACTATAAAATCTTTCTGCAAATATAGGATGATTCTTCTACCTTCAGAAAAGAATTAGAGACCTTGGAACACTAGACCTCTTTTAAGCTACTAGGGTATCTCTCTGTAAACATACAGCTGTTTACTGTATCTCTAAATCGAGCAAGATTCTTTCAGTGTCTAATACTGCCTATAATAATTTCCTTTTTTTCCCTTTCAGGCTGTTATTTGATGATGAAAGCAACAATATTTTATTATATAACTTCCATCAGTAAGTTATAGAATAACTCAGCCCTTCACAACAACGGTGACCCCTGGAGCTAGTATTTTTAAGTATTTGTGAATTGTTTGCCTGTTTTTTAGATTTGCCTTTTTTTCAATTTTTATTTTTCATCAGAACATGTTTGCAGTATGTAATAATTGCTTTCTTTGTGGGGAGTTGGTACATGTACATACATCTAGATTATTTTTATTTCCCTTTCCCCTCCTTTCCTGCCCTCTACCTCCATCTCTTGGTTCCCTTCCCTTTTGCAGAATATCTATCTGCCTAGTTCTATTTTTCTTAAGTTGATTTCATGATTTGGAATTAGAGTCCACTGTGCAATTTAAAAATTACTGGTTTATAAGTTTTGGCTCTAAGGAAAGAACAAGAGAATGCAATAGACTGAAGCAAGTCTGGTTTCTATCTTTTATTTTCCTCTTTATTTATACTTTGAGTTTTTCATATAAGAGAGCCATGTGATATTTAAGCCTGTGTGTCTGATTTATTTCACTTAGCATTATGGTCTCTAGGTGCATCCATTTTCCTACAAATGACTCAAGTTTATGTCTCATTATGGCAGAGTAGTACTCCATTGTGTATAAATACCATATGTTCTTTATTCATTTATCTGTTGATGAACGTATTTGTTGGCCTGGTTTGTTTTGTTTTTTGTTTTTTGTTTTTGTTGTTTTGTTGTTGGTCTGTTTTTTAAAAGGGATTCAACCTCGATGCTACTTTCTCTTCAACTCTTAAGTCATTGGTAAAGTTTGCTCTTGGGCTATTCTACAACCAGCTAGATACCTCTAAGGCTCTATTTTCTGAGTTTTCAGTATCAGATCTAGAACATTCAGACCAGGGACAATTGTTGGTAGATCTGTTGTTTTCATTGTTTTCAAGGCTTCATTAAATGTAGCAATGTAAACTCATTAAATATGAAATGAACACTTGGTTTCATAATGGGAGTTAATTCTTTCGAGTGCTGAGTAGAATTACCTTCATCTTCCAAAGAATTAAGTGTGTGTTTGAAAGTTTTATTGCTACCTGAATCGGTTTAGCATATCTTAAAGGATGTTGTTTGTTTTGTTTTGTTTTTCCTATTGCATCCCAAAATAAGAAACTCATTTTAGATCACAAACTAATTCTAGGTAGATAGATATATGTCAAAGGGGAATATGCAACCACACACAAAATTGAAATAAATTTTCCACAAACTAATACACACTATACACACTAACCTTTTTTATTTTTATTCTATTCTATTCTATTCTATTCTATCCTACAATATTCTGGTCACTACTCGTGGAGTTGATTTCATGATTTGCAATTAGAGGCCAATGTACAATTTTAAAATTTTATGATTTTTGACTATAGGCAAGTCAAGTAAAATAGACTGAAGTGACTCTGGTGTTTTACTTTCTCACACTTTTTCCCACCCATTTTCTCTCATCTCTAGGTTTTCCTAATGAGGTTCAATAACTTTCTTACAGTTTGTACCTTTCAAGGTGAGCAGGTGAGGAGGTTGGGCCAATTTTAATAATTTTTCTCTTGGTCACAGTGATTGTTCCCGGTAAGGACCTTTAACTTGAGATGCACTAGACAAAACTTCTCTGCTAGAATGAAATGGAATGTGTCTTCTTTCTTCTGGGGTCACCAGCTGTGTGTAGATGAGTCTGGGCTGTTTGTGGTCATCTGCGTCTCGCTTGTGTGAGAAGAATCTATCTGACTGAATCACTGAATGGCAAAGAACAGAGAGAGCCCTGGCAGCAATATTTCGGCAACTGGATAAAGTTGCAAAGAATCTAGGCAGAACTTGTGTTTACTCAGTACGTGAGAAAGTGCAATTTTCTTTTTCTTTAAAGTGTTTCAAACTGGGTTCTCTCATTTGCCAAGTGGAAGAGTCCTGATAATATGGTAAGGCAAATGAATGCAAGGGCTTGATATTTGTGGTGTGAGAGGGAAGATCATGGGCTCGTGTCCGTATTGGACATTCTACCATCCATGAGAAAATGTGGCTTCTACAGCAGGATAATGTACTTGAAGAATATTTTAAAGTTAAATCTTGAAAGCAGCCTATATGTCCACCAATGGATGAAGGGATGATAAAAATGTGGTACACAGGCGCTATTTTGCCATAAAGAAGGATAGATTTGAGTCAGTTGTAGGAGAATGGATGCACCTTGAGACTATAATGCTAAGTGAAAGAAATCAGACACAGAAGGTTAAATACACCATGGTTTCGCTTATATGAGAAACCCTAACTGTAAGTATTTTTAAGAGCAAAATAAAAGATAGGTGATAGGAAACAGCAAGGTAGGCCTTTTGATGCTGGGAAGAGGATCTAGGATGGGGGAATAAAAGGACAGAGAGGGGGATGGAGAGTGAAAAGGATTAGATTTGATATACACATGTACCAAGTCTCCATGATGGGTGGGTGTATTCATCATATATTGTAAACATGCACTAATAAAAAATTTATGGCTTCATATGTCTTCCCTTCCTCCCATACCACTTCATGTCCCTATTGTTTTTACCCCACTCAGTCAATCCTTGTCCTCAGAAAAAGAATGGTATGGCGGAAATGCAAAGTCTGGGCTTTTCCTTTTCAAATCCTCAGGCTTTAGGAGAACATGAAGGATGTGTGGCGAGTAAGAGAAATGCTTTCTAACCCTAACACCAAAAAGCAATCCTTAGCTTGTGGGGTATGAGGATGAAGAACAGGAAGCGCTAGCTCTGATGGAGTGTCTGGGCCCTTGAACAGAGTGAGACGCCAAAGCCTGAAGAGCTTCCTGGGTCCGTTCAGGGAAGACCTTGTGCATCTTCTGTGCTGTTTTTGTTATTTATTCTTTCGCGGAGGCCCTGTAAAAATGGCCTTCCAACAACAGTTACGTCATCTGATGAATGTCCCAGTTGGTGACAGTGGAAAGGCTGCTGCTCTGTGTCCCAGAATTACCCACCTCCTCTTGGTAAATATCACCCACTAAAATTCACACCAGGCCCCTGAAATCGGGCCGCGGACACACACAGACATCAAAGGCCACGGCATATGGAGTTGGAAGTAGGAGCTACCAGCAGCCTGAAATCTATGCAGTAATAAAATTCCCAACCTGACTGCTAACGGGGCCACCCAACACGATTTCCCCTACCCCATGACACACACCATTACTGACACCACCAGCTTCACATTTGGCCATTATATAGATTGTGCTGAACAGGAATTCAATCACTGAGCACTACACTATTTTACCAATTTGTTTGGTAGCTTCTCATCAAATACTATCAATATTAACTAAGCCGATACTAAGCAAGGTAATACAAAGTTGACAATCTAAGATTCTTTTTCCTCTGTTGTTCACCATGTGACAGGGGGTACAGGAATGTGTGAAGCAATTCCAGTATATATGTACAAGGCATGACCTATAATGGTGAATGTTTAAATTTTTTTAAAAAGTTATTATACTAATAATTTTCTTAAACAGTCACTGTATTTCTTAATCAACCCTTGCAAGTACTATTACTTCAAAGGACTGATAGAATGGGATGGCCTTGGGTGGCTTTCTAAGACCTCTTCCATTTCATCGTCTGGTAATTTTTCTTTGGTTAAAAACTTACCTTCTTGGGGCTGGGAATTTAGCTCAGTGGTTACAGTGCTTGCCTCGCAAGTACAAGGTCCTGAGTTCGATCCCCGGCACCAAAAAAAGAAAAAAAAAAAAAAAACTTACCTTCTTCATCACAATTTTCATTCCAGTTTAGCTATCAACATTCAACCTGCATTGTTCAACAGGAGTGTTTTCCTATAATATTCCCTGTGGGGGTAAAATCTGGCATTAATTACAGTTTAAAAATAAATGGTTCCCAGGAGCTTCTGCTGGGTCAACCCCCCTCCCTTTGTATTGATACATTTCCAGGAAAGTGCGGGGCTCCAGATCCATTCGCTCAAGTGCCTTCCACAGGCCCTAAAAACGAACTCCTCTAATCACAGCCTTGCCAACCAATTGGGACAGAGGCTTCTTGTCACAATTTCCACTCCAGCATTGGTATCACTTCTCCCTTCTTCACAGAAATAGCCTCCCTTGATGTTATTTCTCGTCCTCCCCAAGCCCTTTCAATAATCGAGGCTAACCCAGCACCCCGAGGCCCTCCTCACCCTTGAGCAGCCCTCGGATTTCCCGCTGCAGAGCACCTACGTCAAATCCTCATCTCCTCGGGTCAGCTCAATACCATTAAGTGGTGCTTGAAGGGGACTGCTTGAGTGAGTAACTTTGTTGTGGGTTGTGGTTTTTTCCCCCCTACTTCTTCTCAGTGAGTCTGTCTAAAGAAATACATTTTGAGCTAAGAGGCTCTTCCAGGGTAGAGAGCATATTTGTAGGTTTCGAGAATTAAAGCCAGACCACCACCTGCCAGGACAGTTTGAATGGAAGCGAGACTTTCTTGTGGAGGAGGGGTCTGCCGTTACGGGGAATCGGCTTGGCTTCCTAATCCACGAGAGGAAAGAATTTTTCAGAAACGGAAGACGCACTGTTTTGCAAACATTACGTAACATTCCGAAGATGAACATTTTTAAGTATTCTAGTTGGGTGACTATGTTACAGAATAAACTAATAACCGAAATGATGGCATCATATTAAGAGGCAAAGCGTTCCCCTGAGCAATAGTTCTACGTTTCTTTCATTCTGTGGATTCAGGGAGGTCTTTTGATGGATCATAAGGCTTTAATGAGCCCACGACCCGTGTGGAAAAGAGCTGTAGTCGCCGTGGCTGGCCTTGCATGGTAGGCTTGGTTCATTCCCTCCTTGCTTCCAGCCCCAAAATGATCTCTCAAGGATAAAATCTGGGTATCAGGAGGCACATGCATTGGGAATAATAATCAAAGTTTGGCATAACCTTGTCACATTCTGACAATAAATTAGCTACTTAGATGTCATATTAAGTGGAACATATTCCTGCTGATTGTCAAGGACTAGACACTGATCTTAAAAATACCATTATTAACTTATATTTATTTTATAGCAACACTGTGTGGGCACCTCACCCTTAAGACAGCAGAATTAACTCTATCATTCTCTTCACATGTCTGGCAGCATTGAGATTTTCCTCACATTGATATCTTCCAAGGTTGGCACTGGAGAGAGAATTTCCAGCTGGAAAGCTCTGGCTGGCCAGCCCTGGCTGCCTCCCTTGGCAGAAGGCAGTTTTCCACATCCATGTAGACACTTTCCAAACTTCTCTTAAAATTCAGGGCAAAGAAAGAGGTGATTGGAAATGGGAAAAGTTTTCCTGTGGCCACTGATTAGGGTTTAGTTTCCAATTTCTAACTTCCTATAGAGAAGTAGTCTCATCTTTTCCTCTAAGGACTTCCGAGTAGAACACAATTGTCCAACATCAGACTAAGAAATATAGCATGGGGGTCTTCTCCCTACACGATCACTCATGAAAAATACAATCATAATAGTTTATATAAATGTATTATGTGCAAATATAGTTGCTTCTTAAATTCTCCTAAAATCTGTTGTCATGACGACATTCTATCTCTGCTTGAAATATTCTATTAATTCTACTTTATCTATAATATAAAGTCTAACCACTTTAATATGACATTCAAGGCCCCCTTGGGAGTAGAATGGAAAATAAAAGAACAAAGTTGAAGAGCGCCACATTTTTTTCCTTGTGTCTGTATCCCGTCTGGATGCGTGGTCCTCGAATGCAAGACTGTGATCTAGTCCCGTCTCTGCCATTCGCCATCCATGTGACTTAGGAAGAAAGGACCCAATGTTTTGACGTGAAGAAGCCGAGTTTCAGAAGTGTTTACTGATTTCTCTAAGGTTACACAAGTGGAAAATAGCAGAGGAGAGATCGGGGCCCAGTCTGTTTGATACCGGCAAGAAGCTCCTGCGCCATTTCTACAGGTCAGTTTGTTGATGTTTACGGCAGTTGAGACGTGGCAGAGACTGAGTTCTGGCTCTTACTCCTTTTTCTTCGTCCCTGTTCTACACGGCGGCCAGAGCTAAGCCTCTGGCTACCTAATCAACATTGCCGGATCTCAAGTTGATTATCAAGCTGACGATATTCATTTCCTCGCTGATGGAGTTTAGAGTTATTAAAAGGCCAGCAGAGTGACAGGGACAGACAGATGTGGGCAGAACCAGGTAGAATCCAGATCCTTGGATGATTAATCTCGTGATCTGGCCTTGTCTCCTCTAACCAGATACTTAAATTTTATCCTCAAGCAGAGCTAAAACTAAGAATAAAGGCATGCATATTTAAATTTTCTAAGAGAAGAGAATTCTCAGGGGAAAATGCATCTTATTTATTGGTAGGATTGATAAAATATCTCTTATTTTTAGAAATCTCACTATTGTACTTTTTAAACAAGATTTTTAAATCGTGCTTCCCCGCAAAAGAGTAGAAACAGATTTTAGCAGGTAGGCTGCAAGGAGTTGAGGCACGGGACGCTTATGCTACATATAAACCTATTTTTAATGACACAATTCTTAGGATATGAGAATAAAAGCCTATGTATGTGCCTATGTATTACTCTCTTAAGTCTTTTTCTCCCTTCAGTGCCCAGGTCACTTGAGAATGTGGAAGAAAGTCCAGAATTTACAGTGTGTTTCTTTGACTTTGATTTGAACGGAAGAAAAGCACAGTCTAAAAGCTTAAGTGTGGCCTCAGATAAAGCAAATATATTCGTTAGTTTTTCCCTTCCCACTATTCTCTTCAGAAACTTGCTCATGGAACACTGGAAAAGAATACAGCTTTAAGCTAAAAATAAAGAAAGCAAAAGAAAAGATTTTTTCCCCTCCCCTGTGATTGTAACACCCTATTAAAAGCTTGAAAATAAAACTTCCCTCCCTATCAATGTTGTTTTTTTCCATTAAGCAAATATTGATTTCCCCTCCCCCTTCTGATACAGGAGTCCAAATTACCGGGCTCTGTGGGTAGCTCGCTTCCTTCTTTGTGTACCAGCAACAAGGTTGTGTGTGGGAGTTGGCAGCAATGGCCAACAGGGGGTGCTCTCTGCATATTTTGATGAGGGAAGAAAAAAAGATTAGATCCAAAATAATCTTTAGCTTTCTGTTTCTTTTACTTTCAAAGGAAAAATAAAGACTGTTGTTCTTCTCACACACGAAGATTTTGCAAATGCGTGCAGAAAGGAAGTGAGGAAACGCCTAGATCTGTGGAGGAGGCCTGAGGGACGGCCACTATTTATACTTGAGATGGTGATTTGAGGGTCCGGGGACGTGGGTCCCTGAGTGAGTTGGGTCATTGGTCATCAATTACACTTAAATTTTCTGGGTTATAATGAATAAATTTATTGCACAATTCATCAATTTCTCACTCGGTGCATGTGGGCCAGAGTGAAGAGTCAGAAGCTATGTTCTGGTTTTGCTTTTCTCTGATGATTCTCTGCACATCTCTTTGCACCTGTCCTTGATCCCCTCATGCGAAGAATGCAGAATGTGTGGACGTGCTGAGAACTTCTCCCGTGGGCTAAACTTCTTTGTGGTGTCCAAACGGTGGACAAAAACTGCAACAAAATTTTGGTAGATGCAATTTCAAGAACAGCCATACATTTATAAGATTATATGGATTATATGGGAAAGTATTAAGATTTAAAGTCGCTCTTATCTCCTTAGATTCTGATTGAGTTTGAACTGATACAAATCTCTTAAAAAACTAAAGAACAGGGGCTAGGGATTTAGCTCAGTGGTTAGTGTGCTTGCCTTGCAAGCACGAGGTCCTGAGTTCTATCCCCAGCACTAAAAAAAAAAAAGAGCACATGGTGTATTCAAATATTTCCCGATCATAATGTTTAAAAGGTCAAACTTAAACTTAGAAGGCATTCAAAAGAAGTTCCTTAAATACTAGACAAATGCTGGCAGAAACGAGTTATTTGGAATCATTTGCCTCTGAAGACAGATGAAAGGGATCAGCGGTAGCAAACGCTCATTAGAAGAAAATATAGTATGTGACCAGCCTTGTAAAATTCATCAGGATAGATCATCAAGAAATACCAAAAGTCGCAAGCAGTTATTGAGATATGTAGAAATAGCTAATATTGCTTACTGTTTATCAGACTAATAAATAAGGTTTCCTGTAGAACTTTTAAAGCCTTTGTTTTGATTTACACAGCAAAGACCCGAGAAAGAGTGATGGCCGTGCTCATTATTCAACAAATACCACAAGAAAAAATGCACATCTTGGAAACATACTTTGTTTTCTCCTTCTGGAGTCCAAACAACTTCCAGCTAAAAGACATATTTTGATTAAGATAATATTTTTCCCTAATCAATATTTTTTACCTCTGGGTTATTACTTCCTTGAAGGCTTCTCTGCCTTTTTCCCCCTTTCTAAATTAGTCCATGTAGTTTATAAGAAATCATCAGCACAACCATACGCTGCCGTTTACATTCAATCTTTCCCTTAATATTTACTGTTGGGTGGCAGGGCTTGTCTCTAGCCTTTATGGTTTGGCATCAAATCTTGAAATGTGTATTTTATACTTAATTGGAGTGGGGATAGGAGCTCAGGAGTGGAATTAACCATTAATGAAATCAGACTCCTGTTGACCAACATTCGCAGTTTCCAACTTGGTTGGTTATATGCCTGAACTCTCCTAGGTGTGAAACCACATCCAGTGTGGTGTTCTTGCTTTGGGCATGTGCCCAGAATTATGTAGGTGACATCTTGTCAGCTGCTCTGGAGGTATCTAAAGGTCTGCTCCGAATCCTGTGCTTCCCTGATTGCAGAGGGGTGGTAAAGAGTTTGGGGACCAGTGCTGCTCTGTGGGCCACACTGGGATCAACGCGGGTAGAGCTAGTTGAGAGAGAAGGGAAAAGAGTCCTCAGCCTTTGATTTTATGGACCCCCTTATGCTCTCTGGTGCTCGAGTTTCCTCAAGCACTCAGAGGCACGCAGCTCCACACTGCCCCCCCCACCACATACATGGTGCGAAGCCTAAAACAAAGGTTTGGTGTTATGTGCTCCCTTGACATCTGGTGAAGTTGCTGGGGCGGGGTGGGGGGGTCCTCCTATGGCCTGACCAGAAGCTTCCTTCCCTACCTAGTTCCTGCAGATAAGGTCCCCTCCCCATGACCCTCCTTATCCAAGGACTGGTTGTAGCTCTTGAGTAGCGAGTTTCAGTTTCCTACTACTTCATGGAATTATTTAAATAAGCAATCACGTGCTCTCATAGAAAGTATCTTTTGATACTACAAAGCCTGCCCCCCACTGTTGCCCCTGCTTATTTATTGTTCCCAAGTGCAAACCTGTGTGGCGCTATGCAGCACTCGGCGTCCCCTCTCTGGGTTGTGGCCCTACCTAATGAATAAACCACTGCTGCCATCATCTGTCTACTGCTGGGTATGGTGTGTTCCACCATCCTCATAACTGTAGGGCAGGGGACCTCTTTCTCACCAAGGGGACAAATACGGGGAAATTATCATACACACACACACACACACACACACACACACACACACATCTCCCAAGAAGTAGAGGGTGTAACCTAAGCCCCAATTTTCAGGATAATGCTTTAAATCATAATCCTGTCCCTGGACTCTTTCTCTAAATCAGAATGTTTTCACTTTTAAGTGAAGGGGGAGCTAAGGTGAAGAGCAAATGTATCTCCAGCATTAGACTCAGAATATCTAAAATGAAAGGGAATGGTATCAAATATGTTCTTGCTTATCATTAGCTTTCCCCCAAAAATGTGCATTATTTCCACAGTATCATTGTGCGGTTTAGTGTGATATTGGATGTATTTTTGTAAAATGTTTTATGTATATTTTTAAAAAGTGAGAGCAGTTCTTAAAATTATCACCAACAAGCTGGGCATGGTGCTGCATGCCTGGTATCCTGTACGTGGGAGGCTGAGGCAGGAAGAGCACTGTGAATTTGAGGCCAGCTTGGGCTGCATAGTGAGTTCAAGGCCAGCCTGAACTACATAGTAAAACCTTGTCTCAAAAAAAAAAAAAGCCAAAAAAACCCCAAAACAAACAAACAAACCAAAAAAACCCATAAAAATCCAAACCTGCCAACAGCTACTGATTCATTCTGCCACATTTTCCCAATGAAGTGTCCACGAAATTCACCAATGAAACACAACTCTGCAAATGCACTGCACCAGGGAAATGCTGGTGTTCCAGTAGGAGCACGAGTTGGGAAGCTTTAGTGAGAGGAGTCAGGATAGATCACTCCCACCCCTTCCATCCTCTCCACCCTCATTTGTCTTCTATCTATCTGTGAAGGTTAAGTTTAATTGTCAATTTGACTGACTTGGGAACTTCCTAAAGCACAAGTTTGAGTGTGTCTGGATGAGTCATTGCAGTGTAACCTCCAGGTCCGCATCTGATATCTTGCCCATTTGTCTCTGGTGCTGTTACACTGTTCTGCTCCCCAACCCCCATGAACTAAGCATCTTTGCTCCGCCATGTCTTTTCACCATGATGAGACAGCCATGAACTGGATCCCCAGAAACCTTGAGCCAAACTAAACCATTTCCTCCTTTAAATTGTGGGTGTCAGATATTTGGTCACAGCAACAAAAAAGCTGACTTTAGATATACTTTAAAAAGTGAATTTTAAATTATACAATCTACCATCTTTCATCTACTATTTTTAAGAACATGATCCAGTAATGTTAAGTACATTCACTGTGTTGTCCAATCAGTCTCCAGGACTCTTTCCATCTTGCACACTGAAACTCTGTACCCATTAAAAAACCCCCATCCCCTCCCTCAGCCACTGACAGCCACTCTGATGTGTCTATGAATCACAACATCTCAGTAGTTTCCTGTAAGTGGAATCATAAACTATTGGTATTTTTGTAGCTGAAAGACAGCTTTTTGGTAACTCATGTCCTCGAGGTTTATCCAGGTTGTGGAATGTGTTGGAATTTCTTTTTTAATGGTTGGATAACATTCCATTGCCCATTCATCCAATGATGGATCCTCCATCTTTTGGCTATTGTGAATAATGCTACTATGGACATCTACACACACATGTGTCTTTAGGACTTTGCTTTCGATTCTTTTGGGTAAATATCTAAAAGTGGGATGGATAATTGTTTTTTTTTTTTTTGAGGAACTGCCATCTTTCCCATCCCATTTTACATTCTCACTAACAATTTCTCCACACCTTGTTATTTTCTGTGTCCCTTTTGTATTTGTATTTGATTTCAATTTGTATTTCCCCCTTTCTTAGTGACGTTAGATGTCTTTTTATGTGATTATTTGTCATTTGTGTATCTTCTTTGAAGAAATGGCTATTCAAATTCTTTGTCTATTTCTAATTGGATTTCTTGGTTTTTGTTTTAGAGTTTAGGACTTCTTTCTATGTTCTAGAAATTATCCCATGTCATGTATTAGTCGCATGTCCAATACTGTAACAAAATATTTAAGATAATCAACTTAAAAAGAGGAAAAATTTATTTCGTGTCGCAGTTTTGAAGGTTTCAATCCACAGTCAGTTGGCCCACTTTCTTGGGGCCTGTGGTAGGGCAGCACATCTTGCCATGAGGTCATGGAGGAGACAGCCCTGTCACAAAGAAAAGGAAAAAGAGGAAGAGACGTGTGTTCCACAGTCCCCTTTGAGGACACGCCCCCAGTGGCCTGAGACCTTCACTAGGTTCCACCTTTTAAAGGTTCCACCACCAGCCAATAATGTTACAGCCTTTAACCTAAAAGCCTTTGCAGAATGCACATCTAAACGGTAGCACCAGATACATGATTTACAAATATTTTCTTCCATTCCATGTGTTGCCTTTTCACTTCATTGACTATGCCCTTCAGCGTGCAGAGTTTATAGTTATGATGTAGTCTAATCTATTTCTTACCTTTTGTTGCCCATGTTTATGGTGTCATATCCAAGAAATCATTGCTGAATCCAATGTCATGAAGCTTTTTTTCTATGTTTTAATCCAATTATTTTATTGTTTTAGTACTTATTTTTAGGTATTTGATCCATTTGGAGTTAAATTGTAGATATATGTAAAGGCCCAACTTCATTATTTTGCACATGGATATTCAGTTTTCTCAACACCATTGGTTAAAACATATGTCAAGTTTTTAAAATGTGCTTGTTGTATTTGTTCATTTGATCTGAGAGAAGTGTTTCCTTGTCTGTTTTGTACATAGACTCCAGCCTGAGCTAGAGGTTGAGCAAAGTGGAGGTGAAGGGATGTTGGAAGAATTCACTGGCTGGAGAGATTGCTTTTATCATTAAGAAAACACTGGGAAATTAGAAATGAAGGTGCTGTGTGAAATGCTCTGTGTGACAGTCAGCGTAGATGGGCCTTTAAAAAAGTTATTTACTTCTATGTAACAGATTATTGCAAAACTTGGTTCTTTAAAATAATGATCATTTATTTTATGAGTCACAAATCTGGTTACCAAGTAGCCACATGCCTCTGACTCCAAGTTTCTCATGTGACTGCAGTCAGGGCATCTGCCGCAGCTGTGATCTTATCTGAAGGTTTAATAGAGAAGGAACAACTTCTAAACGCACTCATGTGGTACCACATGGACTGTTGGCCTGAGGGCTTCAGCTTCCGACTGGCTGTTAGCTCAGTCCCCTCCTGATGTGGCAGTTCACAATATGCTGGCCACTTCTCCTTAGCAACTGACCAAGAGAATGTTCAAGATGTGAGTGAGTTTTGGTAACTTCATCTTGTAAATAGGCTTAAGTTTCATCTAACAGACTCCGTTCTACAGAAGCAGGTCTTTTAATTCTTCATACAGTGAAAGGGAGGGGATCATACAAGAACATGAATAGTGGGAGGCAAGGATCACTGGGGACCCTCTCAGAAGCTGCCCAACACATGGACCAAGTAAGTATAAAATGGTACTTCTCAAGGCTGATGTGATCAAGGACCACACAGATTTGAGAGAAAGCCATTCACTCCTGATCTCAGTCAGCTTTCCTGTCACTAAGTCACAATATTTGACACCAACAATTTAAAGGAGGAGAGGTTTAATTTAGCTCATGGTATGGGTAGATTCAGTCCATGGTTGGTTGATCCAAGGCAGAACTATCACGGCAGAAGGGTCTGGTGGAGCAAAGATGTTTAGTCCACAGTGATTGGGGAGCAGAGTAAGGGAGCCAGTGCCAGAGAGGAAGGCGTGAGGAACCAGATAGTGTACCCAAAGTCACGTCTTCATGACACACACAGACACACCCACAACCCAATAACTTTTTTAAAAGGTCCATCTATGTTAATTGTCATATGGGGAATTTCACAATTATGCCTAATCTACTAGGCATTTCTCAAGCCAATGAAGTTGACACATCAGGATTAGGTCACACTCCCCATGTCCTAACCCCCCACTGTCCACAGTACAGAGGGCTCAGGGGAAGGGGAAACTAGATCTCAGCCAGGACAACTACAAACCATGAACTGTACCAGCCAAAGAACTCAGGAAAATCAGTGTTAGTGGCAGTAACTTCAATTGATGAATAGAAAGGATACCATCAGGAAGAAAATGCTACTCACAATTGGGAAGACTTCAGTATGAAATAGTTCAGACGTAACATAAAGTAGTCTCTAAACCATTCCCTGTCACCTCCTTGGTTAAACCTTGTGTACAAGATGTGTAAATCATAAACATAATATTCCGTGTTCTGACCTTAATATAGGAATAATAACACTACAGCCATTATTGTCATGAGGGTTATGTGAGGTTATGTATGGTATTTAGCAGAGTTACATAGCACATAGCATGTGTTCAGGAAATGGTAGCTGTACTTTTTGTACAGTATTTTCTAAGTATGAAATATTTTAAGGAATCATATACTCCATAGTCTCATTCTTTTAAAGACACTGGTTTTACTCAAATGAATTTATGACAATCAAAATACAAAGAGGAACCATCTGAGAACCTGAAAAATACTCCTAGCTGTTCTTGAGAAATACAATAATAAGAGCAAAGAGAATTTTGAATAGAGAAGTACTTTGGAGTATTTCCCAAAGCTACAATAACTAGAACGGTGTGCAGATATAAATTAGCAGAATAGTACAAAAGTCCTAAAATAAATTTTGCTTATAATTTGAGAGAAAATCCACCAAATTTGCATAGAGGGATGAATTATCCAACAAATGGTGTCCAGCATGTTAATTGTTTAGAAAAATAAAAAGCGAAGAGCCTTTACTTCATGTAATACACTGAAATAATTTATAAATGGAGTTCAGTGAAATTTTTAACAAAAACACTGTAGGAGTACGTTTGAGTAATATCAGTATAAAGACTTTCTGATTATGAATGCAGAAAAATAAAGATAAAAAGAGAAATGACGGTGTCTTAGTTGCTTTAGCACTGCTGGGGCAAAATACCAGACACACACAATTTAAAGGAAGAAAGTTTTATTTTTGGGTCATAGTTTGGTCATAGTTTCAGTCTATAGTTGGCTGGCTCCAAGGCAAATCAGGTGGCAGAGGCACGTCATAGAGGAGAAAGAGTTCATGGCATTGCAGCCAAGAAAGGGTGAGCCATCCTTCTTTCCCTTTTTATCCCATCCAGGCTAAAAACCTATTGGTGGGTGCTACCCACAACCAAGGGTGGGCCTTCCCATTCCCACACTAGAACGACACTAAACCAATCAGTGGACTAATCTCGTATCACATACCCAGAATCTAGCTGCCTCCCAAACCCCTACCTATGAACACATGATGATTTGTGGAGGACATCTAGATGTAAGCGATAACAAATAGATTTAATTTTAAAAAAGTTTATCAAAAACCTTTCAGAAGAAACAACATGTCTACCAGAAAATGTTAATCTTTGAAGATAACATATAAATTAGTAAGAGACCATTCCAATAAAACAGAGAAGAGACTTCACAAAGAGAACCTGAAATCACCAATAAATATACGAAAGACCTTTAATATATTTCATACTTAAAGCAACGTTAAGTTAAAATAACAATGAAACATTCACATTTTGCTTGATAGGTGGTAAGTTGAGTTTTTTGATGTTAGCACTCACTACCAGAAAGAATTCAAGGCAGTTTGCTTGGGAATGACTGAGCAGCACATATTGTGTAGGCTTTGCCCACAGAACCAATAAGGAAGAGACTGGCGGCAGAATGTGTTCTGGTGGGGAAGCAGAGGAGGCTAAGAGTTCACAATCAGCACCAAGATGGAAGGCAGGAACTAAGGGACAGTACTAGGGCCTCTGTGCCTGACCGAACATACCTCATGGCCAAGGATCTCAAAGCAGAAAATGACCAGCTCTTTTTTATAGAAGATATTTATTGCATAATTTATCTATTTCCAACATGTGTGAGTTAACCAATAAACTCCTGTCTTAGGTTATAATTATTTGAACATGTGTCCATATAAAAAATGCCCATAGATCTAGAAAGGTGATCTTTTTTTTCTCATGGGATAGCAGGTGTATTTTCTTTCCTGTTACCTTTCCTGGTGCTGGCAATTCTCTTCGTAAAGTGCCTTCCACAGCATCAGATTTAATTAGGTGGTGAAACATGCTTTTTAGTGATGAAGAGAAAATTAACTATTCTACTTACAAGAATACATGTCTTTTAACTATAAAATGTACTCAAAGCTTTTAGAAAACTGTTGTATGTGACAATTTCTGTATTTAATACCAGAAGCTTTCGGAATAAAGTGTAATATCTCATGTCTTTTGAAGTCAGTTTTAAGATCTGTGGAACAATTTCATATCATCTCAAAAGAAAATTCAAAAAATCTTTTGTTCAGAGACTGGTAGTTGCACGAAAACAACGGTAGAATTACACACACACAACAGGCTTCTAACCACAGATTTTCTTGTTTTCTGCGACATAACCGGCCCAGCTGTTTAGTATTGAGGACTTGACCTTGGCGTCATCCCTACCACCCTGTGAAAGGAGCAAATACAAAGTACTTGAGATTTTCATAGCATGAATTTCTCTATCAGTGCTCATTTATGGTATCTGTACAGAAATCTATCAGACCAGCCTCGGGGTCTGTGACAGATATTTTAAGATGATTTATGCAGGGAAAGGATCGCACTGGCCTGGGAGACTGGGTTTCTTTTGTACGTGGAGCCGATTCCAGCGCAGGGTGGGAATTTTGCAAGATGGAACTTTCTGAGGACAAAAAGCCTCTTGAAAAACATGTGTGAAAGTTTACCTCTTTTTTTCCATATGTTTTTCTCAAAAGAGTTTCCTTTTTAAAAAAATTAATATATATTTGCCATACATAATAATCACATTCATCTTGGGGAGTCAGTACATGTACCACCTCTAGATCATTTTTATTCCCCTCCCCTTTTGGCACTCTCCTCTTCCCACATTCCTAGTTCCCCTTCCTGTCTCCACAGAGTCCACCTCCCCGTTTTCTACCATCTCTCTTTTATTTTGCTCTTTAAATTATTTTTTGGGGGGGTCTCTCACATTAGAAAAACCATGCGCTATTTATCCTTCTGTGTCTGATTTACTGGAGTAACACTCAGCCACACTGAAGGATCAATTAAGTCGCTTGTAGGAAAATGGATGAACCTGGACACCACAATGCTAAGTGAAGAGTTATCTCAAGGCAGTATTTGAAAACCTAAATGCCAAAACGGGCCAGGCAAAACGTAGCGGTGTGACTTCGGCACTGTGACAACCAGAGAGGGCTGACACCACCAGAAATGGTGACTGTCCACCAGGTCGTGTCTTCTGATTCTGCACTGGGATACAGATTCAGTGTTGTGATGTCATCGTGGTGTTATAAGCATTGTCTTGCTGTTTACATATGGACAGTCACAAAAGCTAAAGATGGAAACAGAAATTGTGGGTCAAAGAGCATGTTGACAAGACACATAGCTGGTAGTTCTCTAGCATCTATCCTTGCTTAATGTCACGTCAAGGTACCTCGTCCTGGGAAGGACAGAGCAGTCTGCTTTACTATTTTGGGGACGCGCTGGTCCTTTTTGTTCCAGTACTTCCTGCTGTGGGAAAGTTACATGTATAGTTCAGTACCCACAGAAAAATGGGGCTAGTAAGACCTACCTCCCGAAAGTTTTGTGAACGCTCAATTGATCAGTAATGTAGAGATATGGAGTGTTATTTTCTTTACCTGGTTTTGGGTGCATTACTCACTTAGCTCCTGCCTCCTCAATTTTATTACATTTTCTAATGTCTTTCACTCACTGTGTTTGTCCTGAACCTCTGCCTTTCCGCTTGTTGTACCACTTATCAAGAATAACCTTCACACCTTTCCCTTTCAAAATCACTCCCAAGTTCCAACTCGCTTCTTTCTGCAAGAAGTTTCTTTGCTTTATTCCACCCAACCCTGAACTTTATAGTCTTATTTCATTATTTTCCTTTTATAATTGCTATTCCAGGCACAAAGTAGTATTTATAAACTCTTCAGGAAAGAAGTTTTTGTGTCCAAATGTAGATTATCCACCAACTCAGGTATTTCCCAGTATTCCTTTTTAGGAGTGCCACAGATCTGAACCTAATTTCCCCAAATAAATCTCAGGGGTAGGGATACAATTTTGCTGCTTCCTTTGAATGGTCCATAAGTTTTAGTAGTGAGTATTGAAAATGTGCTAGACAGAATGCTTTACATGTTCATATCTGCAGAGCGAAGTTCACTTAAAACAGACATCTTCAGACATCCTTTCAAGATTTGCGGTTCCGATCACGTTTATTGGGAGTGTATAGAGAAGAAAGCAGGCTGTGTGTGAAGGATCTTGTAAGGAGTACTGCCTTGCTTGACAATCAAGGGCATGATTGACAGATGCTGGTACAAAGTCTAGGGGAATCCGTATGAGAAACAGTATTTAAAAAATCCCAATCTGCCAGAATAGACTTCAGGCTTGCAAGATTTGATGGTAAAGAGATTTAAATTGCAGCTTTTCTAGAGAAAGACATAATTACAGCTTGTCAAAACAGAGAAGCAGCTCGGCCGTCCACTGTGTGCTCCATAGAGAGAGCTGGGTAGGCTCACCTAGCACGGTCTGTGGGGTAAATATTTATCAACTGGTTTATTTGTTGAACATCCATGTCAGTCAGGTAACTTCCCTATTTGGACGTGCTTTTCTTTTTATTTTTTAACGCCAGATTTTATTTCTCTGAAAAAATTTAAATTGTGGTAAAGTTCACATAACACTTATCCTCTTAATCATTTGTTTACTTATTTATTTGGCTATGTTTGCAATACATCACAGTTAGCTTTGTTTTAGGGAATTGGCCTGTGGATATATTGCACCTCTTTGTCTTTTCTTCCCACGCTCCTCGTTTCTCTCCCCATC
Source organism: Hystrix cristata (assembly GCA_004026905.1). NCBI lineage: Eukaryota > Metazoa > Chordata > Mammalia > Rodentia > Hystricidae > Hystrix > Hystrix cristata. The sequence goes on from PVJO010000919.1 coordinate 23,285, forward strand.
TTCAACATATCTACCTTTTGTTTCCTACCGTCTCTCCTTTATTTTATTCCTTATTTATTTATGTTTTAGGTTTCTCACATAAAAGAAACCATGCAATATTTAACTTTCTATTTCTAACTTATTGCACTTAACATTATGGTTTCCAAGTCCATCCATTTTCCTGCAAATGAAATTTCTTTTTAAAAACTTTTTTAATATTTTTAAGTACATATTTGTAGTATATAATGATTATATTTGTTGTAGGGATTGGTAACACTTCTAATTCCTTTTCTTTCCTCATTTCCTCCCCTTTTTCTTCCCTCCCTCAAAAGACAGGATTTTGTTCTTTTTTATGGCTGAATAGTATTCCATCATACATATTTACCACATTGTCTTGATCCATTCATCTGTTGATGGACATTTATGTTGTTTCTAGAACTTATATATTGCGAATTACACTGCTATAAATATGCTTATACGCATGTCATTATAGTGCAATATCTTTAATTCCTTTGGGAGGATATCCAGGAGGGGCACAGTGGCTCAAATGGAATGTCTATTTTTAGTCTTTTGAGGAATTCCCATAGTACTTGTACTAGTTTACATTCCCGCCAACAATTAGAAGGGTTCCTGCTCCCACATCCTAAGACTTGCTTTTTGTTAAGGTCTTTTTCTAGAGCTTCGTTGGTTGTGTTGATGACAGAAATTAAGCTCATGTGATTGTGTGTGTGTGTGTGTGTGTGTGTGTGTGTGTGCGTGTGTTCACTGATGATTGCAGGCCTTCTCATGCAGCTGCAACCCCAGCCCATTAAATCTTTTTTTAAATTTTGATGGAAGGTCTTGGTAAGTTGCTCAGGTTGGGCTTAAAGTTGTGAGCCTCCTGCCTCAGGCTAATTTTGGTGCCCTTCGGTGAAGCCCTGCCCAGATCCTGTCAGCCCGGCCAATTTCACCTCTATTGCGGCCACATCCCAACTCTACCTGACATACCCAAGTGACAAGAAGAACAAATACGATTCACTTTCCTCTTCGGTCTTATCTCTCCCCAGTAGCCTCGTTAGATTTATGTTGCATCTAAGTTCCTCATGCATTCTGCATTTATTAGGGCATGTACTACATGTCCAACTCTGACTGGCTGTGGGAGCAGATGGTGACCCTTTCACAGTCAAGCTCGGGCCGCCAGAGGGTTCTAAACCCACCTGTGTCACTTTCGGCGTGGACAGCTATTAGGTTCTTTTCAGCATTTATCGGATAAACATTTTTAGCAAGTGAGCACGTAAACAAACCATCACACAGCTCCTAGGAAAGTCAGATTGTCGGTTCTGTTTTGGGATCTCTGGATCCTTTGAATAGAATGTTCACTTGAAGCAAGTACAGCAACGAGCCCAAAGATAGACTTGCAGTTAACCTGATAGTGGGCAGCAGATCACCTTTCAAGGTGACTTTCAGATGGAAAATGGTGACATGCCCGGGTACCATCTTGAAAGCTGGCAGGTGTGTGTGTTGGGGAAGGGTATAGCTGAAGTAATGTACTCAGTCTGGGTAAAGTATCTCCAGCGCTATTCTTTTATCTGATTTAACCGTCACTAACATTCTTTACACTAACTACTAAGCCAGTCATTTCACCAACACAAATCCATTTCAATATTCAGTATGTAAATTAGCAACATAATTGCTTGAAGATAAAAGTAGCCAAAGCCTCTGGATAATCCTGGCCTTTCCGATTAAATGTTGGATGATTCTACTTTAAGAGTGGATTCCTGACTAGGATAAGTGGCAGCCCCTGGGGTGTAGATTAAAATTAACACACATAGCCATTTATATCATGCTGTCTGTGCTGAACATTTCAGAGCAAATTATAGAGATCATAACACAGAGCTCCCTCTCTGGAATGACACGTTTAAGTATATCTTTTAATGGCAAATGGGAAGGGGAAAAAGTAACTTTCTTTTCCTTCCTTCCTCCCTCTCTCCCTTCCTTCCTTCCTTCCTCCTTCCTTCCTTCCTTCCTGCCGCCACCTCCCGTTTAAAATAGCAGGGCTGGAGAAAGGCAGAATTCCTCATGGGCTAAAAACTTTTATAGAACAAAAGAGCCTATTTAACTCTAACATCTGTAGACTGTTAACATCCAGGCCAATAAAGAATGAATTATCTCGAATTACAAGGCAAGTGGAAATTTTTTTCTTTAAATAAAGGGAGTCAATACAAAGATTCAAGTTGGAGTTAGGAGTGGAGGACATAAGAGGAGAGGGAGAAGAGATGTTATGGCTGAGAAGAGGGACCCAGAGAGACGGAAGCAAGTAGAGTCGGGAGGGAAGAAGAATCCACAAAAAACGATCCGCAGTAGAGATGACCTTTGGATCTTACCATGGTGGTGGCTTATATTCAATTTTATGGGTTTGCCAATTCTAACACCTCTGTACATAATTCACTTCCGTTAGCCTAAGTCTTCCATACAACATCTGCTACACAGAATAGCTGTGCATGGTGGTTCTTTGAGAAAAGAAGAAGGGAGAGGCTGTGTGGTAGATGGGTTATTGGCGTTTGGAGATAACAGTGGCCCAGGCATTGACCAGTGAGTCTATGACTGAGGATTCAGGAGGATAAATCCAGAATAAGAGATGAACTTGGGAAGCTCCCCCAGGAATCTTCCAAACTCTTTAGGAAGACTTGAGCTTCCTATAGTACTGTTATGGTTTAGATCTAGAACATCCCCCGAAGGCTCATGTGTTCCCAGGTGGGGCTTTCAGAAGGATCATGAGGCGCTGTGCCCGTCTGTGGATTCTTCATGGATGAGTTCATGGCTGAATGTGCAGTGAGGAGGTGCGGCCTGGTTGGAAGAGGGAAATCACTGCGGAAGCACCCCAGAGGGTTGTATCTCCCTCCTGGCTCCTCTGTTCTCTCTCTCTCTGCCTGTTGGCTGCCGTGGGATGAGCAGCTTTCCTCTGCCAGGTCCATCCACTGCGCCATTTCTGCTTTACGGCCAGCCAATCATGGACTGAATATGCGAGCCAAAATGAACCTCTCCTCAAATAGTTTCTGGTGTCGGATCTCAGCAATGGGAAAGGGACTAAAGCAAATATAATGCGTGCCAGATAGGCTGATGCCACCTCATTCCAGAAACTAAGGGAAAGAGGGACCCCAGCTGCCTGGGGGACAGAGGGACATCTAGGCCTAGAAGTTAGTATTAAATAATAGTAGACGCAAGCCTTGAGTGCATCTCCTGACATTGATTTGATCCATTTGTTACCATTTGTTTTAGACAACTAAGAAGTTGAACTCATAGCAGAATACTAGGAAAGCCTTCATCCAATACTACTGTCCCCAAATGCAGGGAGTTTTTTTCAAGGAATTTTTGTTTATTTCACAGAGAAAGAGAATTGCTCGCTTACATTGGCAATTTATTTTTCTTCTAAAATGGGGCAACATTCTTTCTATGATTAAAAATATGACCTTGCTCAAAAATATTTTTATTTTATTTTTAATTAATAAAAATTGCATATAGTTACAGAGTACAACGTGTTATTTCAATACACACGCATGCTGTAGAACAATCCAATCAGGCTAATGAGCATGCCCATCCATCAAACAGCTACCATTTCTTTGGGGGCAAGAACATTTAAAAATCATTTCTTCTAGTTATTTTGAGGTATATGATACGTTATTATGATTTTTTAATGAAGCAAAATATGTTCTTAATATTGTTACCATGACAAGATATTATAGAACAATTTAGGAAGTGTGCACTTTTTCTTTACATTGCCAAGTACGATATCTTGGCATTAATTACAGTCACCACATTTTGCCACAGAATGCCAGAAATTATTCCGCCTCTCTGACAAGCTTTGTGCACCCTGACCAACATCGCTCCTTTTCCCTCCCCTTCAAAAACTTTTTCATCCCAGGATGACTTGATGTTTACAGCAAGACCATCAAACAAATCATAGTTGCGGTGTCTGTACACCTTACCCAGTGCCCCAGGTCTGGCAATGTACGAAGGTTGAAGACATAAGGGGTAATTGAAAAATATGGTGAATGTTTCCATTTAATTGATCTATAACAGTAAGAGACACATTGCCATTAATCTCCCTAGGATGCGTCCGCTCAATTTGCACACACTATCCCACTGTTCTTGTCGCTTTCTGAAGCAGTTCTGGAAGTCCTTTCCTGAGTGTCTTTACCAAAAATATGGCGAATATTGCCATCGAGGGCCAGCCAACAGAAAGGCAGCCTCGTAAAGCATCATGGCACATCCTCTTCCACCTTCCTCACTGGATCTGGCTATTCACCAAAGTCAAAATAACAATGAAAGGTAAATGTTTTGAAATGATTAGATGAGGCAGCCGGACATCAGAGCTAAAGACAAGAAATAGGACTTCCAGTGCTGCTCAGAAAGCAGAATGACGGGGCAAGTGTGACTGACGCAAAGAGAAGGATTTCGAGGGAGTGTTAATAACAGTGCCTCTGACTGCAATACATTTTTAAAAAATTTTAAACATTCACCACACTTTGTGATCATACTTTGTCACATAGAAGAAGCCAGTTGCTGCCATATTCAAGCTCCTGTTAGCGGAAAGAGGAACGCTACTTCATTTAGTGTGATCTGCTTACACTTTATTTAACCTGAGCATCCTTCCAAAATGTAACATGATGACTTCAAAATCATAAAATATGCATTCCTCTAAAATATGCCCCAGTGCATCTTGGTCCTGCGTGTATTCTGGGAAGGTCTAATCTTAGATTCGGATCCTGAGGAGGCCATATTTGTTTTGGGTATGAACAAATCATTCCCGGGCATTCCCCTAGCCCATAGTGTTATGATTATGCTTTATTATTCTTTAAATCACTGATTACTTTGGGCTTTCCACTTATCTTATTTGGCTTTAAACATATCAAAAACTACCAGACTGGGCTTTCAGAGGTGTAGCTTAGTGGATGAGCCCATCCTTGGCACACAGGAGGCCCTGAGTTCAATCTTCAGCAACTAAATAAATGAAGGCATGTAAACATGGTAAGTTGACTGAGTTTGCTTGTTGTTTTGTAGAATCTGATAGTTTTCCTCTTACAGGTATACATAAGGCTTGTTCCTAACATTTGCCATGCAAGCAACATTAAAAAGGAGAAAACTTATATATTGTTGTCTTTATTTACACTTATGGTTTCTCATCCCAGAGAAACAATGCAATATGTACTCATATGTGTCTGGTTTATTTCACTTAAGAGTATGTTCTCAAGATGCATCCATTAACCTGTAAATGTTTCATGTTTATCCTTTTTATGGCAGAGTAGAGCTCCATTGTGTAAAAAAACATCTTCTTTATCCATTCATCAGTTGCTGGGCATTTGGGTTGTTTCCAAGATTTAGCTATTACAAACTGTGTTGCTATAAACATGGTTGTGCATATATCACTGTGGAATGATGTTTTTAATTCTTTCAGGAAGACACCAAGAAGAACAGCTGGGTCAAGTGGAACCTCTACTTTTAGTTTTTTGAGGAATCTCCACACTGATTTCCACAATGGCTGGACCAGCCTGCCTTCCTACCAACAGTGGAGGAGGGTTCCTTTAGTCCCGCAGCCCTGCCAGCATTTGTTATTGGTTGATTTCCTTAGAATACCTGTTTTTTCTGGAGTGAGATGGAATCTTAGCGTTGTTTTAAGTTGCCTCTCTCGAATGACCAGTGATGTTGAACGCTTTTTCATGTATTTATTTGCCGTTTGTATTTCTTTATCTGAGAAGTGTCTATTCATTCCAGATGCCCATTTTTGGATGAAGTCTCTAAATGTAGGGGGTCTGATTTTTTAAAGTTCTTTATACATTCTAGATGTTAGACCGTTGTCTGAGGAACAGCTGGCAAAATTTTTTTCCCATTCTGCAGGTTGTCTTCCTACTCTGTTTGTGATTTCTTTTGCTGTGCAAAAGATTTTTAATAGGATATGATCACAGTCATTGATTCGTTGTAGTATTTCCTGTGCAATCTGAGTTTTGTTCATAAAGTCTTTGCCTACACCTATGTCTTTAAGAGTTCTTCCTAATGTATCTTCCAACAAATTTAGTGTTTCTGTTTTAATATTTAGATCTCTGATCCATTTTGATTTTGGTTTAGTACATGCTGTGAAAAGGGAAGAAAATATTCAGATAGGAAGGAGAACTGGGAGTGGGGAAGGGAAAGGAAGGAAGGGAAAAGGAAAAGAAACAAAAAAGAGAAAAAAATTGAAAAATGTAAATAAAGCTATTCTAAATAAAGAGGAGAAGAGGAGTTAAAGGGAGGGGTGGGGAAGGGGATGAAAACAAGGTGCATCATGTACAGGTACAAATTAACTCTGATGAATGTGATCATTATGTATGTCTAAAATGTACCAATAAATCTTTTTGGTTTAAAAAAAGGAGGAAACTGGAAGCTCATTTGGGTTTCTGAGATATGAACAGGCTGATCCAAATAAAGCTAGGGAAAGTAATTTTTTGTGGTGTTGGAGTGTACTGAATAGGCAGGTGTCAATTACAAGGTGGAGAACTGTTTAATATATTTAGAATTATGTGTTTTAGGACAGAAAGAGGCAGATTGGGGATTCTTAAATAAAGAAGTAAGACATTTATGGTTGGCTCTATGTGTTGGGGTAAAGGGTATAAGTGAAGATGATACAAAGAGTCCTAGGCAAAGATGTGATGTACTATAGATAATACAGTTCTAACACACTCACCTATAATTGGGAGCAGATCATTCTTTGATGCCTTCTTTCTTTCCATACTACCTGACCATGCTAGATGGGTAATATTGTGATAAATAATAGGTTCATGTGTCAAATTTTACATTCAAGATCCATTATACCTACCTCATCTTTGTGAAAAATGGGTTATCTCCAGTTCCCCCATGAGTAAAGTTAGTATAATAATTTTGAATAAAAGATTTTGATTAGAATTACCATGTTGCACAGAATCTAAGATATAACTGATTGCATGTCAAACAATCATTTTATGCACAGCTATGAAAAGACGAAACATTGCCAATTAAAATTTAAGGTGCACCCTGATTTTGGAGATGCTAAAATATGAATTCAATGAGACATAACAAATGAAATATTTAGTGTTGTGGAGTCTTGTAAGCCTTATATTATACGTAGTAACACAGATCTGATAGATGCACAGAAATGATTGACTTTTATCAAATTCTGAAATACAAGAATCAGTAGTTATCTTTTGAAACTTGAGATAGCAGCGACTTTATGAAACATTGCATTAAGCTTTGCCTTAGAAAAGCTAAATAGATTCAACGAATAAATGTATTCTTGCAGAGCCATTATATAATACAATGACAATTACATATGCTTTAGGACATAACCATCTCAGGTCCTTGAGGTGACCTCAAGGAAACGAAGAGGTAAAATCACAGCACCACATTGAACTTCAATTCATCCTGAAATGGAGGAAGAAATTAGCAAACTATCACTCAGTGTGAAAGGAAATTCTAAGCTATTTCTCATGCCCTGGAACTACTGGTACAGCTTCTTGTTAGGAGTATTTTGCATTATTTCTTTGGCTAATAGAAAGAGAAAGCAAACTGTATCAATGACATTACAAAGTATAAGTGGCAGGTGACTTTAGGGCCATCTAAGAAAAGTATTTTGAGTCGTGATTAACTGTCACATATGAGTATTCTTGGTCAAAATGTGGAAAGGTAAACAGTATAAATTGAATTTTAGAAGAAGGATATTTATGGAATAGAATACTAACTAGTCTTCTGGTCCTAAAAATATGAATGCGCTTCTTCTTCTTTTGTTTGTTTGTTTTTATTGGTATATTTTACATAATAGTTGTATTCATAGTGAAGAATTGGTATATATACATCTATGTGTATATCTAGTATCTTGCATCTTAATCATTTTTATTTCTCTCTTCTCCTCCTGGCACTTCCTCTTCTCGCTTTATCCCCAAGTCCCTTCCCATCTCTACAAAGTCTACTTTGCTATTTCCCATCATCTCTCTTTATTTCGTTCTTTAAATTATTTACATTTTGGGTTTCTCATATAAGAGAAACCATGTGGTATTTAACCTACTCAGTCTGATACATTTCACATAGCATTATGGCCTCACAATGTATCCATTTTCCTACAAATGACTTAAATTTATCCTTCTTTATGGCTGAGGAGTAACTCATTGTGCATACATATGTGAATATATGCATATATGTAATATTTTCTTTATTCATTCATTTGTTGATGGACATATATGGATTACATTGACAGACGAGACAAACACAGATGATGTTTACCAATAGAGTGTAATAGAAGCATTGTTCAAAGGGGTTTTTATGTGTATTTGCCTTTCACATATATCAGTCAGGATATTTTTCTAGGCCTGTGCATCACCCAATAACTAAACATGTTCTGAAAACTGGCCCCACAAGATTGAGGTATTCTCTGGTTTTTTTCACTCTCATCCTGTAGTAGTTTCTCTTTTCATACAGGTCCATGCTAGGAGCATAGAAAATAATCACTTTCAACACCTAACAGAGACACATACCTCTGTTTCAAACTTCTCTTGGGTCAAAACTACGGCTTGAACCTTTTTTTTTTAAAGCTTTTTTTTCCCCCACCAAAATTGTGGCAGAGGTTACATCTGAGGCATGTAAGTGGAAGAGGACAAAGAAATTGAAGGTAGAGAGTTTCAGCATTTTGCTGTGTATTTTTAAAAAATTCCTTACACTGAGAAACTGTTTATAAGGTTTCTTTAAAATGATCTTTCTCTGATGACTATGTATGGAGCAGTATTGGAGAAAAAAATATTCATTGATACAACAAACTTAGGTGTGTATACACTTAATGGGACTTTAAAATGCATTAAATGAAAACTGATAGAACTAACACATCCATATTGCAGGTAGTGATTTTAATAATCCTCTTTTGAAAGTATAAACAGAAGCTGGGCATGGCGGCGCACACCTGTAGTCCTAGTATCCTGAGAGGCTGAGGGAGGAGAATCACAAGTTCAAACCCAGCCTGGGCAACTTTCTCAAAAGTCCCTTTAGCCCAAGTGGTAGAGCTTTTGCCCTAGTAAACGCAAGGCCCTGAGTTTGATCTCCAGCACCCCCCCCCACACACACACACAAAGTCCCTTTCTCAAAATAAAAAGTGAAAAAGGGCCGAGGACATAGCTCAGTGAGAAAGCCCTGGGTTCAATCTCCGATACTGAAAAACAATTTTTATTATCTTTAAGTAATCATGTCAATACTTAAGTATGTGTCAGACATACTTTCTGGATGTTCCGTTATGAGAGAATACCAGCAGATAGTTCAAAGTGGCCTTTGTAAGGTTCAAATAGAGAAAAACCAAATGAGAATGTTTCCCTCTGCCCTCAATCATAGATAATATTGGGGGAAAATATGCTTTTATGGCATTTAATCTCCTGTGTCATGGGATGTGTTTTCAAGTATATTTCACAAAGCTTTGGGAGTCAGTAAAGTCACAGAACCAAGTGTTGTATTGCCTGGACTCTATGTGATATCCATGGCTGGTTTCTGTGTACAGTATTGATTTGCTCTCGTATTTAAAAATGCATCCTTGGATCACATCTTTCCAACTTCTTTCAGAGGAATTGGCCCGGGTGGTCTCAAGTTTCTTTTAAATCTGATTATATAGAATTCTGTTGCTTCCTAATCTACTCTGTTCACCATGCTCAACATTCAGACTGTAGGATGTTTGAAATTGCAAATATTTTCTCATGTTGGAAATATTAACCTTAGGATACTCCTAAACAGTTACAGAGAAGTGAGATTGTCCCTGTTTAGCTGCTGCGAAGGCCAGACTTCTTGACATCCAATTCACCACCCTGGACTGCTGAAAACACTTCTCTTCAATGCCTGCTCAGCCTGCTGTTCAGTGAGACATAATTGTGCCCATAGAGGAAGATGTGTTGGAAATACTCCTAGAAGGATATAAAGTAACTCAAGTGAATGAAATTACATTATTCAAACTGAAAACCCAATGAGGAATTTGTTTCAGGGTTTCTTAACAAGGTAGATCTCTCATTTGGAGGGACATGGTAATCATTTACTGTCTATCATGAAATGTGCCTTTTATATCAATACTTGAGTGAAATACTTAGCAGGTGATATCTTCTATCAGTTTCTTTTTTCTGAACGGCATTAACAACTTCAAACACAATGTTAATCATTTTCTCTGGCTGGAACACAAGAAATAACAAAATATCCAAGGTTTTATTTTGATATATGGTTTCCAGCTAGGAATCTAGTAAGCAGCAGATAGTCACACTCAGGAGCAGAGAATCAAAGGATGAAGGGAACAGCTTGAGTTTTTGGACAGTTCAAGGGGTGAGTGTAGAAGAGTGCAATATACTCAAAAGGTCAAGATTTACATGTCTCAAAAAAGATCCCAGTCACAATAAGAACCCAAAGCAAAAACCACCCAGCAATAACTGTAGCAAGAGTTACGAGGATGTTATAAGTAAAAAAATTACAAAATCCCATTGAAATTTTTAAAAAGTAAGTAATGTGAAAGTAGTAAAATAAATATTTGCAAATTAATATAATTCTAATAGATACATTAGTGGCAGGATTCTGGTGAAAGGAGCATTTTTTGTTGTTGTTATTGTTGAAAAAGTTACTAAAACTATGCTGTAGTTACGTTAAGTTCTGAAAACACCTTTAGGTGTTGAGTAGCTCCATACAGTTAGGGAGCCGAGGCTCCACTGTCTTTGCTCGACACCGTAGGGCCATTCTATCACACATCTCTGGGAGAGCCAGGTCCACCATCGTCTATGTGAGCAGTTCTCTCTGGAGTTGTGCAGTGTACAATTTAAGCCCTGCATGTTGAGAGATTATTTTTTCTTCTTTTCCTCTAACTCCAAGAAAGTTCTCCTATTCTTTCTTTAAAAACTTACTTATTTTGAATAAATAATAGCAACAGAGGTCATAGCATCAATTTGTAGGAACCATATGTATTAGTTAGGGTTCTGTAGAAGAACAGAACCAAGAGACAATAGATGTGCAATTATGCAAGGGGATTTATTAGGTAACCTTACAGATCAGAGGCAGAAGGATCCACAATGCTGTGCACATGCTGGACAGCTGGAGGGGCTAGCAGCTACTCAGCCCAAGAAACCAGAAGCCACAGAACAAGTGGGAGCAGGGATGTGGCAGCAGCCCAAAGCTGAAGGCCGGGAGCTCCCTGTAGCGTCACTGTTAAAGTCTGAATTGAACGGTTGAAGAAGCTGGACTGCCTGTCCAAAGGCAACGGCAAAGACTGAAGATCTTCCAAAACACTTCCTCCCTCTTTTCCTTTCTTAGTCTGCCCAGGCTACAAACCTATTGGTTCATGCCACCCACATCCAGGGTGGGTCTTCCCCCCATTTGCTGGCCTAAATGTCAATCATCCACGGACCAGAGCTTCACTAATTTGCTAGATGGGTTTACCTAGCACAAGTTGACCTATCACAGTTAAGGATCACACCACATCAAGCTGAAAACAAGACTGTTTTCAAGGTCTGGAAGTATCTTAAAGCTGTTCTGTTTTAATGAAGAAGCAGCCCGCCATATTAAAAAGCCCAGCAGCACTTTCCAACTAAAAGGGAATTTGAAAGTTAGTGGCTTGGAAAGCCAGTCTTAGCCACCCATCACCGAGCTGACCAGCAGCAAAAACAAGGCCACCACTGACTACAGAATGGACAGATTTTGGTTTTAAGAAACTCAAGAACCATTCATTTTTGTGAATGAATACGTAATTCTACAATCTTCTGCAAGACTATCTAAACATGTTGTGTAACAGGTATCTAAATCTGTATTTAAATCTGTAAAGTACGAAATGTGTAACTGAAAGTACGTAGACACATAATAAATATGTAATAGCGCGAAAAGTTTTTATTTTAAGCACTAAATGACGTTTGTTTCATGTTTCCTTCAAAGAGCAACCCGGCAACTATCCTTTTTGAGCACAATACCTGGAGTTCAAAGGAAGCACTATGTGTATTTTCTTTGATAGGATCAGAGATTTAACTTGGCGAACACACTATTTCCTTAATAATTCTGTTGAAGAAACACAAATGATTTGGGAAGCAGCAATGTGTTTCACAAATGTCATCATTAGAAAAACAGTAGATCAAGCAGAATGATGCACATTAAAAGAAACATACTTGAGGGAGGTAGGGAGAGGGAGAGATACTTTATTGGATATTTAGATTTAAAAACAAATGTATTTCACGAATATGCTTGTATTTTGTTGTTTTACTAAGGAAAATAATTAATTTTCAAATTGATTTTTAATTTTTATTGTGACAATATAGACTTATATTTAAAAAGTTGTTACTGTTAATTATGATATCAACTTCATTGCATCAAGTAATGCCTGGGGATTAGTAAAGCACACTTCTGGGTGTGTCTGGGTGGGTCATTGAGCTGTGACCTTGGTTACTGCATCTGGTCCCTGGCCCCTTCTTCTCTGGCACTGTTCCTCTGCTCTATTTCCCAGCCATCATGAACCAAACATCTCTGCTCCACCACACCCTTCTGCCATGATGTCTCTTCCTTCGAGCCATTTAACCATGGACTGAATCTCCTGAAATCATGAGCCAAATTAAACCTCTCCTCCTTTAGGTTGTGGGTGTCAGGTGTTGTGTCTCAGTAACAGAAAAACTGACCAATACAGAAAATCAGTAGAAATAATAGGCTTAGTTTGAGAAAGAGCTGTCCCTTCCTGTCCTGCTCCTCAAAGCAACAGGTGTCCAACCCTTAGTTTTTCTCTTTTGCTACATAGCTGCTATTTCCTCTAGCTCATCTTCCCCAGATAGTTATAAACCATGATTTCTGATTTCATCTATCATCAGGGTTCAAGCAGCCGCTTGTAAGAGCTGCACACACTGCCCCATTTTGGTGGACTTATTGTGGTCAGCTTGAGCAGGAACGCCCAGCTGGACTGAGTTGCTGTGGTTCTGGGCGTAAAGGATCCACTGGAGGATTGTTGTCAATGCAACATAAAAGAGAATGGGACCAGAAGATAGCGGTGGCTGTTTCCCAGGAGAAGCTCTGTTGTGGCTGGTTCTCCAGAAGGGAATTCAGCTGTTCTCATCAAGCTCAGGGCCTTGGTGTTGTCGGGGATGGCTGCTGTTCACTTCAGGGGAGCTGTGGTCTTCATCTCCTCTGCAGTATCGTATCCTGGCTCCAGTGTAGATTTCTTCAGCCTTTTAGTGCAGACAGGATGTACACAGGACAGTGCTGTGGGCGCCCAGCCCTTGATTGGATCTTTCGGATCTCCAGTGCATAGACAAACGTTCTGCACTCTTCCTGCATTTGGCTTGTGTGTGTGAGTGTTGTAGCTTGTCTTGCATTAAATCTGCTCTCTCGCAAACCAGTGACTCTAGAAAGTAACTAATACACCCATGAAGCAGCACGTCTTCTATCTCTAAGTGCTCTGTTTCAAGTGAGCAGATCTTCAAATCATCCAGTTAATGGATCAGAGTCACAGACAGAGTATGATAAAAAAAAAAGTATGGTGAGTGTTAAAGTTAAAAAACATCTATTACAGTAAAAGACACATTGCCATGAATCCCGTTCAAAATAGTCCTTTTTGCTTCAAACACACTTACCCATTGTTTTTGAGACTGTCTGAAGCAGCTCTGGAAGTCCTCTTCTGCGAGTGTCTTTAGTCACACTGTCATAGCTGTCTCGAAGTCTAGAAAGCATTCAAAATGTTCACCTTTTATAGTCATTTTTACTTTGGGGAAGAGCCAGAAGTCTCAAGGTGCCAGGTCAGTGAATAAGGTGGGTGAGGACACACTGTCATGTTTTTAAGAGCCTGGCTTTGCACTGGATGGCACTCAGCAGCAGCATTCATCAGGTATTTGACCACATCTCACAGACACTGAGGAAAGAGAACTTCCAGATCTGCTTCAGAAAGCTGCAAGAGTGATGGGGTGAGTGTACTCCAAGTGAGGGGGAATATTTTGGAACAATGGAACTAGGCCTAAGCAATGTGAACCTATTTATAGCAGAAATAAAAGGACAGTGATATTTAGCTTTTGCGGGCATGTGGAGCAGTAGCCATGAAGTAAAGAAGAAAAAGCTCTCCAGTATCCTGTGGCTGTAAGGAAACAGACTGTATATCTTTACACCTGGAGATTTTCATGAGAAGTTGGACACTAGTGTTCAGCTCCAGACACCAAAATTGCCAAAAATACAGTAACACCCGGGAGTATTTATTTCAGTGACTTTTGCTGAGCATATCCAGGCGGAAGAAATACATTTTAGGAGAATAAAATGTATAACTGTAACTAAAGGCAAATGGAAACTAAAGAACAATCAGTTCCCCTCCTGGCATATTCCGTTGCTGTCCTGGATACAGTCACCTGGTCGAAAAGATAATAAAGTGGAAGGACAAACAAAGCATTAGTATATTCACAGGTCTTCTTTGCCCAGAGTCACCAGACTCTTGGACCTCCCAGCTATTCATTTTAAAGGCAATATCTTGTCACCATTTCTCAGGGGACAAACCAGTGCTCCCGAATTATGTCACAGAACACTGTAAATCACAGCTGCCCGGGCTGACTGTTGTCAGGCTCCTCTCAATTCTGCAGTCCCTGGATGTCGACGTGTTCGGTATTTCTCTCACCTCTTCTTCTACTTTTAAAAATAATCTTTCTGTTTTGGGTATTTTTCCTGTCCTCAACTCTACAGAAATATGAAAATAACAACAACGAAAGCTCCCAAGGTACAGATTATTTGTGCTGGTCAATGTCCTGTAGAAATCAAAGCCTTCTAATGGCACTTAAGGAAACTGATAGTGGTCGAAAGATCATGCTAGAGAAATGTTCTACAAAACTCGAAAGTCTAGACAAAAATGTAGTGTGTGTGTGTGAGTGTGTGAGCGTTTTGTGTGTGTGTATAGGTTGTGTGTGTGGTGGGGAGTGACAAAAGTGAAAGCAGTGGATCATTCCAGAAACTGAGGATGCAACATCAAATTCTGGGAAAAAGCAACCTAAAGAAAGGGAGACAGGATCAAACTAAAAGGCTGTGGAAAGGGAAGTGAGGACTCCTGACCTTGTGCATCTTCTTCCACTCTGTTGTCTTTTGTCTATCTGAGACCTGGCTGTCACACCAGCCTCAAAACCCTTGTGGTGCAGGACAGTTGAACGGTGAGCCACACCATGAAGGGAGTTATGCCACGATACTTCAGAGGCAGAAGGCTGAGGTTGAGTGGAGATCCGGAAAAACAAAAATCAAGTTGGAGAAAAGCTAAGATTAATCTACTAGAGACCAGGGGGAAAAAGTATGAAAAATAAGCGTGAGAAAGCAAGGAATAGCGGCCAAATGAACAAATAAAGTAACACTGCAAACAAAGAAAAGAACAAACGCCGGTAGAGAGAAAGAACAGGTCTCAACAGAGAGGAAGCAGGTTGCTTTTAAGGGGAATCGTCCTAAGTCTAGCAGGAGCAGAGTCCTCTTAGTGACTTTTGTTGAAACAGTCATCCACTTTTTAATTTTTTTTATATTTATTTATTTATTTATTTTTGCTTTCAGCCCTGGCGTGGAAGAAGCATCTAGCTAGGTCATCTCTTCTCACCCTTAAACACTACAAAGTAGTCACTGAATACAAAGACAGAGGTGACCCAAACTTCCACTTTATCTTGGCTCCCAGTACTGCTTTTATCTCTTTGTGGTTTAATGTTGAGAAATCAAGGGCACCCTTATCCTGAGAAGCAGGCCGGAGTCACAGTGGCGAGCCCCCTCTGGGTCTGAGTCACAGTGACCTGTTGTTACCTTCGCTCATTTGTATACAACGCGGCCTGCGTTAGGAGCGGGCATGTCTAGCAGCTCTGCAACAGAGGAGGGAGGCTTCGAGGGCCCAGAATGCACAATTTCACAGCAGCTTGATGGGGAAAAGGGAAAGCTGGATGGTCATGGTCAGTTTTGCATGTAAGAGGTTTCGTTTTCTAAATTCTATAGTAGGAGAGGAAGTGAACGTTAGTTGCCATGCTTCTCTTTTCTCTCATTTGCTTTCCGCCACTCAGATCTTAAATGTGCCCGCCACTCACACAGATGGAGGAGCAGGTGGCTTTGTACGTGCCGTCCCCTGTCCTTAACAGAAGCTCCTTCTGCTTATGTCACAGCTCAAATCTTTGCACCATCACATAGTAGTGTCCTCATTCCCCAGCCAAATTCACCAGTCCCCAGAAGGGAAAGAAAGCTCACACTCACAGGATACCCACAGAGGGCAACCCAAGAAGCTTTGGTGAACAGTGTCCCCAAATCCTTAGGAATTATATCTCCGGCATAGGCAAGAAACTCATGACTCAGGGAGGTTGCGACTTACCCAAGGCCAGGCCAAGTTCCCGGTAATGGATGAAGGAGATGCCTGCACATTACCACGCCTAAAAAAGAGCGAGAATCTTCCCTCAGCTAGAATCAAACAATCCCCACAGACACATCTTGGCGCGCTTAGTTTATTTTTATTCGGTTTTTGAAAGCAATCTGTATTGTTTTGCTGTATTGCTAGCACTTAATACAGAACTTGGCACCCAGTACAAGCCTCATAAATATCTGTTGAATGAATCAAGGCTTCATATACAGTGGCCATTAGTTTGAAAGTTACTTGACTCTGGTTTCACGCAAAAAGTTCCATTTGGGGATTCAAAACGGCTTACATCACGTTTCTGTTCGTCTTGAGCAGTTTCTTTCTCTCCTCTTCGAGCCTCTTCTGTAGAATGGGAATAATCACCCCTGCCTCACGCAGTGGGTGAGGATTTGATGAGCTGACATTATGAGGAGGGCCTCACAATCCTGGCTCAGGCCTTCCCACAGGTGTTGATTAGTAATGATCAGGGTTTGCCAGAGTCAGGTAGACGTGAACCCAAGTAGATAAGCAACCGGCGGTGTGCCCCGCCAGCGCCCCCAACCCTCGGACCCCAGACCCAGTGGGGAGACGCACAGGAAGCCCAGAGTCCTGCGAATGCAGGAGGCAGCCAGGCTGCGCTAAAGAGGGTGTCAGCTGGCACCGCCGCGGCTGCGCTCCCAGGAGGAGCGGGTGGGGGCGCAGGGCACTCCAGGCTCGGCCGTGGGTCCCCCCAGGACGCGAGAAGCCAGGACGAGGCTGGGCTGGCCCAGGCCGCCCCCCCTCCGCGACTGTCCCCGGTGCGAGCCCGCCGCGGGTGCCCCTGGATCGGGCGGCGACGCCAGCCCTGGCGCGCCTGCCCTGAGCGAGCCCGCGAGTCCCCGGGCGGCCGGGTGCCTGCGCCCCGGCGGGTCCTGATCCGGGCGGCTGCAGGTTCCCGGGCGCCAGGCCGTAGGGACGCGGGGCCTTTGCAGGCTGCAGAGCTGGTGCAGGGTTTCTTCCGCCGGGAGGCGTGTGTGTGTGTGTGTGTGTGTGTGTGTGTGTGTGTGTGTGTGCGTGTGCGTGTGCGTGTGCGTGTGTGTGTGTGTTTTCTCAGGCAACTCTTAATGACAAGTCTGTAGAACTTTAATCCGTTCTTTTCTGCTTAAAGCTTTCTTTTAAAACATTGAAAAATGTTTTTATTTTCTCTTACTGAACTTCCTTTTAATTATTTTTTCAAGATAGGATATTACACAGTACTGTAACTTACATAATAGATAGAGTCCATATTAAATATTTCTCTTTACTTGCCTGCTTCTCAAGCTCAGTATCGCTTTGGATTTTTGGGAAAAAAATTCCCATTTTAATAATACAAAATTTGTTCGTTACATTTTTTTTTGACAATTTCAGGAGAATACACTAATGAACTTCATGTCTAAAAGTGGGCAGATGCAGACTAATGCCACCAAGTTAGTGGATACTATTTATGATTTTAGCTTTTCTGAGGGCAACTTTGCAATATCTGTAGCACTGTCTTCAAAGTCAGGTTCAGATCTTAATTTTGAGAGGGTTAAAAAGGTTATATTCATATCTCAGAATAAATGACCCATAATACATAAACAATCTTTCCTAGTCTGTGTAGGATCGAACAGTTAAAATTAGAAGGAAAAAGTTAAAATGTTTGTCATCACATCACATCAGTTTAGATGCGTTTCAAGTAAACCATTTACTAGCCTTTCAGAAATTGAAAAATTTACTAACTACTATGTACACACTTCGAATGTTTCATATTTGAATGGTCATCACAGTTTACACAAGTGATTGTATATATCCATTTCCAATCAACAAATACCAGGGTATCTGCCTTACCTCAGAGTTAACATTTCAAGCTTTTCTATAAAGGTGATTTCATAGAAAACTGGAGGGATTGTCAAAAGGTCATTTAGAGATTTTGAAAATAAAATCATTAGGGACAGCTTAAGAGAAGTAGGTTGACGAATTAGAATTTTAAAATGTCTACGAAGAAGAGCAATGTTTTAACCATCACTCACATGAAATAGTTAATATTTTGTTTTAAGCGGATTTCTAGAACATTAAAAAGAAATCCTCAGAGGTTTGTCAAATCTCGAGCCGAAGATTACAGCCCACATTTTGTCTTTGGTGAGCAGCTGTTTGTCTCACTTTATTTACTTGGTATTGGGTATTTGTCAATGTCATTTCATATCTACGGAAAATTCTTACGCTCTATGGAGGTAGAGAATGTGTGTGTGCGTGTCTGCTGGAGGTCACATGACGGTTGCATCCTGTTTGGTGGAGCAGTTGACTTTTTTCCCCTTGCTTTTGGTGATGGTTGGGAGTGCAGAAGTTGATTGACAGATGCTTGCCAGAAACCCCCGTTCTCCTTTTCAAAGACAACATATGATGGATTGCGATCTCCCAGCGCAGCGGGACACGGGGACCATGCAAGCTGTAATTGGTCAGGTATGGAGTCAGCCATTTCTCAACTCCCCTTTTTTCCACAAGGGTCTCACCATATGATTCACATAATTCATATTTACTGTTCCATCTTTCTATCTGTATCTTCAGCTACCTGCCAGTGTGCTGCTGAAAGTGCGAAAGGCAAAAGGCACCCATTAAATCTAGCCAGGAAACCTTAGCTGAAAACTTCAATGTGCTGCTCTTAAACAAAAACTAAAATAACAACCACCACCACCACCACCACCAAAACCCAGAAGAACATGTCTAATTTATGATTTGGTCTGAATGTTTAAGAAAAATCCATTTTCAGAATTTATTTTTCTGTTTAGATTGTGATCTCTGAAAGAAAAATACAAGTGTGAGAAGAGAATGAAGTGTTATGCTTGCTAGATAGTAGTTAAAATTTTCCTGGTGCTAGTCAGTATTTTTATTTGGTCTATATTCTCGTCTCACCCTCTTTTTCTGTATGGAAAATATAAATATATAAATACAAGAGCCTCGAGTCCTAACCCCGGTAATGTGCGACTGAGCTTGGTAAATGTAGTAGTAGTGATGTCTTGGCGGCTGCAGAGGGGCTGGCTGCAAATTAAACACTGCCACAATCTGAGAGGTCCAGGTGGTCTGCTTGCCGGTCCTAATGTAATCCAGCACAACAGCTTTAATAAACAGCTCTATTTAGTTCCTCCGCCCCGTATCCAGGGAGGTGAACTGGGCTGGGGCTGCTGCGATGAAATGCCAGAAGAATATCTCTGAGAGGCCTCCCGAGCTGATTTTGAGAGCATCCCTCTTCTGTCGTCTTTGTCTTCCAAATGGGTCAGTGAGTCCTCCTGTCTGTGTTCGGTGCTTTCTGCGAAAATGGTAGTTTACGTTTGGCTTGAAATGTTTGCATTGGGAGCTAAATGAGAAGAGGAAGGGATCGTTGTATTTTCATTTGCCTTCCAATAACTGAGGCTGTGAAAGGAACGCTAGTGCCCTGCTGCAGAGGGGGGTGATTTTTCTGTCATGGGGGTGGGGTGAGGAAAAAGGGACCATAGATGCTTTAGGTTTATTTATTTATTTATTTTGGTAATGCATCTCAGACTAAATTTTGTCCAAGTTATCTAGGCTCACTTAAGAATTGGTAACTCATAAATGAAGATATGGTTACGAATATTTATGAACTCTTAAAAGTTTTTTTTCCTCTTACACTTTCTAATCAAGACAAGCTGGCAAGCTGATGACCTAAAATGTGTTTGCTGTATGTTAATAGCGTGTCAGAAAATATACCGTTTTGCTCTGTTTTCCACAAAATTATAGCAAAGCACTTCAGGGTCCGGAAGCACATGGTTTATTAATACCAGCGTGCTTCATAATGTATTTTTAGATGGAAAATGTCAGATATATAATATCACGTTCCCACAGGCTCACATTATTTTAAAAGAAGTAGATATTTGCTTCAACAGAAAAAGCAAAAAACATTTTAAAAAACTTTCAAGTTGGTTTTTGTTCTACTGGACTTTACAGAATGTAGTCTCTGGGTATATATTTGCCAGAGAAAATATACAAACCGATTTTGTCTTCTGTTGTTACTTGTTTTTCAGTGTGACTATTTGCTGATGAGCAGGTATATCAAATAGAGCTAAAATAATTGTGGTGTAGAGAATTAAATAAATACCTGTTAAAGCAGATGACCTTTTGGGTATAAATAAACCTCAAGCCGCTGACATCTGTCTTGTCCTGTTTAATAAAACTTTCCTTCAATTCCATGCTCTCTCTTCTGTATGATACTTAGGGCGGTCAAGACTGTGCAAAGTTATTCTGCTTCAGTTCCAAATAAGAAATAGGATTTCCTTTTGTATATATTTCTGGTGAAAAATCAAGGGAGACACTTCTAGTTTGTTATTCAAAATTGTTTATTGGAAATCAATTGTGAAGTTATATACTTTTAAAAGGTTCAGGGATACACTTTAAAACAGGAATCTGTGTTTTTGCAGATACTAGACTTACTTAAAATTTTTCAGGATTTTAAATCAGTTATTATTATCTAGCTCTGTATTTGGTCTGTACTCTAAGTAATTTTTTAAGGCTTCATATCAGGAGAAATAGAGGTTAATGACATGTTAAGGGTACTTTGTAAATAGTAGTACCAAAGTAGCCCTATGTCTTCTGATGCTATTTCTCATAAATCATTTGTTAAGAACTCATACTTATTTTCAATTTAAATTTAGTAAATTTAAAAAGCAATTTTTCTGAAGATTTTAATAAAAATTCAGTGCTAAAAAGGTATAAATAGGATGGTTGTTTTTATTTGAAATTGAGAGACTGAGTAAGTATTCAAAAGGAAAGAAAAAAAGCATACTTTCTTATAAGTCACAATAAAAGAAAATCTAAAGTAAACTTTTATCTATAAATAGAAAAGTGGTATACACATTTGTAATGAGTTTATTTTAACTATTACAATACAGATAAAAACACTCAAATGTTTACTTCTCACTCTAAGGAAAAGAAAGAAAGAATTTTTATTGCTCCACAGTCATTCATAATTAGAAAGAGGTGGTTGTTTTTCATTTCTTCATTTAACTTTCATCTTATACCTACTCAGCAGGTGTGAACAGTTCATTTGATAATGTAAACATTCCTGTTTGCTCTTTTTCCAACACATATTAAAATAATAATTATTTTTTGTCCCCTTTCTCTCCTGTTATGAGTCCTGCTCCTAAATGGCTTTGGGTCGGAGAGGCAAGTACCTAGTTTGCAGTTATATTTTCAACTCAGAACACTGAAAGATTCCCATGATATGATCTGTAGGTTTTTTCATTCACCTCTAGGATCAAATATCCACAGTTGCTTCCACGGGAGGAAGAGCAGACTTTCCTGCGTTGCTGGCCCTGCTCCAGCTGGGAGAGATCCTGGCTTTGCAGAGTACATATTGCTCATATATACCTTTCCCCCAGGATTTTCCCTCCCTCAAGCAAGCAATTAAGCAGTCTAGCACTCAGAAGAACAAACTCCCTACCTAGTATATCGAGATCAAGATACTCGGTTCATTCTTACAGATTTTGGAACTCAAGCTAGATTTTTGATAGGAGTTATCCACAGCAACTTCCTAGCCTGATCATTATCCCTCAGATGATTTGCAAATCAATTCCAACTAAACAGGAGTTTCGGAGCGATGGGTTTGATGTCATTTCAAACTGAAGGCTTGCATTTCCACCTTTCCTGGTCATTAAATGTTTACTACATCTTTTCTTTTCTGCAGACCTGACGTTGTGAGTGACAGATTAGCTTATCGGTACTGTAGATCTCCCCTTTTTGTTTTTGTTTGTTTTTTCCTTGTCTCGTGCAGACAGGTCACCATGCCCAATACTCCTTCTGGCTCTTCCATCCCCAGAGGACCTGGTCAGTTTACCATCCCAAAGTGCAGGCCCGAGGGCCCCGGCTGGCTGCGTGGATCCACACACTGACTTGCGAATACCTCAGAACAGAGGGTATTAGGTTAGGTGTTAGTAAAAACAACAGATGAGGCCAATCAGATGAAAATATTTATGAAGCATATCCACGACTTTACTAGGAAGAGAGAGATGCAGCTGGATAAAAGTGTGCATGGGTATACTTTGAGTAGACGTTGCTAAAGCACTAGTAGGAGAATGAGGAGAACAATCTATATTCTAAAAGCATTAGACATACAATAGAAATTGTTGCAATTTTCCTTCCCTGTGAAATGGGTCTCCTTTTATCAAGGTAGATTTAGGCAACTTAAGCATATTATGTTGTATATGAGGAAGTTAAGGTAGATGTCTAATACCTAGGAAGTAGTGTGCTAACGGGTTGGGGGGAATTTAGGTACCTGCAGGTACACTTGAATTGCAAAACCATCTCAGTGCATATTTTCTCACTTTTGTGTTTTGACGCTAGAACACAAAAATATTGGTCCCAAATGATTATTTTTATATATTACATTTCTTTAGACTCTCACATTCCAGAAAATATCCAATGTAGCTTTAAGAATAATTTGCTTGCCTAGAACTTACTCAATGTGATGTGAGGCAGAGGTCGCCTAGGAAAAGGGGACCCAGGCAGAAAGTTAAAAATCACACTTGCAAATCGACCATTAGAACTGCTTTTTATGCCTCATATATGAAAATTAGAGTTTAAGATGATCCTGTCCTTGTTCTGAATGCGCTAAGCATAACTGCCATCTAGTCAAAGGAAAGTAATTTTTGTGGGTATGAATGACCTTTTTTTTAAACTGACATATTGTTTCAATAAATTTGGAAGAGTGAAATTATTAATGCATGGATTTAATTGAAAGTATTTTCCCATGATATTACAGATGAATAGTATACCAGAAAAATACAAATTAATTAGGGATTATTATTTCTTTCTTTCTTGTTTTGTGGGGGGAGGGTGCTGGGAATTGAACTCAGGGCCTCGTGTGTTCAAGGCAAGCACTCTAACCACTGAGATAAATCCTCAGCCCAGGATTATTATTTCTGAATACAGAATGGTGCTAGTATCCCTTTGGTAAGTGCCAGACTCACCAAAATTGAATTTGTACCATGGATTTCACATCGCTCTCAAATACTTCACTTAGTACTCCGCTTGTTGTATTTAACTTTGATGCTGACTTTTTAACATTTTGTCCCGGAGGTACTCAATTTGAATGACCTTCAGAAAAATTTAAATCGAAGCAAGTGTTTAAATTCTTAAATCAATTTTGCCCGTTAAAGTAAAATTCATTAAAATAGTACTAATACCATACAATAATGTCAAAAATATTACTGAGCAACCGTGACATGAAAGTGGGTCTGAAAAATAGATTTTCTTTCCTATTTCTAAGGTTGGTTAAGGGAACTCTTCCTGTATTATTCAAATGTCGTTTTCAATGTTTAAGAACTTAAAGATTTTGTATCTTTGTTTCTATGATATCCAGAGAGGTTGCTGTAATCTTGATTATGAATGCTTGTGAAAGAGAGTCTCCAGCTGTAAAACCCACCGCGCTTGTTCTACAGGTTAATGGAAAAGGCTTTTCTTCCTTGGCTTTTTCTTTGCCTTGTGAACGGTCTGTTCTGTGGGTACGAACGGCCTTTCTTTTCTAAATTGACATATTGTTTCAATAAATTTGGGGGAGTGAAATTATTAATGCATGGATTTAATTGAAAGTCGGTTTAATGACTGTTTAATGTATCTGCCTCTTTTGGATAAAATTCTTAGTGTCAAAAATATTTGTGTCAAAAATTCTGGATTGTGTTTACCAAAATTAGAATTTAACATGCATGAAAATATGGCAACGCTTCACTTTTAGTTGCAGTGTGACGTTGTACAAGTTGTTCCTTATTTCCTAACATTTGAGCAACTAGAAAGTAAAGTTAGAAATAAAATGTGAATATAAAAGGACCAGATTTAAAGGAACATTGTGCAAAAAGATACATATGGACTAGAGTTTGAACACTGAAAGAAAATCCAAATTATACAATTTTTTTTTTTTTTTTTTGGCAGTGCTGGGGATCGAACTCAGGGCCTTGAGCTTGCTAGGCAAGCGTTCCACCACTCGAGCTAAATCTCCAACCCCTGCAAATTATACACCTTTTAAATCGGTTTTTATTTCTGACCAAATCTTTAAGTGAGAGATAATAGCAGTTCTAAATATAATCTTGAACCAGCGTTTATGTTCTTTTCTTCCCTTTCCTCCTTTCCTCCTTCCCTCCTCCTCTCCCTGTGTCCTTCCTTCCTTCTTTCCTTTCTTCCTTTTTCTTTGTAGGTGAAATAAATTTCTAACAAAACAAATTACTGAGTGAAGCCTTGTTTTGTGAGAACATGTAACATTTTTCCATTGAGACAAATAATGGTCTTAAAATGGTCCAAAATTATAATCAAGATTTGTACCAGTTTGGCTTTTTACACATTTCTTCCAAATCTCAATTTGAAGATGGTATTATGCACTATCATTCCATTTCAGTAAGGATCCGTTTTTCCCTCCATTATTTTCTTGATCTCCCCAGTTCTACAGTGTGCACCAATTGTGGTAAGAAAAATCACTTCATTTTTGTTTGATAAATTAATTCCTGGTTTGCCTTATGCTTGTGTTATTTATCTCACTTATAAATGATCATGTTATTATTATTTCAGGAATAATATCTTTTACAAATATAAAACCATTGTATATAAACTTCGGAAAAATAATTGAAAACATTTTTGATTATTTACATTAAAAGAAATTCTCTGTTTTAAAACACTTGATTTTTCAAGTCAGCTGGTCTTCAGAAAATAGCTTTTTGTTTAATCACAACCTTTAAAAGCCCCATGATCTGAAGGACTCTTTCTTCACCAGACAGGGATTAGCTCTTGATACTTGGCTGTAATTTGGGGTGAACTGTAGCCCCAGTCTCAGAAGCACTTTTCTAATCATAAGATCAGGGAAAAATTGAGGATCAACAGAATATTCTAACTTTCACCTGTTTTCATTTTTTTCCCTTAGCGGGTGGATTACTCCAGTAGGAAAAGCTACCCGTACAATTTTCAGGTCTCCTTTCCTGAGGCCAAAGATGCAAATAAATATGGCGACATTTTCAGGACAGAGGACAGAGCCCCTCAAGGGCCCTGCGATGGTATCCGGCTCTTTTTTCTTCTTTCATTGTCCTTTCTCCATCCACTTTTCTTCTCTTTCCCTCTGTAATCCAGAGTCAGGGTGCTGAGTAATAAGTGGAGAGTGAGTCTTTGTAGGGTGCGCAGGTAGGAAAGGACTCTGCAAAGACAGACGAGACCTTCAGCAAAACCAAGCAAAACAGGAGCAGAACACTCACAGCCACACTTGCTGCTTTAGTTAGTAATTTTCTAAATTATTTCGTGAGCTTACTTCATCTCACCTAGTGACTGAGATCATGTAAATAAACAGTAAAGCCATACTTTAGGACAAGAATAATAAAATTAAGTCAGAAGGAAAAAGAAAAACATTCATGAATTTCAAAATTAAAGAATATTCTTTTAAAAAAAATCTTTGGAGCTTTTCAAGGAGAATTTAACCAGTTTGCCAAGGTAGCTTATTATAATAAGTATAATTTCTGGGGTGATGTTGACTCTGCATTTTTTTGACTTTGACTTTTCTTGGACAATTAGAAGTTATTGTAAGAAGAAAGCATCTAGTGCTCACACTTAAAAACAAAGAGATACTTCAAAAAGATTAAGTATCTGTTGAAACCTTTTTTTTTTTTTAACATTGATCAGAAAAACTCAGGCAAATTCTTAAAAAGAACAAAGTGCTTTTTGTGTGTGTGTGCCTATGGTGTGTGCACATGCGTGTGTGTGTGTATGTGTGTTGTGTAGTGGGGATTGAACTCACGGTCTTCACACTGAGTTACATACCTAGCCTTTAAAGTTTTTTATTTTGAGAGTCTTACTAAGTCACTGCATTGCCCAGGCTGGGCTGGAACTTGCGATTATCTTGCCTCAGCCTCTCAGAGTGCTTGAGATTCCAGTGCACCACCATGCCTGGCTAAAATGCATCATTTATAGAGAGCTTAGTCTTCAGAGCAGAATTCATTTACAAATTTTTTTAAATGAAATACTTTATGGCTGAGCAAGAGAGGCAAAATTGTACCTACACAGAAGCTCAACTACCGGAAGCCCTAATTGATATGGAAGATCTTTGGGGAAAAAAAAAATGTAGGTATCTCTCAGCTCCTCAGTTCTATTTCTCCGAAATTGGAGCCACTATGGGCAGGGATGGAGCCGGGCACACGAACTGGACAGCAGCAGCCAAATTGGCTTATGACAAAGCTAGTTAATTTTGTAAGCCTTAAATAATACAAAAAAACAAGACTCTTTCACCCTTTTTTTCCAGGAGGTTGAGAGTTGGGACAAATGTAAAATGCTGCTTAATGCGCACGAATAAAGCCAAGAACATCAACCTCATTTCACTTAGTGTCAGTCCCTATGATTCATCATTACCGTCAGGGCAAACTGCGGTCTCTGGGCTGAAACAATTTTATCCATTTTTTTTTTTTAAAAAAACAGAATGTTCCAGTTTGGATCTTATATCCTTAGGGTTACAATATTGAATTCTGAATCGGGAAACTTAATCTTGCAGCCAGATTTGACAAGATGCTGGTTGAATGGTGGGCAGAAGTGATGATCGAGAGATGAAATGCCCTAGGTCAGAATTTGGGCAAAGGAAGAGATTTTGTGGAAATTTGGCTGTCATATAAGAATCCCAAGTTCGAACATTTCTCTCGGTTAATAGTAGATGGTATTCAAAGGTCTTAAAGGTAGATCTGTGCTGTATTCATTTTCTCTGTTTCAAATCATCCTTTAACAGAGTTTCTTTTACGCATCTTAGTGCTTTTCTAATGTCACTAACATAAAAAATAGTCCATAGCAATATTCAAAATTTCTGAGGACAGAAGGTAACCTTATTGCTTAAATCCAAAACAATCATAATTTGTTCCTTCAGAGAATGTTAATATTATATTGAATAACTAATGTGAGGTTTCTTTTTTGAAAACATTTTTCATTTGTAAACAAACTTATATTTAGACTTCCAGGAACTAAACAACTGAAAAATACAGTGAATGTTTAAATCAATTAAAGAATTTAATATAGTAAAATACACATTGTCATTAATTCCCCCTCAGAAGCCTTCCGTCTCTTCAAACACACTTATCCCGTAGTTCTTGCCACTTTCTGAAGGAGTTCTAGAAGTCCTCTTTCCTGAGTGTCTTTAGTTGTGCTATTGTAGCTGCCTGATGTTGTGAGTCGATTCAAAGCATTTATCTTTCACAATCATTTTGACTTTGAAGAACAGACAGAAGTCCCACGGTGCCAGATCTGTGAATAAGGTGAGTGAGGAAACCGGGTAAGGTTTTCACGAGCCTGCCATTCCATCGGATGGCACTCAGCAGTAGCTTTCACTGGTTTTTTTTTTTTTTTAATCATACCTTATAAAGACACTCACAAAAGAGAACTTGCAGAACTGCTTCAGAAAGTGGCAAGAAGGGGCTGGGGATTTAGCTCAGTGATTAGAGTGCTTGCCTTGCAAGCACAAGGTCCTAAGTTCAATCCCCGGCACCACAAAAAAACAAAACAAAAAAAAACCAGAAAGTGGCTAGAATGATGAGATAAGGGTGCTTGGGGCATGAGGGAGTATTTTGAGGGGGGTAAATGGCCTTGTGTCTTTTACTGCAATAATTTTTTAAAAATTTTAATATTCACTATATATTTTGATCACTCCTCTATGCTGGAGGGAATCTACATAGTATATTTTTACAAATTATAAAAATAATGCAAGCTTCTGCCACACAATTTCAACACAGAAGAGTATAAGGTGGAGAGTAAAGAACTCCATTATTCCAATCTCCACAAATATTCTGCTCCCCTTTAGCCATTTCTCATATATCCTTCCTGAAATTTTCTACACACGTATAACCATAGAAAATATTTATTCAAGCCGTGTAGGTGGGTATTCTAGGCAGAATTCTGCAACTTTTGTATTTTAAAAACATCTTGAACATCTCTTCATGTTACTTTGAATAAATCTGTCCTCTTTGTTGTTGTTGTTGTTCTGTTTTGTTATTTTTCAAGAGGCGGGCCTCACTCTGGTGCCCAGATTGGCCTGCAAGTCCAAGACCCAGGTAATCCTCCTTTCTCAATATCCTGAGTAGCTAGCACCACAAGTGAGCACCACCCTGGCTGGCTCCAGAGCCACAGTTTTCTCTGCAGTCTTACCTCTTGACTTATTTCAGTCTCTCGACGAGCATCTAGTTTTAAAAATAAGCTAATCTTGGCAATTAGTCTAACTAGTAGAGATATTTATCTTAGTTTCAGAATCTTCACAATGGGGTTTGCTTGGCCAAAAGAACCCGTGAACAGTATCTTCGAACAGAAGGTGAAACGTAATGTTGAAATGAAGGTTAGATTTATGCCACGAGAAAAAGGGATTTATAATTTATATGCTGCACACTCCAACAAGTTAAAATAGCAAGGAAGATCACAACATTGTCTTTCGTAGAAAAAAATAAAGATGAGAAAAATGGCACAAGGAGCCAGTTTTTAGTGGGCTACATCATGATTTTAAAACCTCTGTATGTGTGCCAAGCCACCAACTCAGTTGAACATAAAGCAAAGCTTATTTCTGTTGCAGGCCTCAATGCTATTTATTAAGATAATTGACATAGATGTATGTTTCCAATGCATGATTGGGTTAGTATACCTAGATTAGTGAAAAAGAGATCAGAAGAAATTCATGGTAATTAATGTCAGGTAAATTCCTGCTTTCTATATTTCATATTGTCAGACTAATCCTTCATCTCTGATCCATAGGTTAAGTAATGCAGTCAGGAGAAGGGCTGAATCAAAACTAATCAGACTTATCTCCTGGATTCTACTAATTTAGTGTTTTTGGTCAGGTAGACAAAATATATATCCCTTAAATATTTAAGATGATGTATTAAAAGTTATGGTTTATATTTCTTATAAAGATTTCTGCTTACTCGTCTTAATCACATTACCTCTCTACACTAGGAAGAAAGAGAAATGAGTACCAGTAAAATCTTATATTTGATCAGGGAGTGTGAGGTAACTATGACATCTTTCCCTGTACAGATTCGCAGAATCGATTCCGTGGAACTGTTCAGCCATCCTATGGCTGGGGGTATCCTTTCTCGTCCTTTCTTCCTCCCCTTAGATGCTAGGACAAGTATCATGGATAGGAAATAACCCTGCTTTATCTGTAGGTTTCAGAGTAGCTGGTTCCTTTCCCCGGAGCTTCAAACAGACAGGAGGACAAACTGTAGGGCATGTCTTTGATATCAGCGATCACATCGAAAGCCACAGCTCTGGAAGTAGGTATAGATTCTGCTTCCCACGCCACGGAAATAGAAGCTGCTTCACAGGCATTCGATGTCTTTCTCAGAGCCACATTACTAGTGAGTGGAAGAAGTGAGATTTGTACCCACATAATATTTTTAAAGGTCCAGTGTTCCCTCTACCTCAGTTCTTAATGCTGACTGCCATTTAGAACCACCAGGGACAAACTTTAAAATAAAAATCGACTGACGTGCACGACTCGTCTCCAGAAATCTGATCCAATCTCCTTGGATGGAGCCTGCATGTTAGTAGTTTTAAAGAGCTTTGCTAGGGCTGGGGTGTAGCTCAGTGGTAGAGTGCTGGCTTGGCATATCTAAGGCTCCATGTTCAATCCTCAGCACCCAAATTAATAAAAAAAAATCAAAAGTTTTACAGATTACTCTAATGCATTCTATCATACTACTTCTTAAATTGGATGAATGCTGTTTTAAATTTTTTTAAGTGAGGCAATGAAGATTGAACTATATTCCCTCCCCACAGTCATAAATCCATAGCAGGAGAGGAATGAAGGAAGGTAATCTGATGTGTGTGTGCGTGTGTGTGTGTGTGTGTGTGTGTGTGTGTGTGTGTCCGCGTGCGCGCGTGTTTCTGGGGCAATTGTGGAAACTTTGTTGACTACTTAAATAATGTTTAATAATATCTGTTACCCAGAAAAGGGCTAAATATTTACTCATCTCAAAAATAACACCACTAGTAATAATCTACCAATTACTGAGTACTGAACTAGGTGCTGGGCACTTCGAACATAATGTGACCCTTCACAGGTCTGTGGAATAAATATGTTATCGTCTCTGTTTTACTGATTAGGAAGCTGAGGCCAAGATAGCGGTACAAATCATGTGGGCAGTACATGGCAAAGCTGAAATTTGGTCTAAGGAAGTTAGAGGCCAGGTGCAGATCCTTAATCGTATACAAAAATCACAGAATTGAAACATGGCCCTAAACATTAGCTGTGGGAAGTAGGATGCTTAGCACTGTGTCTTCACCAAGGTGGATTTTATTGCAGCAACATCTCCTTTGCACCCTCTCTCCCTCTCCTTCCTTCCTCTCCCTTCTCTTTTCCTATCCTCTTCTATTCCTTCCCTTGCTCCCAAGAATTCAAAACCCATTTATTTCCTCTACTGTCTATAAGAAACTCACCATTGGCATCAATTTCCATTATAACTGGGCTCCATGTGGTGTCCAGAAGATAATTCTTCTATAAAATACAAAATAATAGGATAGAGGGTGAATTGGAAGAGCTAGTCTCTTTGGCAGGGTTCTACCAAAAGAGCTGGTCCTAGCCAGAGAGACTCACTTGAGCCCCGGTCCATTTCCTGTGACTGTGAATTACACCTTCGCCCAGAGGAGACTTTGAACATAGTGACCAGCAGGCACTGTTCTGTGTGTTGGAGAAATGAAATGCCCACAGACAATTTCAGGGAGATTTGCAAACGGGTTTGTATCATTATAATCCCGATGGAGTCCTCATCATCTGAGATTAATAGCCTCAGAGACTCTTTTGTTGATCTTTTATCTTTTAATTGACTAATAGTTTATCAATTATACATCGGTGTATCTACGTATCTATATTTTAGCTGATTAAAATTCTTGCTTGAATCTGACTTCCGAGTGCTACGTTTGCAAAATGTTTGGTTTCTCTAGCCCTTCTTCTCCAAAAGTCAACTAAAGTCCAGCCAAATGTAAATTGGCAGTCCTAAATTCATTTTTCTGCACTGGTCACAATCACTAATGTTATCAGTAAGGATTATGGTGAGGGGGAGTCAGGGATTCTACCAAAGAATTACATATATCTTAATACAAATTTTGGAAAACATTTTAATACTATTGTGACACTTCTCTTATTTCAATTCCACTTTTAGAAAATTGAATTAAATGAAAGATATCTTTTATCCTGCTTAACCATATCCAACTAAATTTCTTGCCTTCCAATGGAATTTTAAATATGTGTGGCCCTGGAGGCAGATGTGGGGCTGAGAAAGAAAAATCTTGTCTCTACCTAATAGTTTGAAATTATCACCAAACATTGATCTTCTTTGCATTTGGGTGCTCTGAACGTGGGACCAAATAGAGTTTACTTCCAAATGTCTCCCATAACTTTTACACATAGTTCAGTTATGTCAGACCTTGTGGAATACAGTTAGGAAATATGATTTGGTGAAATGAACAGCCATGATGGTCACCAAAGAACGAATTGCCCTGGAATATCAGAAAGGAATGTATTTGGTGGGGATGGTGGGGTTTTTTGCCTGGAGCTTACAATCCACTGTAGTCTAATATATTTTATGTCTCGTATGGCCAGCTCTCCACACCTCCATCCCTCCTCTTGGTGACCAATCTGAGCTACAGGGAGGACACCCAGTCATTGTTCAAATAGATGAGCTGACCGTTGACACCATCTGCTGCAAAAGCCCAGCAGTGTGAGAAAATGAGTTGAACCTGTGGAGAGGGAGGAAAACTGAGGCATGCGCTAGAATACAAGGCTGCAGACAAGGTTACCAATTGCGTTCGTACATTAAAATCTTTAAAGTTTTCTCATCTACGCACACCTCTCTTTCTTTAGATTTTTTTTCCCCAGTGCTGGGGATTGAATTGGAGGCTTTTACGCTGAACCTAACTCTTTTATTTTTATTTTGAGATGGGTTCTTATTAAATTGCTACATTGTCCCGGGTGGGTTTGATCTCGTAGTCCTCCTGTCTCCCCTCTCCAGTAGTGCTGGGATTACAGGCATGTATACCATACCCACTTCCTTCAGTGTGTTTGAGGGTTGTTTTTCTTTCTAGTTGGTCCAAATCTTTGTCAGAAATAGAGATTTGAAGAAAATGTTGAAGGCAAAAGATCATGCTGCCTCCTGGTAATCAGATTAAAGTCAGCCCACATCACAATTTATACCACGTCACAATTCAGGGGCTGAAATTATGTTTATGACCAAATAAAGAATAGAGCTTCCCTTGACCAACTAATTATTTAAGTTTAAGATAAATTAATAAAAAAATGGGTAACTCATGCATTTATTTGATTCTATCGAAATTTTAAGGGGCAATAAATAAAACCCTTTAATTCCTGAGGTTGATTTTAGTTTACTACTTATAAGGTTTATTGAAATGGTAGCTTTAAATCTGCAATTATGACTTGATCATTTCTCATATCCTTAATTTGAATCTTGGGACCGCCTATGAAGGAAAGTTTGGGTCTCAGGAGGGAATCAGGGCTTCTGTCTCCTACTGGAAGTGGGGCAAAGAGGGAAAAGATCAAATTTCTATTAGGAAGTGGGGGGCTCTTATGGTTTAGATCTAGAATGTCCCCTAAGAGTTGTGTGTTCAGAGGTAGGGCCTTTGGAAGGTGATTTGATCGTGGGGCACTATACTTGTGAGTGGATTCATCCATTGATGAGTTAACTCCTGACTGTGCTGTCAGGACCTGGGGCTGGGGCGTGACTGGAGATGATCCTTGGAGTGTGACCTGGAAGGGTATATTCTTGTCCCTGGCTCCTCCCCTTTCTCTCTGCTTCCCAGCTGCCATGGGGTGAGCGGCTTTCTTCCACCATGATCTTCCACCATGATACATCTGCCTTGGAGCCAGATGAGATGGACCGAACCCCCTGAACTCTGAGCCAAATTAAGCCTTCTTTCTTTAACTTGTAGGTGTTGGGTATTGTTTCCCAGCGATGGGAAAGTGGGCTAATACAGGGACCGTATGTGTCAGGCTCTTGACACTACCAGTGTGACGCAGAGTATCTCCTCTCTTGACTGAGAAGTGCATTGGACTGAAGCTAGAGGCCGTGGAAATGAAGCTCCTCCCATCATCCTTCATCTGAGCAATTGCTCCCTGCGTATTTTTGCAGGAAATAAGTAATGTTGGTGTCTTATGGGTACCATTATCGGACTGAGAAGTCAGACAAAGGAGTTTCAATAAAATAAGGTTCTGGGTTTTCTGTATTTTCAGTTTAGACTGGTGCAGAAACCTTTCTTTTTCTTTCCTTTTCCCCCTCCCTTTCTCCCTTCTTTCTTTCTTTACTCTTTCCTTCCTTTCTTTTTCCTCCCTCCCTGCCTCCCTCCACCTTCCCTCTCTCCTTCCCTCCCTGCTCCCATCTTCCTTTCCTCCCTTCCTTCCTTCCCTCCTTCTTTCCCTCTTTCCTTCCTTCCTCTCTCTGAAACTGATTATAGCTGAAGAGTTGAAGAGTCACCAGAGACTCCACAAGTGTTTCTCTCTTTATACTCTTTCCTCTTCCTCTGTCCCTTTCTTTCCTAGCCATTCTTCAGTCTCTTGGGAGGTGCCTCCCAGTACGTACAGGAGACC
Source organism: Hystrix cristata (assembly GCA_004026905.1). Lineage (NCBI taxonomy): Eukaryota > Metazoa > Chordata > Mammalia > Rodentia > Hystricidae > Hystrix > Hystrix cristata. The sequence continues at coordinate 57,190 of PVJO010000919.1, forward strand.
AGTAGCTGCTATGGCCAGTTACTTCGTGGTGACTATCCCTGTCCTAATGTCCGTCTCAGAGGAATGCTCTGCTCGAGCAGTTCTGAAGCCCGAGCGATCTCTGCCCCATTTCATTTCCTCTGGATATTCTTTACCCGGGAATTCTTTTCAGATTCTCTACTCCTGGCTGTGTAAATGGAACTGCCCTTGAAAATGGCCACTTCCCAGTTTCGTATTGATGTCTGAAAGGGGCTCCCCTGGCCGAGGTTTCTTATTCACAATGCACAGTGCATTTGATTTAGGCAGCCAAGCAACACAGTATCAAGGTGCTTACTTCTAGCACATTGTAAAGTTAAATCTTAAAATATGAAGGAAGGACACAGAGTCTATTTAACAGACCTTAAGGACAAAGAAGAATGGAAACTCAGGGGGCAAAATCTAAGATTCAGAAGTCTACACTGACTATGGGAACCAAACAAACGAGATCTGACCAGAGAATCAGGAATACAGGACAGTTCATGAGTGTGATGCCATTTGTCTTCAGGGAGTCCATGAAAATATTCTTATACAGACTAGACTTGTTAAAGACAAACCTGCAGTCACATTTTGTCACTTTTTAGACATAGTCCTTAAAGCTTTACTCTGAGCAGAAAGATTTTATCACCACTCACTTTACTGATGTTTTATGCAATCCAGTGATTGTGAGTAATTTTGGCCTTCCTGCAGCCTTGAAAATGGATTATTCAAATTATGTGTTAAAATTTTTTTAATACAAAAGGCCACAGAGTTGCATGTTAATTGGCAGCTCTGTGTGCACTTACAATTGACAAAGTTAATGAATAGTAAAATATAATGAATAGATAATTTGGGGAGTTGGAAAACAATCTACTGTAGTAGATTCTTGAATAATATTTTCTGAAAATAATGTCTAAGTAAAGTTATATAAATGAACTGTTTTATATTTGTGTATATAGAGATAAGCAAATAGTAATATATGAACACTTAAGATTTGAATTTTCTTGGTTTTCTAGCTCAGTTTTAAACACAATAATGAAGAATGTGTGCATATCCTTAGTTAATGAAATAAGTATTGCTGTTCTGTATAATGACATGAAGAAAAAGGAATACAGTCAGAGGGGGAAAATTTTAGATTAATCAGTAAAAAGTGAAGTGTTGATTGGTTTCACTTAATTTCAATGACTGTCATAGGGAAAAGTGTAAGTTTCAAGTTTCAGCTTAGAACTCTGTAGCATTATAAAATATAAAATGTTATCTTAAAAGAAAAACATGATAATATCAGAGATAATGTCTCGATTTCTTGGGAGTTGCAGGTTTATATTGGATTCCAGGTTTAGGTTTGATTCCAGAAACAACCTACATGAAAGTCTTTCTAGCATCTGGATTGAAACTGAACAACACTTGTATTTGAATTTTGAGTACACACACACACACACCCTCACACACACATCAGTTGCTCATATTTGGGTTTTTTTATTTTAGAGTATATGGAAACATTTATTTGTTTTCTTCTCAAAGAAGTCAAAGCTTGTGAAACCTTTCAAGTGCTTCAAGTTTGATCCATCGTGGTAGAATTCCAAGGAGAGGCACGTGTCTGGCATTCCAAGTGTGTGTTTTGGAACACTGAGCCTCTTGGTAGACAAGAGGAACAACATGTTTTGGGGCCTCTCCCTGAGGAGGCAAAATTTAGCAGCGTTTCTTAGCACCTTTGACTGTTCTGGGTAATATTCATTGTCTTGTCTTTCAGGGAAGCGATTTTTCCACTTGGTTGCACAAACCTTTTGTTCACCTAGAAATCAAAATGTCTAAGGCTAAGAAAAAGGAAAAAACTTCAACTTCGTTCATGTTAACTCTTGCATGTTGTTCTCAATGTTTTTAGATTAATTGAGAGTTGGATAAATTCCCTCCTAAAAGAATGGGACATCTAAACTCCTGGAATGCTCCATGGTTGATGCTGAGTGAAGCCACATCCTAGAGACAGGAAGTAGGAAGTGGGAAGCAGGAAGCAGGAAGCAGGCAGCAGGCCAGTAACCACTAGGTCAGCTGGGGAAGCCAAGTAGGAGAGGTAGAGGTTCTGCAAAGTAGAGTGTTGATACTTGATGACTGGGACCTGGGAGGCCCCAAAAGAGGCAAAAGGAGGGAGGAAGAAAAGGAAAAGGAAAAATGATTCTGCAGGTCTCAGAGGAGAAAGAGAAGAATAATTCTGCATGGTACAGCATGGAGAATCCAATTGGCAGGATGAGGGTGCCAAGTGAGGACTTCCACTTTCACAAGAGTGAGATGGCTGGCCACCTATTTATGAAACCTGAGACACAGAGGCAGACCAGGACTGGAAGGCTGCCACACACAAGTCTCTTCAGAGCACCTGGGAGAGAGTTGCTGAGAAGAGCCTGTGATAGATTTGAGTGTCGCAGTGCTGGTCGGTGGCTCTCTGGACGGAGAAGAGTTGTGTGGTCAGAGGATCCACCTGGCTTCATCTTGTCTCCCTACTTCCCAGCTCTCTGCATCATGTCTCTTCCCCTTGGCTCATCCCCTCCTCGCTCATGTCTAGACTCTGCTCACTCTCCTTCAATTCCTGTTCCAGTTCATGCTGTCCTCAATCCCCACAGCCCGCCCCTTCGATCTTGTCACGCTTTTGCTCCCCACGTGGTCCAACTGCCTAATGGGGCAAATTTCAACTCCCACAGCCTGGCACCATCTTACTTTCTTCGTCTTTCACTCTAACCTGTTTACAGGTTGCTTTACTCCGATCTTCTTAATAAGACATCTGAAGAGATTTCCCTGGAAGAAATCCCCCTTAAGGCACAGAAATACAGATATCACATTAACCACTGAACGGGAAGCCCGACGCTCAGTGCTGAGGTTCCTTCTTCATAACTCCTCATGTCGTTGTCTTTGTGTCTCATTACTCATGTTTAAAAAGAAATCAAGAGTACTGAGTTTCTTCCCAGAGACGCCACGGGAATTCGTGAACATCTGTCTGTTCTGTGTCGTGTGTATTATTAGAATTATGCAAACCAGCACAATTCAATTAGAAAATTGATGAGACACTAGGCCCGAAGTGATTTTCTTTTTCTCTCTTCATACTCAAAAGAGTACAATATCATCAAAGAAACTGACTGCTAAGAATCTTGCCTGGTCACTTTCTGGCATTTGTTTCCTCTACATCCTCAAGGTTGCCCTGCTAACAATTAAGAGAAAAAGGCGGAACATCAGAACACAAGCTTCGGATTACCAGGCCCACCACCTTCCTTAGCTTTTAACATACCTTGTACACCTTAATTAGAATATCTGTGACTCAGTTCCTTGCACCATCAAGGAGGAGTGATAAAAATGGCCACCTAGGAGGGTTGCTGTGACAATTAAATATGACAGTTTACATAAAGAATGAAGCACATTGTATGACATGCAAGAAACACCACAAACACATGAACTCACTTTATTATTGTCACGCATCACTTCTGGTACCTTCGGTCTTGCTCTTGCTCCCTCCTTACTTAAATTTCCCTTGTAGAGGAGATGAAAGTGTTCATCCTTCCTTGCTTTTTTTGATATGTTGCTGACCATGCTTTTTCCCCTGCAAATGTTTTATTTTATTTTGAGTTAAAAGATAATCATTGTACATATTTATGGTACAACATCTTTTAATACATACACCTATTATACAATTACCAATCAAGATAATTAGAGCATGTATCACCTCAAATATTTATCTTTTTCTGTGGTGCGACTGTTTAAATCTCTCTCCTGTGGCGAGTTTAAAATACACATTATTGTTAACCGCAGCCAGTCAACTGTGAGATAGGGCACCAGAACGTGTTCCTCCTCCCTGGCTGTAGCCCGCCATGCTTTGTAAACCTCCTTAGTGGCTTGGCTTTTTTTTTTAACCACAGCCTTCTCCTCTTAGTTTGCTTCTCTTTTTTTCATTTAACTTACTGCATTCTGTATGGGCTCATCTTAGATTCTCTTTTCTGCATTCTTCTCATCATTACTTTCAGTAACTTCATCTATCATTTCTCTGTTTTTTATTCTATAACATACTCCCAGCCCTGACCACTTTTATTTATTTACTTTAAATTTTACCACATCCACCCAGATACAGTACTTGATTTTCCCTTCAGAGCGTCTCGTTGCATGTGAAGCTGACATTTTACAATCCCATTCTATCTAAAGAATAAAAGTGAGCACCTATTTGACTCTTACTGTGTGCTGGAACTTCACACCCTGTCTAGTTCAACACGATTAAGTCGCGAACTTGGGATTCAGACCCAGGCAGTTGGCCTCTGTTTCCACTTCTTGCCTTGCTTATGTCTGCAAAGGATGTCACAACCTTCCCATCAGCACAGCTGGGCACTGCAGTCATCTTCAGTCCTTAATGAGTGGACAGAGCTCCTGAGATCTCTCTGGGTTGAAAATCTACCTTCATGCTTTCTGTCCCCTCTCTTTCAGAATTTTATTCCTCTCGCCTCTTTTCTATTGCAGTGGCACCTTCTTGTCTTCCTTTTATTGTGCTTCTTTGCTTCAGTGACCTTTACATGTTTCTATTTTCAAATGACTTTTACCCACAAAGCCCTAAATGGTGAACAGACAAAGACAGTGGGGGCGTGACTAGAGTTGGGGCAGGAACCCAGACTTCCATGTGCTCTGGCTTGATCATTCAGCCGGAAGCTGGAGAATTTCCTTAAGGCATATTCTATGGCTCATGGACTTGGTGATGAAGTTGGTTGTGCAAGGTCTCCACCCACTTTCCCAAGGTTTGTTTATAATCTCTCGTGCTTCCCCTTCGGACTCCAGACTTCGGCCTCATTAGAATTACATTGCTCGTTTTCCCCAAACATCCGGGACTTCTTTCCACTATACCTTTGACTTTCCACCACAGCTGCTGCTCACTTCGGCCCTGTCCATCCTTCTGAAGCAGCAGTCCCTCTAGCACCCTCCCCTGCGTGCCTTGGCTGCCCGGTGTCCTCTGAATCGCAGAGGGTGCTGGTCTTCTTCTTGGCATCCAGATTCTGCAGGACTGAGCTCTGTTTGCCCTGACGATGACCTCTAGGGGGTTATACTCTCAGATCCATTTGGTTCCATCTGTTCCTTGTGCTTAGCCAAGTTTTGGACCTAGATCTATTGAACAGAAACATTTTCCGATAGTAAAAAAAGAAAATCATTCATTTAACAAATGCTTATTTTTGCATTTGTTGAGCAGACTTCTTAGCTATTTTGGGACTGACAGCGGGTATGGATATAGGTGAGCGGATGTGGTAGGACCCTTCTGTGATCAAGTGTGAAATTCATCTAGTTGCAGAATGTTCGTAGGAAAGAGACCAGCAGTTTCAACTGACTAAAGAGCCTCGTTTTATATTCACAGACGTTAACGGATTTGACCAAGATAAAGTGGCCAAGTCCAGGTCAGTCCCATTCTCTGGCCACTTAACTAGCTCTCAGGTCACTTCTGATTGGTCCCTCAGCATAAGATGTTTGCTTATTTAAAAAAAAGGGGGGCAAGCCAGGTGTGATGGCACAGCACAACTGAGGCAGGAGAATCGCAAGTTTGAGCCCAACCCGGGCAGTTGAGCAACTTTTGTGAGACCCTGTCCCAAAATTTAAAAATTCAAGAAGGATCAGAAATGTAGCTCAGTTGAAGACTCTGGGTTCAATCCTTATCACCCTAAAAAATACAATAATAAAATCTTTTAAATGGGCAAAACAGGTTGCTATTTGCCCATTTTACATATCTTCACACGTATATCTATTTCCTGTGACCATTTTTAGAATGATCAGGTCTTTTCATTTTCCCTCCTTCCTTTTTCATACCCCTCCCCTCTCAGCAATCAAATGAACAAGATACGCAGATATGCATTACTGTGCTCTTGATTCCAGGTTCAATAAATCACCTGGGACATCTAAACCTTGAAATTTCTGAGGTTAAGGGTGTACAGAGAATCTTCTCTCATGTTCTCTATCAGGTGCTTTTTAGCTTGAGCAGTCTTAAAAGATTAAGATGCACTTGAGTGAATTTTAACAACTCAGGAAGGTGAAGTTGCATTGCCCAACTCTCAACAAGAGTCAATTCACACTTTACACATTATGAACTCATTTTTTAAAAAAAACATACCTATATGGAGACATATCTATATGTATATCTATTTATTGAGATGTCATGGTGTATATGGAGGCCATTTGGAGATGTAAACATGTGTAAGTAAGTATAGACATTAAAAACACAAGAGGAATTTCAGGAAAATTTAAGATCTGTGGTATTCATAGTGTTAGTGATTAAAAGAGAGAGAGTTGAAAGGGGCCAAAAGAAGAAAGGCTAGACCAACATATTAAGCTTAATGACCCAACAACAGACGTATTAAAGGCATTAAAGAGTTAGCTTTAGGCGAAGCATACTGGATATCTGGGTGCAGATTCTAACAGCATTTCTTCTAAATAGCTTTCTTCATACAATATGTGAAAAACGTGGAATATACTATCTGGTCATAAAGAGGGAATCTCCTCATTCCTTGTAGAACTGTTAGGTCCCAGTGGATGTATTTCCTTATACACTCATTGAGGCAGGGGCTATATTTTTGCAGAGCCTCTAGCACAATGCCTTACACATAGTAGACACTCAATAAAGATTTGTCAGATGCACAGATGCACAGGGTTTCCATAAAGGCACTATCCAAGGTTGTTCAGGTGGTTCTGGCTCCATTTTTATTGCCACTCGCTCAGAACTTACAGCTCCCATAGCAACAATAACTTGCACCCCTCAAGTGTGTGTAGTATTTAGTATTTCTGTATGTGGTGTCAACTTTCGTGTCATAATATACTATATATGTAACTGGTTAAGTTACAGTTGTTGTGGGAATCATAGGCCTTTTCCACCTAAAATAACCCCTTGCCAGCCCTGCTGGTCTCTGCAGAGGTAACACAGTATAACCTTTTCATGCCCCACTTCTTCCCCTGCCCCTGGGTCCATTGTTTGGTTGATATGTCTAATCACAAGTTTATGAATAGATTACACAACAATTCGGCAGTTAATATATTTTCTTTTGCTAATAACATTATGAAATTAATATTTATTAACCTCACTTTTCTATTAACTGTTGCTCCATTCAGGGGTCTTTTATATTATAAGCATATTTCAAAAAAGGGGATCAATTTGAGAGTCAGTGTGATTATGTGAAATGTTGCTTGGGAAAATAGCTCAGAAGAGTTTTTCTAATCCCCTTGAGTGCAACCAAGCCATCCATTGCTTCATTTCCCTAAGGCAGATATTGTAATTTTCCTTTTCCAGTTTTTAGCAATGGGTTTTTGTAGAGGACTTTTTCAAAGGTTGAGATAACCCTTAAACTTCATTTTAGTTTGTCTTGTAGTTCAGCTCTGTGAAAGGAAATCAAGGAAAGAGGACAGTGTACAGGCGAGGAACAGTTAGGGAAATCAAGAGGAGCTAAGTGTTTCTTCTGTCTGGGTCCCACTCAGCATGCCTGGGGATGCACACCGGGAAAGCAGATGGGCTTCCAGCCTGCAGGTATTTCTATTGGTGATACTTGAATCTTACAGATGTAGTCTCAAAGGGAAATACTCAGAGTAGCTACGCCTTTCTAGATTGAGACCCACCCCATGGTTTAATACTGATTATGTATAAGGCTTTTACTTTATCTAGTGATTACCCACATTATCTAGTGAAGCAAGTACCATACAAGATGTGATGGACAGGTACGGTGAATGTTTAAATTTTAAAAATGTATCACAGTAAAACCAATCACACATTGCAACCAATCACACATTGCAACCAATCACCCTTAAAATATTCAAACTACTTAAAATACTCCCCACTCCTTGAATACACTTATCCTATTGTTCTTGCCACTTTCTGAAGAAGTTCTGGATGTCCTTTTTCTTGAGGGAATTTAAGAATTTTTTTTTTAATCAGTACATGTTTCCTAAACAAAATGGATACATTCATCTTGGAGAGTTGGTACACATACATATTACATCTTAATCCGTTTTACTTCTCCTTCCTCTCCCCACCCTCTCCTCTTTCTACATCCCGGGATACCATTCCCATATGCAAAAGTTTTACCTCCCCATTTCCTATCATCTGTCTTTTATTTTTGTTCTTCGAATTATTTATATTTTGGGTTTCTCATATAAGAGAAACCATTTAACCTTCTGTGTCTGATTTATTTCACTTACCACCATGGTCTCAAGGTGTACCCATTTTCCTACAAGTGATTAAATGCATCTTTCTCTATGCTTGCATAATACTCTGTTGTGTATATATGTTACATTTTCCTTATCTATTCATCTGCTGATGGACATATAGGCCATTTCCGAGATTTAGTCATTGTGAGTTGTGCTGCTATAAACATGGGTATGTGTGTATCATTGTAATCTGATGTCTCTAAGTCTTTTGGAAAAATACCCCAAATGGGTATAACTGCGTTGAATGGAATTTCTGTTTTTAGTTTGTTGAGGAATCGCCATACTGATTTCCATAGTGGTTGTACTAATTTACATTCCCACCAACAATGTAGAAATGCTCTTTTTCCCCGGTGACTTCGCCAGTTTTTTGAGGTCAGGATGATAGCCTTCAGTTTTGGTGTCATGGCTGCAGAATAAATTCAAAATGTTTACCTTTCATGATCATTTTGACTTTGAGAAAGAAGCAGAAGCCACATGGTGCCAGATCAGTAAATAAAGTAAATAAGGTGAATAAGGATACACTTTTACTTTTACCAGCCTGCCTTTCTCTTGGATGGGATGTGGTAGTAGCAGTCACCATATTCTGTATCATACCTTGTAAAGACACTCACGGAAGAGTTCTTCCAGAACTGATTCAGAAAGTGGATAAGTGCCTTTGAAGTGAGGGGCTGTATTCTGAGGAGGTTTAATGGTGGTCTTTTGTTGTAATACATTTTTAAAAACTTTAAAACCTTCACTATATATTTTGATCACACCTCGTATTTTGTCAGTTGACTATCCATGAACAACTAATGTCACACTCTTTTCCACTGCATTTTTCTGCTGAATATTCTCCTCTCTTCTGGATTTCCTACCCTCTGTTTCCTCAAAACACACACACACGTGCACACACACGCGCGTGTGCACACGCACACGCACACGCACACACACACGCACACACACACCCCTTTTGACTAGATTTAATCTCCCTCTCATTGCATTTGTAGCCCTAGTCTCAAAGTGGACCATTTCTGGTCTTTGTTTCTCCTCATAAATTATGAATTGGCTCACTCAAACACATCTATTGAAACGGGATAAAAATGCTCCCAAATTATGGAATAGCCACAAAATATCAGAGCTACAGGAAATAGTTCTTCCCCTGTTGGTTTCTCCTTTGACCTCATGGACCAGGTCTCCAACATAGTGACTGGTCTTTATTTTTCTTATATTTTCCAGCACCTCAGTCTCTGGCAGGTCAAAAATGACCTGTTCACCAGTCTGTATGGATTCATAAGTGAACTATTATGTAGTATTTACATTTTTAAGTGGGCTTTATAACATCACAGACTTAAGAACTAATTTAAGCTGGAGATTTCATCTTGGGCAGAAAGAGATATTTCTGAGTGAATAGTTCCACTCTCACCTCTCAAACTATTCCACCGATCAGGCCACCTTCTCTGCCCTTATGCGGTGCCTGTTCTTGGTAGTGCCCACGTGGTTTGCAGACAGTTTAAAAATGACTTCTTATGGGTACTGAAGCATTCAGTTTCCATCTCAAGACATAACGTACAAGAAAGATTATTCTTTGTCCCAGGCAATTTAGTTGTTTTCCGTGGAGGGGAGAGGGTTAGAGTTGATGTCAGGTGATAGATTGATTGATTCATGTGATTTTCATTGACTACATGCTATTGGCCAGGCATTCTGTAATGTCCTGGAGATAGGATGATGACTATGAGAATTGTGGCCTTGTCCTCACCTATTTTGCAGTGCAGGCAAACATACAGATGAGAATCAAGTAAAAAACAAAGAAAAATCCTACATTTTGGTGAGTACCATGAAGGAGATAAAAATATTAGTATACAGTGAATTATGATTGAAGAAAGTATTATGGTTTGCATAGGGTTTGAAGGTGTCCCCCAAGGGTTCATGCTTTGGAACCCTGGTCCTTGGTGTGGTGATATCGGGAGGTGGAGAACTTTTAGGATTTGGACCTTAATGGGAAGTGTTTAGGTCATTGGAGGTACTTCCCTCAGAAGTGATTAATGTCATTCTTATGTGACTCCAGTTACTGGTAGCTCCCTTCAGAGTGGGTTATTATAAATGAGCAAGACCAGCCCCTCACCACTTTCTTGCTTCTTGTATTTCCCTGTAACGTTTGCTCCCTGCACTCCTCCCATCGTGATGCCATCTTTCCCTCATCAGAGGCCAAACTGATGGGGCTCCCGATCTTGGGCTCAATGTCCAAACTGTGAGATAAATAGACTCTTTCCTTTATAAGTTACCTAGACTCAGGTATTTTGCTATAGCAACAGAAAACAGAGTAATACAGATGAGGAACTCATTTTAGATACGGAAATGTGGGAAGGTCAATTTGAAATTATGTTCTAAAGATCGGATAGTCAGTCTGTGGAGAAGCTGATGATGGTAGGAGAGACTGAAGATAGTGATAATGGTGATGATAGTTGTTAAAGGTTTAGATCTAAACTGTCTCCCCAAATCATCATGTATTCAGAAGTGGAGTTTCCGGAAGGTTATTGGATCATAGGTGCACAGTATTTAGAATGAAATATGCTGTGAGGAGGTTGGGCCTGGTTGGAAGATGTGGTTCATGGGGGCGTGATGTAGAGGGTGTATCTCCCCCTCCAGCTGATTCCTTCTCTCTCTGCTTCCTGGCTGTCATGATATGAGCAGTTTTCCTCTTCCAGACCCTTCTTCCTTGGAGTCATCTGACCATGAATTATAACTATAAGCCCAAAAAACCCCCTCTGCTTCTTTAAGTTGTGGGTATAGGGTACTGTGTCTAACATGACTACCAAATTACTGAGTATAATTATGCGACAAGGAAAGCAACTAAGACAATGGTTATGGTGGTGATGGTGATAATTGTGGTGATAGTGGAAATGATGGGGATAATGGTGATATTATGATGATGGTGGTGATGGTGATGGTGGTGATGGTGGTGGTGGTGATAGTGATGTTAGTGATGATGGTGGTGATGGGGATGGTGGTGATGGTGATGTTTATAGCATTGATGATGGTGATGCTGATGTTATGAGTGGTGATTGTGATGATGATGGTGATGATAACGGTAGTGATGGTGATGATAGTGCTGATGTTATGAGGATGGGGATGATTATAAACCACAATGAGATTTAAAACTAATCAATGGTAAAAATAAGAGTTATATCTAATGTTACTTCTTGAGAAGACTTAGAAATCACAACAAGAAGGACAATGGTAAGCAAGTTGTCTAAACTTACCTTTGCCTTAGAACAATTTAGTGTTGAAAGAAATTACAACCAGTACTTCTAGAGTTTATGCACTTTCTTTGGTAGATAATGAATTCTAGAAGAGTGGAAGTGACAGCTATTACTCTGTTCTTTAGGCAAAATCTAGAAATTTTGAAATCAGTTCCTTAATATAGTACTGACTTTGCCTTGAGGCCAATGATTTTCAAGTGTTAGGAAGAAAGAATGGCAGACCTGCTGCTTTGGGCACTCTGTTGAGTTGATCAGTTTCTTCAAAGCACTGCAGGTTGGTCTTCTTACCAGGTAAAATTTTCTGACATCCTCTCCGGTCATACTTTTTTAAATCTCTCCTACTAAAACATCCTCAGAATATACTTATGAAGTTTTCATTAAGGACTTGATATTAATGTTAGTGAGAAAAGATAGTGTTTTAAAATCTGCTGAACTGCTATTAATTTTATCTAACCTCATTCATAATCTATGGGGGGCACTTGTAGAAAACCGACACAATTTAGTCATCTCCATTTTTAAATTTGTAAGATGTAATGACATAGAAAAAATCTCAGTTATTTAGTTGACTAGAAAAAGCAGGTTATAATTCATTATGTACTGCAAGTTTCAGTTTTATAAATAATAAAATATATGAGAAGCATATCTAAATATTTATATGGGTACAAAAAGCCATTAAGAGCATACTAAAATGTTAATCTCTTGTAAGATATTCTGAGAAAGTCTTTTTATATTTTTCTAAAATCTAAAATATCAGCAATAGAAAAGTTATTTTTTTAAGTTATTTTTAAATAAAACACAAAAACAATAATTTGTTGTGACCGTTGACCTAGTAATTCTAGTTTCAAGAAATACTCAGCGATCTGGTAAAGACATTTTATTAGTATTCACAGACAAAAAAGAAGCATATGATGTCTTCAAAGAGAGAATTGAGGGGGCAGGATGTGTCCCAAGTTGACATTTCCTATCCCATATCCTAAACCCCAATAAATAGAGAAAAAAAATCACAAAATAAGAGATAATTGATTAAATATATGAAGGTAAACCCATAGGTCATGTGACAGTAAAGTTATTTTCAAAGAAGTTGAATGACTTGGGTGTATGCTTATGATATAATGTATAATGAAGTAAAAATTTAGTTTATGTGGTTAGGTACTAATTATGCAAAACCAAAACTAAAACTAAAACAATACATCTGTATGGAAAAAAAGACCAGAACTAAATAACCAAACTTTGGGTCATGATAATTTCTAAATTAGAGGAATCATGTTTATTAAACTTCAAAATGGTATCTTTTATATAAACATCTTTATAATTTTTTAAAAGGATCAGAATAAAATATCACAGCTAACGATTCACTTAAATGGTTTGGTAGTAATAATGAAGCAGGTTTAGAACATACTGCTTTTCTCTACGTTCATCCTATGACTATGGTAAACAGCAAATAATAGTCTTGGATTTCTTGGCTACTTCTTATATATTGTCTAAACTCTAGTGAAATACAAAAAACAATCTCAAGTGTTAGGATTGAACCGTGTATAGTAATTATAGCTGGGACCTGTTATTTTGAATAGGGTTATTCCACACACTGTCAACTGGGCTTTGCTGGCCAGCACAGTTCAAATTAGATTAAATTGCACCAGAAGAATTTCCTGAAAGTTTCCTTGCTTACTGGCCGTTTGGAAAGAGAAGGGGCTTTATGGCACTGATGCTCCTATTAGGCTCCAGAAACAGCCCAGGAGATGAACTGAACCAATTGCTTAGACATCCGGACCTCAGAGGAAGGGGAAAAAGTGTGGACTAGTGGTGCCTGTCCAAGAAGGCCCTTGACAGAGGAATGATGGGAATCTAGGACACCTTCGATCCTGACCATATTCCACCCAACAATTTTAACAGGAAAGTTAGCACTTTGTGCATATTGTTTACATGCATGGTATTTATCTGGGGCAAAAAATCGAAATAGACATAGAGTAGTTATATTAATAGTAATAAAAATCCACTGAAAATCACAGCTACTAAATCACTGAGTACTTGCTGTGCTCCAGGCCCTGTGAGAGGTGCTGGAATTTGTCTTCTCGGGAATCAAGATGCCATCCCTGATTTGCCACCTGACTGGCGCTTTCCTGATGCTGATAATACGTAAAAAGATACAGTGACCAAACTCTCAGCACAGGTGCTGTCTGCCCCCTCTCACCCCCTTTCTGCCTCTGCCTCTCCGTTTTGGTCTGAGTCCTGTTGGTTTTCCATCCCTGTCTGAGGCAGATGAGATTCAAGGTGAGAGAAAGAACAAATCCTGTAAGGTAATTCTGTCACTCACCTCATCTTCATAATCTTCCCCGAGCTTCTTGTGCCGCTCGCCCTAATATTGATCCTGTCACAGGCTATAGCAGACCAAGGCAGGGGGCTGAAAACCTTTCCGAGCAACCCTCACCCCAGCGCCTGTTTCAGCTCCAAGAAGAAAAGCCTGCTGTGAAAACAATCAGTGCATTTGCTTTAGATCTAAGTGATTCCAACTAGGTCGATGCTTCATGCTGATGTGTTGAAAACATTTAAAAAATTTCTCAGAGTTTGATTTCCACGGGAACATTGTGGCATGTGTCTCAGCGTCTGCCGTTGTTATTTTTCACTAACACAGCTGACAAGTGCTTCCTGCCATAGCACACAAAAGCAGGAGGAAGATGGAGGCTTTTGTCTAAATGGATATTTACTACAAATGTTTTGGGGGGAAGAGAAGGACACATGCATGTGGGTTTCGTCGAGAGCCACATGCTATCCTGGCCTGCTGCAGTGGGAGGTTTTTTGGTACTGCTTTGTTTTACTCCTGAAATGAATATAATCTGATGTTGTTGTGGATAAATAAAGGTGGTTATGGTTTACACCGAGAATGTCGCCCGAAGGCTCGTGCATTCAGAGGTGGGGCTTTCGGAAGGTGACCGCATCATGGGGGTTCTGGTCTCATCAGTACATGGATCCAGTGAAGCGTTCAGAGCTGAATGTGCTGTCAGGGGGTGGCCCTGGTTGGAGGTGGTCACTGAGAGTGTGTCCTGGAAGGGTGTATTCTCGGCCCTGGCTCCTCCCTCTGTCTCTGCTTCCTGGCTGCCATGAGGCGAGCAGCTTCCCTCCGCTACACCCTTCTGCCACGTCCTGCTTCCTTGAGCCAGCCAACTGTGGACTGAATCCTCTAAAAACCACAGAGTTGCCAGCGTCAGGTATTGTGTCTCCACAACAGAAAAGTGACTGAGACACAAGTCCTACAAAAAGTACACTTGTGAGTTCAGCTGAGTTTTCTTTGCAATGTCAGCATTTAAATAAAATGCTGGAATTTTCTTCTAGACGTGGAGTCTCTTGGGCTGTGTTACTCTGTCTGCTATTTACTGTCAAGATGCCGAATGTTCTTACAGTGATCCAACAGGAAGTGGCAAATAAGTGCTCTTTTTCAGGTGTTTTGCTCAGTTTTCAGGATGCCTACCGGTAGGAAATTGCCATAAAAATATAACCTGCGAGCTCACTGTACGAAATACAAGGGAAAACGCTGTCATGCTTTGTCTGGTCCAGTGAGGGCTGTCCCCTTTGCCCTGATCTGCTGGTTCCCCAAAAGGCTAAATTCACTTTATGCCAGCAGTGTACCTTAATTCGTAAACTATTCTCACCTCTGGTTATCTCTTTATCCCCGGATGAGACACAAAGTCCATCTCCTTCCTGTTTTCATTAGAGCTTATATGCTAAACACAAAGTGCAGATGAATGATCTTTTATGGAATCTTTATATCTCATTTAAAAATAAGATAGGTTGTAGCTCTTAGGGAAAATATACTGTTGATCATTGAGTATCACTTTACATTGTATACCCATATATCTTTTAAAAGTCCAAAGTTTTTAAAGGTGTTTGATCGGTGATATCCATGACTTCCTTTGAAGAAGGTGGGAGTTTCGGTTGAGTTTACTCTGACTGAGGGCAGAAATACTTAAAGAGGGAAACAGGTCATTTCTGGTGGATCTGGGAACAATATTATCTCTAGCTTTCCAATCTCTTCATTTTATATTAGAAATATACTTTTCCAAAAGGAACAACCCTTCAGAACATCTTGGTCTGTGGAGTTTTAGAACTCTGTGGAGAATATGACCAGATTTTGCCATCATAATAGTATTTTGCAGTGTCATGTAGCATAAAAAGGCAACATTTGTTTTTTTTTTTTAATGCAAATATTTAGGGTTCCTTTCTCTCCAAAACAGCATTTGTCTAAAAATACTAAGCCAGTAGAGCTGCTGCAAGTCAATGAGTAGGGAAAATAATTCTAAAATGTCATCTTTCTAGCATCATTTCATTCATTTTAAAAACAAACTCCTAGGTGTGCTGGAGAACGACTATTTGTACTTTAAGGGTACTATCAAGAGCCCTATTTGTAAAGAATTATGCCCCTAATTTATATACTCAGCTAATCCGGTTACTCTGCTTCTGAATTTCCCCCCAGAGCAGCATGAACAAGTTGCAAAGAGAAAAACCATAATCTTATCATAAGCATACACTGGCTCATGTGTGAAGCTTAGGCAACTATCGATTTTCCAGAAAATCAAATATGGATGTGGTGGCAATATCTTTTCTGGCCAGGAGAACTGACTCATTAAAGGAACGTTAAAGGTGCATCTCCTGGGAATGTCCTTAAGCAGTTACTTAAAAGCCAGTGTTGAGCAGCAGAACGTTCACAGAAGCATAATCTGGTGCTGGCTCTTCAGGAAAGTGGCTTCGAAGGGACATTTCTTGACAGGATATTATTTCAGATGAGTACAAATAGAAGGTGGACAGAGTTCTCTTCCTGCTACCTGGAAAAGCATGTACTTAGCATGTACTTAGCATGCTTAAGGCCTTGGGTTTGGTCCCTACACACACACACACACACACACACACACACACAGAAGACAATTGTCCTCTCTCTTTCTATCCATATTCATATGTAATATGTGTATATACATGTATATACATATATGTGTATGTGTGTGTGATATGTGTATGTACATATATTCCCATGACATAAAGTAGAAAAAGATTGAATAAGAGATTTAATTCACGGTGGAAATTGGTTTTAGGGAGATGCTAATTTGTTTATTCATTTGCTCTTTTATTCATTTCATTTCACTCAGTGGTTTATCCATTCTCCAGTTAACCAACAGATATTTGTTGAGCTTTTATTGCACAGTAGGCTTTTTGTTCAATGCTGAAGATAAATGTAAAAATGTACATAGTTTTTTTCCCTCAAGAAGCTTCGGGTCTCATATAAAAAAGGTCAACATACAATCTTAATGTAATGATCATTACCTTAGTTCACCCACCTAACGAATATATATCAAATCCTTTCTGAGGACAAGGGATGGTTCAAAGGATCAGAGAAATCATGAAGGCTAAACCCAGGATGATCCTGTTCTCTTACAGTCTGGAAGAAAAATGTCCCACCTGTCAAGTAAGCACAAACTGAACTGTGAAGTGTGAAGCGTCACCACGGTGAGGTGGGTGGCCTGAAAGCACGTCACAGGGGCATCACCCCAGTGCCCCCCAGGAGCTGAGAATGAAAGAGGAGCAGGAGGCGGGGACACGGGGGTGGCGCAAAGAATGTTCTCAGTTATTGACTGGCACATGTGTTGTTCTAAGGCTCCAAGAGCGGGGCCTGTCTAGTTCCAGGGACACCACTGTGGCAGAAGCATGGACAGCAATAGGATCATAAAGATAGAGTGAGCCAGACCCTACAGGGCTCTCTGGAGATATGGGTCAGTCCAGGAAACATTAGGGAGCCACTAAATGTCACAACCATCATGGGGGTGAGAGGGCTGGAGATGTTCCCCAGGGCCCTGTGCTTACATGATTATTCAACTTTTATTTTATACTCCCCCAACTCACACACACACACATACACACACACACACACACACACACACACACACACACACACACACACACACCCCGTCATGGATCTAGGAGCTCTCTGAGGCAGGATCGTTGTCTTCCTCCTTTTCTTTGGTTTAGCTCAATGGCTGAGTTCAATAAATGTTTATTAAATCAATGAATTGGTATTTTTCTCATTCTAATATTAATAAATACTGTTGGAAATAACACTGAGCAAAGAATGTGCACTTGAGCTGCTCGTGCACAGGTAGTATAATTTTGCTGGTCATTTATAATCTAGTCAGGGTCTGATTAATTTGTACCAATTCCACTGCTATCACCTAGGGCCAAATCGTCATCTTTTGTTGATATTATTGTTACGTGGATTATAATAATTTTCTAACTGTTCCCCTTCATCCTCTCACTTGTCTATTGCCAACACAGCACCAGAATGATACTCTGATAACCTCAAGCACGTAATTTCAGTCTTGGCTTGAAACCGCCCCCCACCCCAAGGACTTCTACTCCGTGTCCCCATGTCCATCCTGGTGTGCCACACTGAGCATTCTAGCAGTTCCTCACACTTTCTGCATATATTCTCATCTCAAAGACATACTTTCTGTTCTTTCTACCTAAATGGTCTTCCCCCAAATACCTGCATGACTTCTCCTTTACGTAAAACATCTAAAAAAATTTCTTTACTAGTCCTAGTCTTAGATCGCATTGTGTGTATCTGTGTGTGTTGGTTAGAGTTCTCTAAAAGAGCAGAATTGATAGAAAATATGTGTGTGGTTATGCAAGGGGCTTTATTAGGTGTGTGGGGGGAGAATCCACAAGGGTCATCTGCGTGCCGGAGAGTTGGAGGATCTGCTAGCTGCTCCACACAAGAAGCTGGAAGCCCCAGACAAGAGGAATAAGGGAAGCAGCAACAGTCCACAGTCAAAGGCCTGGAAACTCCCTGGAGAGTCGCTGGTTTGAGTTTCACTGGAGACTGAAGAAAGTTGAGTCCGATGTCCACAGCGGCAACAGCAGCAGAAGATGCACCCACTCAAGCAGAATGGAGCTTCCAAAGAGCCAGGCGCACTTTCTTCTTCACTCCCTTTGTATTCCATCCGGGCTACAAGCTTATTAGTTGGTGCCCCCCACAATGGGCGTGGGTCCTGTCCCCTCGGTTTGCTGGCCTGAATGCCAATCATCTCTGGAAACACCCCCAGACAGGCTCAGAAGTGTGCTTTACTACTCTGCTAGATGTTTCTTATTCGAGTCAAGTTGATCCATCACAATGAATGGTCACGGTGTTTCTAACAGCTGTCTTCTCGGGGTTCTTTTATTAGTTCTTGTACTTTATGAAGTGATTCTCCTGGTTTTTCTTCACATTATCTGCATTTTCATCATAATGTTAATTTGTATTCTTTTCTGCTAATAGTTGTGCCTCATTTCTTTTTTCATCTTCTTATTTGCAGGGGAGAGTCTTGTTGGATTGCTTAATATTCTCAAGTCAGTTGAAAATGCGTAAGCTAGCAGGCGTCTTTGTTTTCTTCCCAGGCTCTTAAGTCCCTGGGGTTTGTGTGAAATGTGGAATTAGTCTGAACTCTTTCACTTGCAAATAACAAAAACTCCATCAAGCTTTGTTAAGAAAGAGAAGCTAATTGGCTCACTTAGCTGGTAAATTGAGGGATAGGACTATCTATAGGCAGCCTAGGGCTATGAGGTTCAAATTTTTCCACCAGGGATATATTTTTCTGTTTCTGACTATCACCATTATTTTCCTTTCTATCTGTTTAATCTCAGAAATGTTCTCTTCTTGAAGTAAGGAACATAGAATGATTGTCATTGGCCTTGCTGAATTTATATGCCCACCTTTTTGTTCAATTTTTATGTCAGGTTCCAGAGTTGACCATGCTTGAGGCAGTGACCTGAATTTATTTTGTCATAAAACTTGACATGAACTGACATGAAGTCAAACATTTACATTTTTTCCCTGCAGGAATATTAACTAGCATGATGCTCAGAATGTGCTGGGAGTATATATACCCTAAGCATAGTGTCTTTGTAAAATCTCTCAAACTCAGTTCTGATTCATGTCTTGCCCCATGGAATCCCATAGATTCTGAGCCTATGGAATTAACTTTTCCCTGTTACTCAATGGAAAATTGAAAAATAACCCACTATTTGAAATATGTACTGTAAAACAAAATAAACAATTCCAAAGTTAAGACATATAATCTTAAATCATTAAATCAGTAGCACTAAAAGTACAAACACAATAAACGTTGGAAATGCTAAGGAAAAAGAAGCAGAACATTTTTACTTTAAATATTTTAATGTGTCTTTTCCTTTTATCAAGCAGATTTGGTTCTTCCACTTTAGAATTCATTCACCTCTTGGATACACTCCTTCCCAAGCCCTGTGCTTTCATAATTAACTATAATGCTGGCTTTCCAGGACCACTGTACAGCCATCTTCCTGGAATTTCCTTTCATTTTCCTATCTAATTAGGCCCACAGCTTCTTAAATCTCATATGTTCCTTACTCTTTCAGTCCATATTTGTTCTTATCCTGTGGGTACATTTTCAAATAATTAAGAACAAATCTATAGATGGTAAATTTTTACAAGTTCCTGCATGCCTCTAAGTGACTTTAATTCGCCTTTATTCTTGATTGATAGCTCAAATTCAAGGTTCCAAATAACTGTAACTCAGAACTTTTACAAGCATCGCCATGGTGTTTTTTGGCATGCGGCATTGCTTATGAAATGTCTCAGACCGGTTTAGTCTGTGTTCCTTCGAAGATAAATTTAATCACTTCGGAAGCTTTTAGGGTCTTCTTTAGAATCCTGGTGTTCAGGAATTTTATAGGAATGTGTTTGGATTGAAACACCCCATCTTCCCCATCCTTTCTGCTCAGCACCAAATACAATCTTTAAAATGAAGACTTACCTTCTTTTAATTGGTTTGTACAAGCTTTGGGAAATTTCATTTTATTATTCCTTTGATAAATTTATTTGCATCCCTTTTCCTACTGATTTCCTTTTGAAATTACTAGTAGACAGATGTTAGTTTCATATTTTCTGTTTATTTGACTTTTTTCCTAGATGCTGAGAAGCACATTGACTTTTTCAATTCATCTATCAAGTTTTCAAATGTTAAAAATTACACCTTTTGAAGTTCACCTTTTGAAGTTTACCAACCCTGACTCCTTTTACCATTGCAACTTGCTCTTGCTGTATGGATAAAATAATGGACCAAATTTCTGCCCATAAAAAAGTTAAAATTATTTTAAAATTCCTTCTTTTCCCTGAATTATTTCTGTTTCCTTCTGCATTAGTGGGTCAACTTTATGACTTTTGCTACAATTTTTCTCACCTATCTGATAATCGGTTGTCGATTTATATTTAGAATTGAAGGTGTGGGATGATTTTGCAGTGTTGCTTTCTGGGTTCCCTTTGCAGTTCACCTGTGTCAGGCTTTCTTCTGTGATGTATGGAACCAGGAGCAAGTGAGACTTCTCCCTCAGAGAAAGTTGGGCTACACAGTGAGATCTCATCCCTCCCACTGGAAGCCAGTGTCTTTTTGGTGAGAAAATAGTGACCAGAATCAAAGGAGTCTCCCTCACTCAGTCCCTGATTAAATAATGAAGTCTTTTTTATAAGACAATGAGAAAAAGTGTGTAGATTGGTAAGAAGAGAGCAATGCAGGATTTTTTTTTATATACTTAAGATACTCAAATATCTACTTCAGAATATTGCTCTGCAACAATCATATTACCCAGCGTTTTCTCAGTCCATATTGATGTGATTTCATTCCTATCCAAAGTCCTTGCTGAGGAAGTGCCTATATTTCCAGAATCATGACATCAAGGACAAAGCGCTAGCTCCCTGGTGTGTCTTCCTTGGGGAGTCGAGATGTTCTTCACGGTCTCCTCCATGACTCGGCATCATTACCATTCCATAAACATTTGAAAAGAATATGTATTTTTCTACTGTAAAATAGTGTTTTCTCTCCTGCTTTTTCTCCTCAGTAAATCAAACTCCTTAACTGTGTTATTCGAGTACTCACTCCGTGTTACATCTACTTGATCTGTCCCAGTCTGAAAAGGATACATTTTCCCTTAAGACTGCAGTTTCTGCCTATTTCTTATTGTGCTTCTAAAAGTTCTTTGCCTAATGTATTTGGAGGTTAGATATTTTTCAGTGTACAAAGTTTTTAACGTCTGTTTGGCAGAATGAACCTTTTATAAATATGAAATATCCCACCTGTGCATTTGCTTAAGCTATAATTTGATGGTAGTATCCCACCTGCTTTTCCTTTGCTTTCCGTTTGCTTATGATGTCAACTCTATTTTCAACCTTTCCTTTGCATTTTACTTAAAATGGTCTTTTAAACAGCCTCTGGCTGGTTTTACTTTTCTTCCTCAGCTTCAGATTTCGATTCTTTGTCTTTTAATAAGGGAGTTTACTTCATTCCATGTGTTATATAAATTGATTTGTTTGATTTTGAACTCATTCTTAAGTGGTTTTAAAAATATTATTAACTGACAAGTAATAATTACTTATATATTGATGGGGTCACTGTGATGTTTTGATGTATATTCACATTGTGGAATGATTAAATCCTTAGTACTTGTTTTAATGTCTTTGATTATTTCCTTTCTTTTGCCATCTTTCCTTGGACTGTCATTTTCATTATTGATTTGTAAGTACTGCACTTTATTTCTCATCTACTATTGGATAATATTAATTTATGTAACAAACATAATTGACCAAGTTTTTTTCCTAACAGCAAGATACAAATTATATTTCTAGCCTCTCTTTATAACTTAAAGAAATTTAGTACTCACTTATTCCACCCTAGTCTACCATATTTTATTGAAATTTTAATTTTATTTTACTAAAAATAAATTGATTTATTTATTTCAAGAATCCTTTTTTCCCAATTGATCTAAGTTTCAAAAACTTATTATTATAAATTCTTAGGCTTAGTATTTATTTTACTACTTTAACTTCCAAAATATTTCCTATATATTATAATTTTTCTCCATTCCATTATTTATTTATGTTAATTCACATCTTTCTCAAATAGTTCTTACAACAGAATGGAGATATCAGATTATCTTAATTCTTGTATTTAAAAACATCAAAAATTATGTTTTACATAGAAGTAGAATTCCAGAGAAATAGTAATTTTCTTGAACACTTGCTTCATTATTTGAGGTTTAATCAGGGAGTCTTTAATTATATGGAGGAATTTTATTTATCTGCAGAAAAATAAAAAAAACTTTATATTTCTGTGTATGTTTATTTTCATTTTTGAGGACTATCTGCCTATAGTTTAGGCATATTCTTTCTGTTTTCTTGTGGTGATATTAGATGATAGTCTAAGGTTCCTATCTGCACAAATAAAATTTGGCAACAATTTCAACACATTTTTGTGTTAATTTTTTAAATGGAAACGTATAATTTAGTATTTTTCTTGGAAGGTAATATTTTTTTCTCTTTTCTACACACATTCAAAAAAATTTTTTAAATCTTTGCATTTTAGAAATCTGTCAAGATATGTCTAGAGCTCAGCCATTAAAAAGTAATCCCCACTGGCTCTCAGGGAGAATGCAGGGTATAAAGACTTATGACTCATTAGTTCGGGGAAATTTTCTTTTATTCTATCTCTGATTAATATTTCCCTCCCATTTTCTCTGAAAATAACTATTCTGTCTGCAGTTGCTATGGTAGTAGAAGCCTTCTTCCTCATGCTTCTTCTTTTATAATATTCGCTACTTTTTATTTTCTACTTTCTTCTCTCTAGTCTTCCATTATTTTGTGTTCTTTCTCATTTGTCAGTCGATCATTTTTCATTCTGGGCTCTCTCTCCCCACTCCTCTCCCTCTGTTTCTGTTTCTGTCTCTGAGTATAAACTGTCTTCTCAACATTTATTGATATTGCTTGAATATACATGATTATTTAACCTTTACTCTTTTGGTAGATGTCATTAATTCATATTTTTCAATTTGACTATTCCCTCATCCATCATTAATTTTTCAGTACAATACACAGATGTGCATTGAACCAGTTTTGTCACATATGTACAGCTGTGTAATCTCTACCCCAATTGAGACATAGAACACCCCATGGGCACAGAAATCTCCCTAACACTTCTGAGGCAACCATTTTTGAAATTTCATCACCATGATTTATTTTTGCCTGTTCTTGAGATTCCTATAAATAGAAGCACACAATATGTACTCCTTTAGGTCTTTGTTCTTTCACTCAGTATAATGTACCACTACTTCTTTCTTTTTACCCCTTTCCTTTTCTGTTTAATTTTCCTTTTTCCTGTTTCCCTCCCCTTCCCTCCTCTCCTCTCCTTTCCCCTCCCCTCCCCAGCCCTCCCTCCCCCTCTGCTCCCCTTCCCTTTCCTTCCCTACTCTTCCCTTCCTTTCTCTGTTTCTTTTCTTCCAAGGAGGATAAACTACCATGTTCTTCCATTCATCTTTCAGATATTTGAGTTGCATCTAGTTCTGAACTACTATGAATAAATTGCTATGAACATTTTTGCACATGAATTTATGTGGACATGTGTTATCATTTCTTGTGGGTAAATCCATGCTTACTCCACACCAACTGCCGTGCACGAGCACCCAGTGGCTCCATGTCCTCACCAGCACTTGATGTGGTGGGTCTTTGCCTCTAGTCATCGTCATGGGCGTGTGAGAGCATCGTACTGCAGTGTTCTGTTACATTTCCTTGGTGACTAATGATGCTGGGCACATTTTCATGTGTATTGACCATTTTGTGAGTAGTTGTTTAAGTCTTCAGCTTCAGTTTTAAAATTAGTTTTGTAAAAAGAATAATTGTTTTGCATGAGTTTTAAAATACGTATGCCAGCTTTTATCAGATAGATGTGTTGAGGACACATTTTGTCAGTCTCTAGTTTGCCTTCTCATTTATTAAATGAAGATTTTTAAGAGAGGAAAGTAACTTTTAATGATGTCTACTTTGCCCAAGCTAGTTGTGAACATGGTTTGTCACCATTCGGGGAAAGGAGGGACTACTGGTACCTGGTGAGTAGAGATGGGATGTTGTGAAGCACACTACAGAGTAGAAGATGCTTCTGTAATGCAAACTAGATTGTGGTATTGAAGCTCTGCTGCTCCTCCAATTCCAGCCCAAGCAGCTCTGCTTTTGTATCTTTTTATATTTTTGATGTTCAATTCCAAGGCGCACTGTGACTACACATGCTTGAAAATTTCCAATAGTCAGGACAAAGTATCATCGAAAAACTTCACCATGAATTAGCCATTTACCAATGTTCTTGAGTATCTTTCTTAATAAATAGCCACAGGAAATTTTTACAATATTCTTTCTACAAATTTTGAATATATATTTAAAATTTATTCCTAACTGCCTTGTAGTTTCGATGATTTTTCCCCTTAACAGAAAATTTCTCACTTTTTGTATTGTTATTATTTTTATTTTTTTATTTTATTTTATTTTTTTTTTTTTTGGTGGTGCCGAGGATCGAACTCAGGGCCTTGTGCTTGCAAGGCAAGCACTCTAATCACTGAGCTAAATCCCCAGCCCCTCAAATTTATCTATTTACCTGCAAATGTCTTAAGTTTATCTTTCTTATGGAAGAGTAGTGCTCCATTGTGTATAAATATCACACTTTCCTTATCCATTCATCTGTTGATGACCATGCACGCTGTTTCCAAATTCTAGCTATTATAAACTGTGCTGCTATAAATATGGGTGTGCATGTATTCCTATAATATGATCTTATAATATGGTGATTTTAACTCTTTTGAGAAGATACCTAGGAGGGAGATGGCTGAGTCAAATGGAATTTCTATTTTTAGTTTTTTGAGGAATCTCCACACTGATGTCCACTGTTTCCATCAACAATGTAGAAGAGTTCCTTTCCCCACATATCCTTTCCAGCATCTGTTGTTGTCAGATTTTTTTTTGACGATCGTCATTCTTTCTGGGTAAGATGGTATCTCAACATAGTTTTAATTCGCATTTCTCTGGTGACCAGCAATGATGAGCATTTTTTCCTGGCCATTTGTATTTCTTCTGAGAAGTGTCTCTTCATTTCAGTTGCCCGTTTTTTGATTTGGTCTTTTATTTTGGGGTGGTTAATTTTTGAGTTCTTTACATATTCTAGAGGTTAGTTCTCTGTCCAAGAACTAGCTGGCAAAAAAGCTTTTCCATTCTGTAGGTTGCCTCTTCATTCTGCTGGTTGTTTCCTTTGTGGTGCAGGAGATTTTTAATTTGATATGATCTCATTTGTTAATTCTCAGTACTATTTCCTGTGCAACCAGGATTCAGAAAGTCCTTGGCTACACCTATGTCTTCAAGAGTTGTACCTATTATACCTTCCAGCAGATTAAGTATTTCTGTTTTAACATTTAGATATTCAATCCATTTTGATTTTGGTTTATTACGTGGTGAGATATATAGGCCTAGATTCAACCTCCTGTGTGTGGAAATCCAATTTTCCCAGCACCATTTATTAAAGAAGCTGTCTTTCCTCCAGTCTATGTTTTTGGCCCCTTTGTCAAAGATCAAATGGTTGTATGTGCCTGAGATGGTTTCTGCTTCTTCTAGTCTGTTCCATTGTTCTGCATGCCTGTTTTTGTGCCAGTGCCATGCTGTCTTAATTATGGTAGCTTTATAGTATAACATCAATTCAGAGATTCTGATGCCACCTGCTTTGCTTTTGTTATGCAGAATTGCTTGTGCTATTCTGGGTCATTCTGATTCCATATAACTCTTAGGAGTGTTTTCTTTATATCTGTGAGAAATGCAATTAGTATTTTGATTGGGATAACATCAAATCTGTACATCCAGTTTTGGAAGTATAGCCATTTTCATTATATTGGTTCTGCCTATCCAGGAACAGAGGAATAATCCAGACCTAAGAATTTTAAAGTTCTGTTATGATCCTCTTTGTTTCATGAAATGTTTACCAGATTTCATAAATATTTTTTATATATGTATATTTTTAAAATACGTATTTCAATATTGGCTTTTAAATTAATCACATTTTGGTCAAACAATGTGGCATGTTTGAAGTTGGTTCTTTTAATTTTTTTGATATTTACTTCATAATCCAGTTAGTTTGCATAACTGTTCCTTGTTTTTGAGAAGAATATTTTCTTATTGTTAGATAGTGCTATACAGGTTCATTAGCTCAACTTTGTTAATTATATTGCTCTCGTCTTTGCTAATTTTACTCTATTTTTACTAATTTTTGTATGTTTGCTCTAGCAAAAACATAGAGATGTAAAAATTTACTACTTGAGGAGGAATTTTAAAAAATCTCTCTCTACAGTTTTATTATTTCTTTATATATTTTAGACTGCTTTGACTAGATAACAGAAGTTTTAGTATTACTTTTCCTTTCAGATAAGTAAATATTTTATCCTTATCTAGTGATTATTTCTAGCTCTAGTAATTTCTGACTTAAAGGTTATTTGTCTGAACTAATATAGTGCTCGCTTCTGCAGCACATATACTAAAATTGAACTAATATTGTTGGCCTTTTTTCTTTATAAGTACATGTCTGGCATACTTTTCCAAACTTTTGTGGCAATCTTCCTGTGTTTTATGTCCTTAAGATTTTTTGAAAGTACCTGTTATTCTTCTTAATCAATGGTGAGTTGAAACTGTTTACATTGACGAAGTCATCCATAGTATTTCTTTCATCTTCCTTTTTATTTACTACATATCCCACTTTCTTTATGCATTTTTCTTTCTCAAATTTTACCTTTTACAAGTAGCTTTCAAGGGTTTTCTTTCATTTCTCAACCTTTCTTTTTTCACCCACTCTCACTTGGATATTTCTAACATTCATACTTAATTTTTTTTTAAAAATCTAAAGTTAAACACTTTAACTTCCTTAAGAAATAATAAAAGAATATTTAAAAAATCTAACGCCAGTCACTTTCTCTTCTCACATCCTATTGCTACCCATATTTTAATTCTGTCTTTTTAACACTTTGCAAGTTATTTGTAATTATTTTGTATAGACAATGCTCCCTTCAATCTATCTTCTTATTTAACATTTTATCTGATTGGAATGTTTTGCATGTTGATTCATTCTTTTCCCTGAGCTGTATATTTTTCAAGATTCAACAGTGATGGTACACTTTCCGTTTTTACTACATTGAACTAAAATGCTTCTTTTTTTATCCTTGGGGTGTGTGTGTGTGTGTGTGTGTGTGTGTGTGTGTGTGCGCGCGCGCGCACACACTTAATGATACTGGGGATTGAATCCAGTGCCTTTGCACTGAGCTGCATTCACACTCACTAAGTCACTAAATTGCCTCAGCCTCCCAGAATGCTAGGAATTCTGTTTGTCTTTGGTGTTCTGCTGTTTTGCTAATATTTGTACAGGTTTGCGTCTCTTTTTGCTGATTCATTTTGGGAAAAAATGCATTTCATGAACTTGTAAATTCATTTTCTTCACCATTTCTGGAAAATTATTGTTATTCTTCAGATATTACACTCTCTTCATTCCCTCTGTTCTTGTTTGGATCTGGAGTGTTTCCCAAAAGTCTCCCGTATTCAGAGGTCGGGCTCCTGGAAGGAGATGGTCGTGGGAGCACTATACTAATCTGTGGACTGATCCAGCAAACTGTTATGGAGGAAACGTACTGTCAGGAGGTGGGGCCTGGCTGGAAGTGGTTACTGATTGTGTGACCTGGAAGGATGTTTTCTTGTCCCCAGATCCTGCCTTCTCACTCTGCCTCCTGGCTGCCATGCAGTAAGCAGCTTTCCTCTGCTATTCTGCTGTGGTGTTTCTGCCTCAGAGCCAGCCTACCATGGACTGAATCCTCTGAAACTGTGAACCAAAATAAATCTCTCCTTTTTAAATTTGTGGGTGTCAGGCATTTTGTTCCAGTGATGGGAAAGTTGACTAATACACCATCTTTTAGAGGTTCTGTGAAATGCATGTTGTACTTTATCATTCTACCCACTATACCTCTTAACCTCAATTTCATATTTCCTTTCAGCTAGTCACTCTGTATTACCTCTGGACATTTTCTTTAGCTGTATCTTCCAGTATTGCAGTTCTGGTTTTGGTTATGTCTAACTTGCTCTTAAATTAACCTATCCACAAAAGGCCAGTGAAGGAAAGGGAGGGTACCAATGGGTTATTTAGAGAAGCAACCAAGCAAGGGGAGACTACATGCTAAGACTTTGAGGTGGAAACATGCTGAGGTAAGCATGCAGGATGTGTTAGAGAAAGTGCAGAGAACCAGGGAGGTAGAAGGAGGTAGGGATTAGAGAACTGGAGGGCTGGGTCATACATGGCGTATGGGCCGTTGCAAAGACTTAGACTTTTTCTCTGAGGAAGGTAAGATACCATCAGAGTGTTTGACTCGGTTACGTGATCAGCTTCTGTGTGACGTAAAAAGTGATTCTTACTGACAACAAACTGGTAAGGGGCATAGCAGAGAGGCCAATTAGGAGCTGCCGAAATAATCCAAGTGAGTAGTCACCAGGCTGGAAGTAGAGAGAAGTGTGCAGATTCTGCATAAGTTTGTATTTATTGTTGGACTAGATGTGGGAATGTAAGAAAAAGGAGGAAGCCTGTAGGAAGAGCACATTTTGATGGGTAAAAAACAGCCATTCAGTTTTGGACAAGTAAAGCTTAAAATGCTGTTAATATTCACGCAGAAAGATAGCAAGTGGGTTGGATGTTTGAGATTGGCCTTTAGGAACAGATCTAACCTGGAATTTTGTGTTTGGGGATGTCAGTATAGGAATAACTTTTAAACCAGCAGTCTGGGTAATATCTCCACATGAGGATGGGCAGATAGAGAAGAGGGGATCAGAAGACTGAAGGCATTTTTGTGCTCAGCAGTGGGAAATAAAAGAGAAGCTACAGACTGCTGAAGCCCAGGATATAGAAGGGACATTTGACAAATATGGCTACTGGGAGCTGAGTAAAGAGTTGAGAAAAAAGGCATCATTGATTCTGCCAAAGGTTCCTGGAAGGTGAACTCATATGAGAACTGAGAACAGATGACTGGATTCAGCAATATGGTGGACCTGGTGGCCTTCAGGAGAGTTGTGTGTAGCAAACAGTACCTCCGTCACTGGATGGCCGAGAGGAGAGCCAACCAAGGACCAGGTAGCTGTCGGCCATCACTGCAAATCCAACCACTCATGTTCAGCTTCTGCTTCACCTTGTAGAACACAGCTGCCAAGGAGAACACAAGTATTGCCACTGCCCATTTGCTGCTCCCGGGGAGATACTCCATCTCTGACAAGTGGGTAGACAGAGGCTGCCTCTTTATGCTCTCACAGGGGATTAATGCAACCCAGCTGCTTTGACAAGGCCTGATGAGGTGACTTCATCCCCTCTGATTCTGTACAGCACACTAGGCATATGACAGCCAGGTCCCAGAAACTCAGTTAGGGCTGGCTGTGCACTTCATGTAGTATTTAGGAGAAGAGGAGAAAGATTTGAAAACTTGACACAGAGAGAGAGAGAGAGAGAGAGAGAGAGAGAGAGAGAGAGAGAGAGAGGGAAGGGAGATGGACACTGTTGCTGTTACCACAAAATTAAAATCTTCATGGGCTCAAAAATAAAATTGCCTCTGCTCTCTTCCAATAAGTAGTGAGGGCAGAGGATGAGCTGAGTTCTCTAAGAAAAGATAAAGCCAAGACAGAAACTCCATCTGTACGTTACTGAAATTCCTAAAGAAAGTTCTAGAAGGTTTAAAAGCCACAAACTAGATTGAGAAGGGTGAAATAGGAGAAAGAACTTAGCAAGCAGGTCATCCTTGAAGTCAAGCGACAGGTGCCCACGATCTACACTCCAACAGAAGCTTTGTCTCCTGGGCAGTCCCAAGTCTGCAGAGCAAATCGCTCTCAAGAGCCGCTATTTGATTCTCTGTTAATAAATGTTAGAGCTTCATCC
This sequence comes from Hystrix cristata, assembly GCA_004026905.1. Classification (NCBI taxonomy): domain Eukaryota; kingdom Metazoa; phylum Chordata; class Mammalia; order Rodentia; family Hystricidae; genus Hystrix; species Hystrix cristata. The sequence goes on from PVJO010000919.1 coordinate 87,416, forward strand.
CACATTGTGCACAAAAGAAAATTGTATTTTTTTTAAACGGGGCATATTTATTGGCTGCTAGTTGAGGAAGAAACTTCCTCAGGAATAAATAATCCTGGAACATGTCACAAAGTGAAACAGATCTGATGCAAATTTAAAATGTGGAAGTCTTGTAGGTCAAAACATACTATAAAAACAAAATTCAATAGGAAATTGAAAACTCAAAAATGTTTGTGTAAATATGGCAAACAAAAGGGGTGACATGCTTTCTATAAAGAATTCATACTATTTAATGAGAAAATGCTCTAGAGTAGAAAATATTCAAAAAAATAATAAATGCATGAAATGAAAACCGTGTAAAGAAGCGTGTAGACATTCCCATAAATTGAAGGAAGGAAGTTAAATTGATGAGATTTTTTTTTGTTTGAGAAATTTACAAAAATTAAAATAACTGACAAAACTCAGTGATGTTAAAGGAAGAAGAAGATATTGAAATGCAGGGTGCTTAGAACTTTTCTTTGTGGAAAACAATTTGCCACTTTTATTTTGATCAAACCAATTTGACTAAAATCCTGATGATTAGTTGTAACAGCTAGTGGAGTAACTTTTCACATGATAAACTACTATGTGATTACAGAGATCCACACAAAATAGGTAAAAATAAGCAGATGCTCATAGTCACTTTAAGTATTAAAATATTGTAAATAGCTTAACTAGCAAAAGGCAGTGATTCCTTTAAATATTACAGTACAGTGCTTTGTTTAGCAGTATTGAGTGATTTTGGAAAGTGGTAACAAGATAATGATAAGTGAATGAAATAGCATAGTAAAATACCATATAATATCAAATTTATGTATGTACAATGTGTACTAAAGAAATATATCAGCTGGGCATGGTGGCACACATCTGTAATCCCAGCACTTGGGAGGCAGAGGCAGGAGGATTGCGGTGAGTTGAAGGCCAGCCTTGACTACATAGGGAGACCCTGTCTCAAAAAAAAAAAAAAAGAAATTTATCAAGTATATCAAGTAGTGTGACTGTGGGTGATACACATTTTCTATCTCATGTATTTACTTCACAAATTATCTCCAATAAGTGTATGCTTCTTTAAAACTTATTTCAATGCAAAGAGGTCAGGGGAAAAAAAATAAAACTAAGGAATGACACTCCCAAGACCTATTTAGTCATTTACATAAGGTCATTTAGGGTGTAAAGGGACATTTTCTAAAGCTGATTTTTTTTTATTCTTCTCAACTGTCCTCAGAGACCAGAGAATTCTGTTCTTTCCAAACTTTGACAAGGTTGGCACAGACAGACCATAGAATGATTTCCGTTTTGCCTGACAACCATAGAGCATATGAATGATTTCCATGCCAAGAATCTGTTTCAAAGTATAAATGAAGGTGCATTCAAAACACAGATTTTGCCAATCCTTGATGCAAGAGCTACTCATAAAAATGGGGTTGTCACCTTCCCTTGTCTAACTGAAATGTCTGCCAACATGATCATAGTCTGCTAGTGCTATTGTCCAAGAAGGGAAGATTTGGCCAAAACCTTGGTTATGTTTATTTTTGAAAAGTTATTTAAAAATCACTTCATTAGAACAGAAATTCAGTAAAGCAAATTTACTAAGACCAGCAAAATATTTTTGATACAATGGTACTTTACAGACTTAGAATGCAAATTAAGACATTATCAGAGGATATATTCTGAGTTCCCCTGTGAAATACAAACATGTAACAAAACCTTTAATTCTATACTTCTACTCAGTAGAAGTATATTCGTTCTATTCCATTCTATTCTGTACATCTATCCATTTTTTAAATTAAGCAGCCTCTATTTAGCCTTTGGAAAAAGGCTACCTTCCTTCCCTCCGGTCATTTAGCCTTTTTTGAATCGCACATGTCTTTCGACAGTAGAACTCAGGACTCGGTGCTATTGCAAATTCAGACTTGGCTATTGGATGTTAGACTTTATGTAGAAACTCGACCTTGCTTCTTAGAACTCTTACACTCTGGTCAGAAAACATCACCAAAGCAGATGGTGGAAGAGACTCTAATCAGAGTGAACTTATTTCTTCATGCCGAAAGAAATGATAGTCATTCTCCCTTGTATCTGAATGCCTGCCAATGTAGCACTGTTTGATTAAAAAGTAAGAAAGTGGGCTGGGAACTTAGCTCAAATAGGAGAGCACTTGCCTGACAGGCCCTGAATTCCATCCCTAGCACCAAAAGAAAAAATAAGAAAAGAAAAAAAGGAAGAAAGAAAGTATTTTATAAAAACTTTGGCCTGCAACCTCTGTACCTGACAAAATACTAGCAGATATAATTTCTGTAACACACGTGGGCATTCAAGAGAACACACTTTGCACACATTCATCACACTTGTTTGCTGTAGTGTAACATGCTAATCCTCTTTCTCCCCTTCTTTATCCAGGGATGCTACACTCTAAAGTAGCACAATGGAAGATCTTTTCCTTTGAACAGAAGCCACCCTAATATTAATACTGACCCCGACTTGCATAAGTATGGAGAAATCCAGGCTGAGGCCTGCTGTGCTGTGTTGGCTTTGTTTTGCCGGGTGTGCTCTGAGGCCCCGAGATACCATGCTCCACACAGGCCATATTTTTTAATAACCCCTTTAACACAGAGCAGGGGAAATCTCAGCCACACGCAGCTCAGGATGCTATAACCAGACAGCCTCCTGGGAGCAGTCTGCCCATTCCTGTGCTTGTTTGCTTGTGACTCACATCTTCCGTCTAAATTCTGTTGCAAGGATCCCCGGGTCTCAGAGTGGCGCAGAGCGGCGGGTCTCCAGTTGTGAAACGAATGGCGAATGTGTTTGTGGGGAAGGGCTGGGAGTTCCACAGCTCAGTGTCATCCAGTGCATGCTGTAAAACTGGCGTCTGGGGTTTTCTTGGTCCTTGTCTAGGAGGACAAAGAAATACTGCTGGAGGACTGTGAATATCCCACGGTCCTGAGCGTATCACACCCGCAGTGTTTTTAGGCATTGAGAGAATCTATGCTGTTTATTGATGAATGGTTACCTAAAAACAACACAGATATATTTGGCTGGAATACCGAAATCACATCATGTGGCTACCCAGCGAACTGATATAGTTAGAAACATATATGGGTGTACAGCTATAATGACATTTCCTTGTATCACATCTATCAGGTTACAAACGGCTAATAATTTTCTTTTTCTAGTCACAGCCAAACATTATAATGGCACATGCCATAAATCAGCATCAACACAGAACATTGCTTAGCAAATATAAATGTATGTGCATTGCAGAATGATCCGAGATTACAAAAATATATCAGAAGTCAAAAGTAGCTGGTGGAGAAACACGATGTCTTTAGTTTATTGAGGATTGTTTGGAGGATCCTAATGTACTGTCACGGAAAGAATAATTTTTCCTTTACAATCTACTTAGCAAAGATTTATCGATCCTTTCCCCCTTCATAGAGAATTACTGATCCATTTTAGAAAATCAGATTTTCACACCTTTCATGAGAATGTGCCCAGCGCAGTTCTCAGGGGACTGACCGAGAAGTTGACTTTGACGCACGGTCCCCTGGAACTTGCACCCCACAGCCTGGCGTCTCCTCGCTGATTTGTTGCACCAGGCAGTAAAATACTTTCATACATTTATAGAGAAACGATTGTACTGCAAGGACTTATTTTTCCATGCGAGGGGATGTATTCAGGGTACCGTTATTTGTGTAAACGGCATTTTTCCGAGGCGGTGCTTTTTCTTGTTCCTTTCTTCCCTGTCTTCTCAGCTGTGATGTGACGAACGGCAAGGTAAGGTAAAAGTAGTTGAAATGTGTGCTGCAAAGCCAGGGGATGCTGTAGAATTTTTCAGTGTGCATGTAAATAACTTTCTTCCAGACATACATGTTAGCGAGCAGCTCACTACGGGAGTAACCGAGGTAACTAAGCAGCAGACATGTCATATTGAAGTATGCATCGTAATGAAGGTGATTTATTATAATTAAAACAGTGCAGAAAGGAGCTTTGTTTTAGACATACCGTTTTACAGAAGAGCTTAATAGAGTGTTATTATTAGTCATGGATTTGGGTGAAGGACGTTGTTTATGGGGAGTTATGTGAGTCTTAGTCTGAAGTTGCTTTTTGAGTTCTCCTGTATTGAGAAGGAAGAAATGCTCAGTAACCAAAGACTTTATCCTGGCGGGAGGCTGTGTGTGCTTTTGTAGGACTGGGCCTGAGAGAGGGGAGAAAGAGAAAGAGTGAATGCCTTGCACCTGAAGTGTTTTCGGCGGGAGCAGGTCTAGAGTACCTTATTATATATCTATGGAGACGATGGCTCGGACTGTAAGTAGCTCCTGTCTCTTGATATAATAATGCACATCAAGTCGGGGTCAGATTGGGTTCGCTCTGGGCTTTGATGCTGCAGAAGGTCACTAGGGGAATCGATGCACTAAAATGAGCCTAGAGTTTCATGCAATCAATGTGATTTTTCTATTTAAAGTGGACACTGCTGGATGTGAGTCTTAAGCTTCGAAAGCAGTTTGTCTCCGCTTCTCAGGTCGAGTGTAGATTACAATGCATACAGGTTGTCTATTGTCATAATTAAGATAATGCAGCCAAGACCAAGTAGGAAGGGCTGTTTGCAAATGCCGCTTTCAAGTTTCACTCTCTCCTGTTTGGGCAACGAAATTCGGAGCCACTTGACTGGACTGTAGGGGATAACTTACTCTCTGTTTATTTTTGCTGTTTGTAATGAATCAAAAGTAAAGAAACCTTTTTAAAATAAAAAAAACCCAAGTATTTCATAAAGCCAAAAGATTTCTAATTTGTATCTATCTATCCATCCATCCATGCATCATCATGCTTTGCTGATTGGAAGGCAGATAGAAATATTCCTGTATGTTTGTGTCTTTTCACCAATACCCTTTATAAAATAACATTTTTATGCCAAACATGGTGGCACATGCCTATTATCCCAGCATACAAGAGGCCGAGGCAGGAGGATCGCTGTAAGTTTGAGACCAGCCTGGGCTACATAGTGAGTTCAGTGCCAGCCTGAACTATAGAGCAAGACTCTATCTCAAAGAGCCTAATAATAATACTGAATAAATTAGTCTTTTGAGAGTTTTCTCCAGGTAGAAAGTGAATGGGGAATTTTTATTATGCTTCAAGCCTTTACTCTTTGTAGTGACAAGCAAATGCTTATTAAAAGGCCAAATTATAAATGCAGCTTCTTCACCATAATAAAAGTCCTGGAACCGCCAAAGGATGTTGCATAGGCTTCTCTTTCTCATGTCTCATTGCCGCTAAGATGTGCTACGCACTATTTGGGGAAACACAGTGCAGAAAGAAGCCAACGCCGCTTTCTGTTTGGGGAGAAGCCTAGTGAGACAGACTGGTATTTATACAAATATTCTAAGGACGTCTATCTAGGACTTCTCTTTTACTGTGATCCGACAGAGGGCTGCTCCAACAAAGACAAAAGCAACCGGTGGATTCTGCATCTGACTTAGGGTAAAATGTCACTTCTTCCTAAGAACCAGTCTTTTAATTTACTTGGGAAAATAAAGGAGAATCTCAGTTATTAAAAGAGAAGCTGGCGGAGTTAAAGAATCTTTAACCTTCATTAAGTTGAAATATGTTTGCCACTGAATTGCTACTTGATGCTGGGGTGCCTCCCCTCTACTCTAAAAGGTAAAATGCTGTTTGACTTTTCATTCCATTAATTTGATTTAATCAGAACTTTCAGAGTTCTGATATAATAAAACAACAACAACAAAAAAAAAATGGGAGAAAAGCTGAAGTTACAGTTAAACCTGGGCCAAAGCCAAAATCGAGTTCACGCCCCCTCACACAGACCCTGGCAGCCTTGTGCATTCGAATAAACATCCCCTCCCTCCCTCCCTCCTTTCCTTCCTCCTTCCTTCCCTCCTTCCTATCTTCATTTCTTCTTTCTTTCTTCCTGCCTTTCTCCCCCCCACTCCTTTCTTTCTATTTCTTTCTTTTTCTCCTTTCCTTTCTTTCCTTTTTCTTCCCTCTCCTCCCTCCCTCCCCTTCGTCTTCCTCCTTTCCTTCTTTTGCTCTTGTTTTGAGTGCTGGGGCTCAAACTCAGGGCCTCGTGCTTGCTAGGCAAGCACTCTACCACTGAGCTAAAGCCCCAACCCTTCCTTCCCTATTTTTGTAGTAAAGAACTAATTGAATATATCTGTAATAGTAGGAATTCCAAGTACAGGTCCCAGAAGGTTCAAATTTGTTTGCTGAACTGGCAAAATGTCCCCTCCCCCAAGTTGAAGAGACCCTCAGGAATGTTGCTGATAGGGCCATTGCAACCTGGACAGGCTGTCTCTATGCCTGAAGCAGGGTCTACCTGCATGTGGCTCAGCTGTAGCTTTGGGTTCCCTTTATTGTCCTTACCCTTTATAAATCTTCTTTTTGTTGTGTTTAGGCTTTTGTGTAGAAGCAATGATTAGCACTCTTGTTAGCCAAGCCCTTTTGAGTTTGTTCATTTAACTATATCAATCCTCAAATGACTCACAAATAAACTACTACTAAAAATATCATCTTAAAGTATGCTCCTCTTGGATAGAACCTTAAATCTCAGGAATCAGAAATACTATGTAAACATCTGCAAAGAATGACAATTAATTGTAATTAATTGTCTTGAAGGATGCCATCTATATTTATTCTACATAATGCTAAGTATAAAATTTGACTTTGGGGGCAAGATAATTTTTTTCCTTTACCAATGATTCCATAAAACATGTAATTTATACAGGAAAAGAAGGGGAAATTTCAGATTTGTAGTTGGGATTCTTACTTTCTAGATTAAGTTTGTTTGTGAAAAGAATAGAATGCTTCAGTTTTTTCCGATGCACATTTTTTTAAAGTCATGTTTCGTATTCCAAAAAGGAATGCTATGTAAATGGAAAAATAGCATATTTTGCAAATGTAAGTTTAAAATCTACATAATTTTTCATTTTGTAATATTTTATATGAAATTTGAGCCTCTTGTATTTTAAAGATTATTATAATCTACCACTTTTCATAGTGGTCTAACATTTTAACTTCTAGGTCCGCAGCACAATAAGAGTCCCCTCACTGATTACGATTTTGAAATCTCTCTTACATAATCCTCATTTGAAAGATGAATTTAGAGACCCAGACAATGTTGTTTAAAGACCCGGAGACCTTCTGGGAGGGTGAATTAAGCTGGCCAGGAGGCTGCTGCTTGTTACAAAATCACTTTTCCCTTAGATGAGGATACTGAGGTAATGGAACAGCCCTTAATCTCCAAAGCATCCCTGAATGTGCCACCCTGAAAATTAACCTCATTCATCCCTTTCCCCCATCTTCATTTTTTTCCTTTTTTGAGATCTCAGAAAAATTGAGCACATAAATTAAAGTGTCCCCTTCGCTGCCCTAACTTATGCAACCAGCGTTCACTCAACAGCACCAGGGTCTTGGGGACCTTGACATCACCATGCTCATATTTCCATCCAGATGAACCGGTCATGCACCATTTTTTCAACATCTTACACTCACACTGGCTTTTCTTTGATTTCAGCGATGATGAAGGCTGCCTTCAGTTTTGTCTTAATTTAATTTTTTTTTTTTTTTACAAAAAATATTTGTTGCAGCTATTTCTGGCAGGATCCCACTTCCCTGTGATGCTTGTGTCTCCAGCAATGTATCGCGGTAAAGAGATGCAGGCTCTCATTCTGTAGTTAAACATTCTGAATTTGAATTGAAGACCCCTTCCATGTTTCCTGTACCACTAACCAATAAGTCATGTTCATTGATCTTTAAAAAAAAAAAATGGCTTAGTTCTGGAGAAGTTTTTGGCTGACTGTGCTCTCTGGAGAGGTCCTTGCCCAGCACCTGTTGTTTGGAAGCAACACCCACTGAGGTTATGATTTCTTTCTAGTTTTCTGAAGAACAAGAGTAAGTTCTCCCATCACTTATCAGCCTGAATTAGCTTAGGTAAACAGGAACAGGCAATAAACTCTTTCCGTAAGTCTCCTGGAGCTAAAATATATAGTCGGTTTCTGTTGATAGTCTTGAAGAATGGAACACTTTTAGGAATCTTGTTACTCTCCCAGGTAATCTACTGAAGGGATCAATAGTTGCCTATAGAATCTGCAGCGAAATGAACATTCAAAAATGAAGGAAGGAAGTGGTGCTCCAAATCTGAAGTCGCTTTGTTATGATATAGGAATATTCTATCCACTCGAGAGAACTGGCTGGAGGCCATACCCTGCCTTGCCAAGATGTCGGTGGCATTTACACTTTTCTGACGTGGCTTCCTATTTCATGTACACCTGTCACTTGGTACCCACAAGGAATTGGTTCTAAGATCCCCCAGAGACACCTAAGTCTGAGCATACTTAAGCCCTTTTATAAAATGGCACAGGCTTTGTGTATAACCTGCTTATATATTCTTGAATCGTCTTTAGATGATTTAATAATACCTAATACAACGACAATGCTACATATCATTGTTATACTGTGCTGTTTCGGGTAGAATGACCAGAAAAAAAGTCTATACATGTTCAGTACAGATGCAGCTTTCCTCGAATATATTTTTGCCCAAAATCGGTTGAATTTTGTCCAAAATTGGCTGAATCCACTGATGTGAAAACTGTGAATACAGAAGGCTCACTGTATTGTACTTGTTCATAGTTGAGACTATCTAGCTCTCTCTGAACATTAGAATTTGTGTTTATTTCAGAAGAATGTTAAGCTATTGCTAAGGAATTTGGATATATTTACAAGCATTTTAAGGTCTCAATATTTTATAGAAGATGGAATCTTTCTTTTTCCCAGAATAAATGTATGTGGATCTATAAAGTTTTAAACTAGTTTTAAATAAGCCCCCCAACACAACACTCACAACTCTAAACATTAAGCCTTAATGCAATTTGAATTTTAAAGAAATGACTTCCCATTGTTCAATATGACTTAACTTTATTTTTTTTGACTTAACCTTATTATAAGCTTGGAATTAAGCACAGAGTTCATTCTTTCTTGTTGATCCCTTTAAAACCTCTTTAATAAGTCTGCCAAAATCTTAAAATCCTTGCCTTGTTGTCTACATTCACTTTAGTTTTTCTTGTTATCTTAATTAATTCTCTCAGTGCTGTATTTAAATCTTGAGAAGTGTAGAGTGCACCCCATTGAAAATAACACTAGTTGGGCTGGCATTAGTGGTGCTGTTGTGGTTTGTCTTGGGCAAATGAGATGGGTTCCTCTTACCCATCTTTCCTTCTGTTGATGGAGAATATTATGACATCATAAGACACAAGAAGGGGGAACTGTGGGAACTTAATAAGGGTGGAAGACAGAACTGCTTGTAAAATGCTTTTAGTTGCTTGGGAAGAAGTAATATATAAATTCATGTATTAAGGGCATGGATTCGAGCTAGTTTGAATTCACATAAGTTTTGTTGGACAATTGTATCACAATATTGACTCAAGTTCAGGCTAAGGCCTCTGGGGCGTCTCTTTCTATACTGATTTGTAGTTTATTGGTTCTACGATTCCATTACTCTGTAACTGATTTTCCTCAACATTTCTCTTGCTCTTTTACCACGGTCAGACATTCTATCTGGGAATGGCAGATACAAGAGGTTCCAGAATACTGACATCACATTTAATTTCCTTGATTCTTGGACACTCACTTTGTGCTCCACAATTTATTAAAAGAAAAAGAATTGATAGTTGAAAAGCTTTATTACTTAATCTCCATTGAAATCTGACATTTTTTTTTTTTGGTCATCTGTGTCCTCTGATGTCTACATCTTTAATTTTATAAAGTATAGATGAGCCCTTTTATGGATACATCAACTAATTGCATTTGCTTAAGGTAAAATAAAGAAGAAACTGTATATTTTCTTTACTCATTCACTATAGACATTCTATATAATTGCAAAAAGAAAAGAAAGGCACAATAGCAATCCCAGGTAATCCTAATTAGTTCAATGGACATTGTAGCTTTATCAATCATTTAAATAGCTTGGAAGTGGGTGTATGTTGGGTGAGACTCATCAGCATGTGAGTTGATGGTTCCAAGTAGAACAAATAGCCTGAGACACAGATAAGAGCCCAGACGCTGTCTTGAGGTACCACCGAATATAGTACCCTACGAAAGACATGTCTAAAAATTTGCATTTCCCATTTTTGAGCAATTGGTGAGGGTTAGACAGAGAATTCACTTGGAAATTAGATTGAGCTCCACTTGGTGAGATACTGGATTAGATACAGAGCTCAGTGGAATGACTGAAAATCCCTGGTGACCGCAGGTATCCGGAATCCTGGGCTTAAGTGGGTTGTTGTGAATTCCCTCCCCTGCTTTTTATCAGCAGCTGTATTGACAAGATTTTCATTACTTCTTAAATGTCTACACTGGCTGGCTTTATTTTTCTTGTTAAACTTTGGTATTTATGTATAAATAAAAGCTATTGGTAGCTTTGTCATGTTAGTTACCATCAATTTCATTATCATGCCCATTTATTAACCGGCCTGCTTTCTCCATAATATCTCTTTTCTTCTTGACATATCTGTGAGGGCTTCTTACTCACTCAGACTTCTTTGTCTGAAATTAATTCAGTCAACTTTCATTGCCTTTTTTTTCTGTTGTAAGCTTTATAGGGACAATCATTTTATTGTATGTGAAATAATATATAGGTAATAAAATTTCCAACAAATATCTTAATATTTATCTCTACAGCCATACAAGCCAATCATATGTTTTTAGTAAAGCTAAGACTCAAAATTTGGTGGCATAGTATTAGCCTGAATTGCATTTAGTAAAATGTAGTGATCCAATCTTTAAGACCTCTTTTGTAATTTTGCATTTAATTAGTAATGAAACCACTTGTAAGATAATAAACATTATTCTCTAAAGAAATACCAGAAATGGAGCCAAGATTTATGTAGAGCTAAAAAATTATGCATAAAATATAAACTTGGGCTTGAAACACCTCAGTTATGTTTTCCTAAGAAAAACACATATACAAAAATAGTAATAATGATTATCCTAAAGCAGAACTATGGGTAGTTTTTTTTTTCCTTTATACTCTTTTGTATTTTATTATTTTTCTGTAATAGTCATGTATTACTTTTATAACAATAAATGCTTAAATCTTAATATAAGAAAAGTAATAAGGCAATGATAGTCAATGGAACAATACCACTTAATAAAATTCAAACAATAGCCGAGTGTGAAAACTACAATGTTAGTACTATTTCTCTTGGCCCCCTGTGTTCCTGGGCTAGTTCTGTTTACACTTCTCGACATTTTTTTTCTATGCTTTCACACTCTCACACAAACATGTACACACACGCTTACGTACATACTCTTTTAACAATGAGACTATTCCCATACAGTTGTCTGTGGAATTTCTCAAGGTGATTACAAAGGGTGGTAATTCGTATGCAGCCATGGTAAGAGTGCTTATGCTGTGGAAATTAGCCAGTACTTTATGCATGGAGAGCTAGTTTCCCGCCATGTGGCCTGCCCATACTATGTATTTTATTCTGTAACTTGCCTGTCACTTAGCAATGTACTGTAAGTCTTCTTCCACATCCTTATGGCCCTTCTCTGACTCTCTCTATGGTTACATTGTCTTCTGTCATATGGATGTAGCTATCTCCCTGTGGATGAACATTATATTTTCTCCAATGTTTGATCTGACAAGTAATACTCTAAGAAGTATCGTGCTTCCATCCCTGAACATATTTGTGTAAGTCTTTCTGAAAAGACTGGAAGTGAGGCTTTTTCTTGCTCATAAGCCATGCAAATTTCACATTAACTAATACTGCCAAATTGCTCTCCCAAATTTGTGTTCTAGTTTATAAGTCAACTGACTCTCCATCTTCTAGGCACCACTTGATAGTATCAATTTTAATATTTTAACTTTTTCTACTTTTAAAGGCAAAATGCGTAATAGATTGTTTACTTACCCAATAATCATAATTTTATGTTTATTGGTCACTTTCATCTTTTTAAATTACTATGCAGGCACCCTTTATATATTACAGTACTATATTCTTGTTATATATATTGTAAATAGTTTCTTCCAATGTATTGTTTTTATTTTAATCTTAGTTAAACCTTTTTCTGCCTTATAAGTGTTAAAATTTTGCTTTGTGACATCTAGCTTTCCTGTTAGAGTCACAAAGGCTTATCTAATCTAAAGCTATGGAAGTATTAGATGATGTCTTCAGATTTTCCCCATATGTGTTTTGGAAAGGGGACTTCCGTTCCCACTCAAAGAGTATCAAAATAACTGTTTTACTGTTTAACTGTTTTACTGTATCAAAATAATTTCTTTACTGTTCCCCCAGAGAGGAGAAATAGCTAATTTGCCTTGGTAAGTGTGTTAGTTAAATTTGCTATAACCAATGTTTGTAAGGAGCAGATTTAATAGAGGACATTTATAGATTACAATATTCACCCATAAGCCAAATGCAGAAGGTGCCGAATGTCTACCTAGGCACTGGAGACCCAAAAGATCCAATTGAGGGCTTGGAGCCCACAGCACTGTCCCATGTATGGCTGTGTCTGCACATGATGGCTGGAACCAGGATACAATGCTCTCAGCAGAGATGACAACCGGAGCTCCTCCGAAGCAACAGCAGCCATCCTCGATGACAGCAAGGCCCTGAGTTCCTTCCTTGCCAAGGACAGCTGAGTTCCTTTCAGAAGAACCAGCAGCAGCAGAGCTTCTCCTGGGAAACAGCCCGCCAACTAGCTACGGCTCCCACTCTGCTTTATGTCGCATCAGCAACAACCCTCAGGTGGATCCTCTACGCCCAGCATCACACCAGCTCAGTCCGGCTGGGCATTCTGGCTCAAGTTGACCACAATGATAAGTCCACCACAGTAAGAATCACGAGCATTTGGGGGCCTGCTTTACAATGTGTGGCCAGCATGTTAAGTCATAGTTTTCTATGACACAGCCCCTTGGCTTCTTGGACACAGGTTCTAAAGCAGTGAAGGCAAACCTTTTAGAGCTTTTGATAATGACCAACAGCCCACCATGGCACATGTACCATAGATTCACCACCACTGCTCCAAAGTATTTCATGGCTCAGTGTTCTCTAGAAGAACAGAACCAATAGGTGATATTATATAATTTATTAGATTGGCTTACACGCTCAGAGGCTGGGTAGCCCACCATGGTTGTCTGCACACTGGATAGCCAAAGGATCCAGTAACTGCTCAGTCAAAGAAGCTGGGACCTGCAGAACAAGAGAGACCAAGGGTGGGGTCCCGGTCTGAGGCTGAAGGTTCAGATGCCCTTTGGAAAGCTGCAGCTGTGAGTCCACATGGAAAGAAAGGCTGAAGAGGCTGGAGCCAGTGTCTTTGGGTGATGGCAGCAGCTAAAGATGTGCCTGCTCAAGAAGAATGAAATCTGAGCTGGAGATTTAGCTCCGTGGTTAGAGTGCTTGTTTAGCAAGCGCAAAGCCCTGAGTTCAATCCCCAGCACTAACAATAATAATAATGGAACTTGCATGCACTGGTTGGCTTCCTCCTCCTTCCATTTTTGTTCCGTCCAGGACCCCAACCTGCAGGCCAGTGCCGTTCACATTTAGGGCAGGTCTTTCCCCCAACTGACCCAACTACCTCTGGAAAGATCCTCACAGACACACCCAGAAGCCTGCTTTACTAATTTTCCAGACAGCTGTCACTGTATTCAAGCTGATCACCAAGGGCAATTAAAGTATGAGTGGTCAAGCTGCGATATATATAATACATATACAAAGTTAAATGGCGACTTCTCAACATTACTCTTCACTTGGCACACATCTCTTGGGTTTAGGGTTTCCTGGACCATGGGGGCATTGCACATCTCCATCCTTTGGAAGCAGGGAGGAGCTGCTTGAGGAGTTTGACCAGTGGGTTGTGGGCAGAAGCAATGCATGTCACTGTTCAGCCAGAGCATTCAGCTGGGCTGAATGGTGGACCTTCAGCTGCAGGGACCATGCAGGCTTGTGTCACATGTATCCATCAATGATGCGGTAAATAGATCTTACTAGACTCTTCTGGTGACCCAGAGAGATGCCTGCTGCTCTTTCCATTTCAGCTTTTTGGCTCCATGTGCATGGCTCAGCCGTGTTTTCAGTGCACATGGACCTGTTTTTAATTGCAGCAGAGGTAATAGAAATCTTTTATTTGCCTCAGAGTGTCTCTTAGATATCATACTCCAACCAGAGGTCTTGCACTTGAGGGATATCCATCACGACATGGATGAAACCAGCAACACGATTCTCACTGGGCAAGAGCTGCTTGATGTGTATGTTCTCTGTAATTTGTACCCAGAGCAGGTAATGTGAGAGTGTCAGTCTTCCTAGTAGCTCACAAGAATAACTTTATTTTTGTAGGAATTATTTTTGTTTCATAAGAGCAAAGTTTTAACAAGTTATATTTTGCACTTTATTGTGTTTAACATGGCACGTTTAATCCAGGAATGCAGGTTTTTTTTTTTCTATAAAAATGGCACAAAACACATTGGAGAAAAAAATATGGAACTCTTGGACATTTCACTATCTGGCCTAAAAATGATCCCCAGTACTGCAAAGTAGCAAGGACTATTTGAGAGAGCAATTTGTGTGACATTATTCTGCTGTCTATAAATATGTCCTCAATACATGAAGACCAAGCAGGGGGAAAGTGTCCTGTAATACTCGCTTAGGGAAGTGAAGGGCTCCTTTTCCCAACCAAGGTGAATGCTGTTGCAGTAATGGGGCCTCAAACAGGCAAAATTGCATGTGTTGTCAATGGCTACAATGTAATTTTATTGATTTACAATGTTTAAAGTGAAGACATGATTTCTAGCTTATATAAGGTGTCACATTGGAGTAATTGCACACCGACCAGATTTTATGACCAGCAAAGTACATGGCAATGCCCACACAGATTCCTCTGGCTGCCGAGCATTTGTGATTGTTCAGTAATCGGGAGTTATTATTAGCAATTGTCCTGCCTCAACACTCAGAGAAGGCATAGATGTTACCTGGCTTTGGTTTGGTTTTAGTATATTTCTAGAGACTGATAGATTTAACCATGACTCGATTTATGATTTTTTTTTACTTTACAATAGTGTGAAAGTGGTAACCATTCAGTACAATCTATATAGCGTTGAATTTTGATACGTTCCTGGGGTAGTAATGTGCAGTAAAATACTCTGTCTTAATTCCAGGAAGTGGCAGCCAGCCATACTTCCCAGCCCATCATATGATCACACTCTACAGTATACTAAGCTGCCAACATTTTTGGGATGTAGGTATTCAATAAATTATGAGATAGTCAACACTTTATCATAAAATAGGGTTCGTGTTAGATGATGCTTGTCCAACTGTAGGCTAATTTACATGTTCTGAATGGAGTTAAGGTAGGCTGGGCTAAGCTGTGTTGTTCAATAGATTAGGTTATTGAATGTACTTTCAATTTACAATGATTTATTGGAATGTAACCCCAGTAAGGTGAGGGGCAGGTTATCTGAATCATCTGAAGGAAAATATCTTCAAGTTGATTGCTTGGTTTGGTCTTGATTCATTCTGCTATCTTTGCCCTCACCTGGCCAGGTTTCCAAGACCCTGCAAAAGGTTCTACGCCGCATGAGCTTAATATACCAGACTCAGGTACAGAGGCATTGGAAGGCACGTCTCTCTTGAGCACCTCCCAAGTCAGTAGCAGGGATTCTCCAGTATCTGCCTGGGAGCCACCTGGCTTTAGGTCTTGTCACAGACCTAATGAGGCAGCATCTCCAGGAGGCAGAGACCGGAAAAGTGTATTGTGAACAAGTGAATCCCATGAACCACTCCACTCTGAGAACCTGGAAGTGAAGTGAGAATACACATAAACTGACCCCTAGAAAGGTTTTATTTTTTATTTATTTATTTTGGTACTGGGCATTGAACCGAGGGCCTTTGCATTGAGGTACATCCCCAGCCCTTATTTTTTATTTTGATTTACAAATTTCACTATGTTGCTTAGGCCGGCCTTGAACTTGTGGTTCTCCTGACTCAGCCTGCTAGAATACTGGGACTCCAGGGATGTGCTGCCCTGCCAAGCTGCCCATATGAAGTTATTAAAGAATGGGTGGGGATTATTTTCATTATCATTTTGTCTTACACTCCTAGAGCGCATTCATTTCCAGAAACTCAGAAATCCACATTTACGTCAGCTTTCCAAGTGATTTTATGGTGTTTTAAAGCACACTGCTTTCAAGATTTATGCATGAGAATACATGTTCATACACTTATATTTATACAGAGATCATAGGTACATTTTATGGAAAGAATTTGTATGATGTTTACTTCCTTCATGTTTTATAATAAAATACCTTGAGATATTTTTGAGAAAATTATGTTTAATGAAGGAGCAAACTAGCATTTTGGTTTAAAATTTAAAGATTTTTTTTTCTGAGATGGATACAAATTTACAAAGATATTTTCAAAATATTGCCCCTTGCATCAAGGAATAATAAATGTTTTCTCATATTGACCAATACTGCGATATGATTACATTAGAAATCCATTTCTGTTCTTATAAGTTGTTGTGAGAAATGACACAGGATGTCATTTCTCATTGGGTAAAAATTGCTGACTGAGCCCATGGATAAGTTGACAAATATAAGCATTTTTCTGCAGAAAAAAAGTATGTTCAAGTTAGCATTCAGAAAGAAGAAAAGATACTTTTTCATATGATATTTTATGAAGTCTGTGATACTTTTTATAATTGTAATTTGTTTATCAGGGGAATATTAATATAATAGTATATTGCTCTCAGTCTTCTTTGAAGCACAAAAAGCAAATTCCTATCTGTGATCCTTCCAGACATGGTTTGGTCTCTTTCTGAACCCTCACCAGATGTGAATCTCATTCATTCTATTTTGTAGTGCTCTGCACAGAGACAAACTGACACACGGAATATATGGCCCTCCAGTACTTCTCCAGACACACATGTATCTCCCTCCCCTTTGCGATGACATTCCTTAAGACTCTTGACAATTGACAGCCAAAGGCTTATGAGCTAGGACTCTTCTCTATCAGTTTCGATTCCTTACAACTATAAGCATCATGATTTCATGTCCTGTACTTACATGTTGCGTGGAGACGTTATCAGCACCTTGGTCAGCTCCAAGGGTGGCCGCCAAAGAAGTCCTGGGATTCCCCTACAAACCTGTGACAAATCCTGCCCTCATTTACCCTCAGGGCATTTTCAGGCACACTTACAGCGCCTTTTGTTTTCTTCCTGCTCAGGCACAGTAGTTAACTTTATGGCATTTGCCATTTTCTGTTTATGTGCCATAAGTCTAGCTCTCTTCTGATTTCTTTCTCATTATTACCTGCATTCTCACTTTGAGAATATACTCTTTAGCTTTGATTTCTAGACATCTTCAAGGGATAATTTAGAGCCCACACGTCACTCATTGTAAATGTATGATTTAGTAATTTTTAGTAAATTTCCAGAATTCCTCAACCACTACCGCAAAATTGTTTTAGAACAATTCCTTCCTCACAAAATATGTCCTCACGTTCATTTGCCATCAGCACTTCTACCCCCAGCCTCAGGCAACTAAAGACCTACTTTCTGTCACCACTAATTCACCTTTTCTAGACATTTTATCTATTTTATTTTAATTTTACCACATTTTATTTATTCACTCACAGCTGATGGATACTTGAATTTTTCACTATCCTTTGAAATTATGAGTAATTCTACTATGGTCATTCACTCATATGTTTGTGTGCACATGTTTTCACTCTTCAATAGATTTGTAGAAGTAGAATTTGTAGGTTATATTGATGTATTCATGTTTCACTTCTTAGGAAACTGCTATACAATTTTGCAAAATGGCTATACCATTTGACATTAACACTAATGTATGAGGAATCCAGTTTTCCACCTTCTCATCAAAAATTGGCATTGTTCATATTTTTTATTATAACCATAGTAGTGGGTAAATAGTGGCATTTCATTATAGTTTAATTTGCATGTCCCTAATGACTAAAGAAGTTAAATATCTTTTCATGTGTGTTTTAGATATCTGAATGTCTTTGAGGAAAATATATTTAAATCATTCGCCCACTTTTAAATTGAGTGAGATCTTACTGAGTTGAAGAGTTCATTGCATATTGTGGATATGAGTTCTTTGCCAGAGATAATATTTCAAAATATTCCTTCCCAGTCTGTTGCTTGTTTTTTTATTTTCTTAATGGCATATAAAAGTTATAATTTTAAGAACTATGGTTTATCTTTTGTAAAATAACTTTGAACTTTATTTTAAAATTTTTATTAATTAGCTTTCTCTTTAGCTGATATATAAAATGTAAAAATGTACATATTAATGAGGGTACAATATGATGTTTCAATACATACACACGTTGTATAATGTTTAAGTCAGGTTAAAATATCTATCTCTTCAAACAGTTACTGTTTCTTTGTGGTGAAAACGTTCAAAATCCTTTCTCTTAGCCTTTTGAAAAATATAGTACATAATTGTTATCCTCTGCTATGCAGTAACACATTGGAATTTCTTCAATCTAACCACAATGGACAGTCTTTTCAATAATAGTGACCAGGACACTTGGTATCTATATACAGAAGAATGAAACTATATTCCTATCTCTCACCATTTGCAAAAATCAACTCAAACTGAATTAAAGACTTGAATGTAAGACCAGAAACTATAGAAGTACTGGAAGAAAACATTGACGAAATGCTTCAAGACATTGGAATGGCCAAGAATTTTTTGGACAGAAAACAAACAGAAAAGGAAATAATCATAGAGTGAAGAGACAACCTACAGACTTGGAGAAAATATTTGTAAACTATACATTTAACAAGGGGCCAAGATCCAGAAAATATAAGAAACAAACAAAAAAAACCTCAACAGCAACCTCCCAAATAATCCATTTGAAAATGGGGAATGGACATAAATAGACATTTCTCGAAACAAGACATACGAATGGCCACCAGGTCTATAAAAATGCACAGCATCACTAATATCACAAAAATGCAAACTAAAACGACAGTGCAATATCACCTCACTCCAGTGAGAATGGTTGTAGTATCAAAAAGACAGAGGCACTGGTGAGAGTATGAAGAAAAAGGAACCCTTGCACAATGTTGGTGGGAATGTAAATTAGTATAGACATTATAGAAACAGTATGGAGAGTCCTCCAAAAATTAAACACAGAGCTACCATATGACCCAATAATTCCACTAATAAGTATTTATCTATAAGAAATGAAAGCAGTATGTCAAAGAGACACCTGTACTGTCATGCTTATTGCAACACTATTCACAACAGTCCACCAACAGGTGGAAACAATCTATGCATCCATCAACTGATGAATGGATAAAGAAAATATGGGACACAGACCCAATGGACTACTATTTGGCCCCATAAAAAAGAAAATCTTATCATCTGTAACATGAATAAAACCGAAAGTCATTATGTTAAATGAACTAAGTTAGGTGTATGGTCTTACCCATATGTGAAATATAGAAAAGCTGAGATCATAGAAGCTGAAAATAGAATGATACTTATCAGAGCACAGGGATACAAATGAGGAAATGAGGGCTGGGGAAAGATTGATCAATAGGTCATATGTTTCAACTTTGAAAATATTATCATATTTCTGGTGCCATATCTAAAAATTATTTACATAACCCAAGTCACAGAGATTTTTTCCTATGTTTTCTTCTAAGACAGTAGGAGCATTCTTGTTATTTGGGGGCCAGATTATTCTTCGTTGTCGGATTCTATCTTGTGCATTATAGAATTATAGCAGTATCTATAACTTTACACCCTACTTACCATTAGCACCTGTCCTTGCATCGCCAATGACTGTGATAACCAAAAATATCTCCGGACACTGTCAAACACCTTGGCAGGCAAAATCACCTTGATGGGAAATCACTGTTCCAGAAGTCTTACGGTTTGAAGTTCTGACTTTTACTTTTGTGGTCCACTTTGAGTTTATTTTTGTGTGTGATCTGAATTAACCAAGCATTATTTGTCAAGAAGACTATCATTTCCTTGATTAAATTGCCTTGGCACATTTGTAAGAAGCCGATTGACCAAATTTATAAAGGTTTATTTCTGAAATGCCATTTTGTTCCACCGATCTGTATGTCTATAATTACAGCAGTACCATGCTCTTCTTATTACTGTGGCTTTATAGTGAGTCTGTAGTGGTTTTGTAGTGAGTGAAATCAGGCAGTCAGTGTAAATCCTCCAACTTTGTTGTTTTAGAAAACATTCTGGTTGTTCCAGGCTTTTTGCATTTGTACATGAATTTTATATATTGATCTGCTTCCCAATTAAAAAAAAATTTGAAATTGGATAGGAATGGCCATTAGTCTATGAAAATAAGTTTAAAGAGAATTATCATTTCAACTATATTAAGTTTTCCAATCCTTGAATGAGAAACTTGTTTACATTTATTTATACCTTTTAAAATTTGTCTCAATCCTCATTTGTAGTTTTCTGTGTATAAATCTTACACTTTGTTAAATTTATCATGAGTATTTTATTCCTTCTGATGCTACTGTGATGGGATTATCTTCCTAATTTTATTTTCAGAATATTCATTCCTAATATTTGCAACCATAATTAACTTTTGTATATTGATCTTACCTCATGCAACTTTTTAGTGTGTGTGTGTTCCTTATAATTTTGTACACACAAGATTGTGTTTTCCAAAAATAAAGACAATTTAATTTTTCCTTTTAAATCTAGAAGCAATTAAAGTTTTGGTAGAAGTTGAAAAAAATCCTCTCGATTCCAATTTCAAGAACTTAATCTCATGAATGCGTGTGTGTGTGTGTGTGTGAATGGTAGTGTAAAAAGATCATTTTAAGACGTTAAACCAACTTTTCATTCTTAGGATAAGTCTCACTTTGTACGGTGAACAATATCTTTTATTGGTTGATTGGTTTGGTTGGATACATTTTTAAAAGATTAGTCTATATCCTGAGGAATACTGACCTTCAATTTTGTTTTCTGATGATGTCTTTGAGTGCAAATGAAGATTGATATTATTTATAGTAGGATTTTATTTATTTTTTATTTATTTACCAAGAACATGTATAGGTACACTGTATACATAGTGATCACATTCATCATAGTTAATTTGTACCTGTACATGATACATCTTGGTTTCCTCTTTCTTCCCCACCCCTCCATTCCACTCCTCCTCCCTTCCACTCCCCTCCTTTCCCTATTTACAGTAGCTTTATGTACATTTTTCCCTTTTTTCCCTTTCTTTTCTTTTTCCTTTCCTTCTTTTCCCCCTCCTCCCTTTCTAATTCTCCTCCCTATTGAATATTATCTTTCTTTTACTTAGTATCTATTATAGTTTTTTGTCCTTATTTACACTTATGGTTTCCCATATCAGAGAAACAATTCGATATGCACTCATGTGTGTCTGATTTATTTCACTTAAGAGTATGTTCTCAAGGTGCATCCATTTACCTATAAATATCTCAAGTTTATCCTTTTCGTGGCAGAGTAATACTCCATTGTATCGGAAAACCACATCTTCTTTAGCCATTCATTATTTGTTGGGCATTTGGGTTGTTTCCAAGGCTTAGCTGTTACAAACTGTGTTGCTATAAACATGGTTGTACTTATATCACTGTGGTACAATGTTTTTAATACTTCTGGGAAGATACCAAGCAGAGGAATAGCTGGGTCAAATGGAGCCTCTAGTTGTAGTTTTTTGATATAGTACAATTTTTAATTATCAAGTTAATTTTTATTGGTTGTAGATATTCACATAGTTTCTATGCCATCTTGAGTCAGTTTGTATTTTCTTTGTATAAATTTTTCCAGTTCATTGAATTTATCAAATTTATTTACATTAATAATATCTGTTTATCCTTTTTATTACATTGATACTGATGTTCCCTCTTTTGTTCCTAATTTTGACAATTTATGCATTCTTTCTTTTTTCTTTGATTAGCTAAAAATTTGTCAATTTCGTTGATCTTTTCAGCTCTCTGTTTCCTCTATTTTTTATTTCTATGTGAGTCTGTATTATTTTCTGTTTCTGTTTGTTCTTATTTTTCTTTTTAACAAAGCTGTAAATATCTCTAAGTTCACCACTTGAAGTACACTGCATAAATTTTGATATATTATGCTTTTGTTTTCTTTCAGTCAAAATTATTTTGTAATTTTCTTCGATCCATGGGTATTAGAAGTGTGTTTGATTTCCAAATATTTGGAGATTTATCAAGTCTCTTAATTTTGTTGAGCCCTAACCTACTTCTATTGTCATAGAACATGCCTAATATTAATTCTTTAAATTTATTGCAACTAGTTTTATAGACTAGCACATAGGTCAGCAAACTACTTCTTGGGGCTATGCATCTTTATACACTTCAGCCCAATACAATGTAAATCTGCTATCTCACACATACTACTGAGCCCTCAAATGAACTTTTCATTTCAGTTATTCTACTTTTCATTACCAAAGTTCCCTTCTGGATTTTGAAAAATAATTTCTGTATCTTAATTGAGGTCCTCTATTTTTGGATCATTGTTGTGTTACTTTCTTCTAATTTTAACTGTAATTCTTTTAGTTCTATGATTATATATATTACTGAATTGAAATCGTTTGCTAGATTTGACGTGTGAAGGTTATCCAGAGCAATTTCTGTGAACTGTTCTTCCCTTCAATGTGGGTAACATTTTTCCATTTCTTTGCATGGATTCACAAGTTTTTGTCCAATATGGGGTATTTTTAACTATCGTATTGTAGAACCCTGGATTCTGATTTTTTTCTCACGTAGAGGGTTGTCATTGTTTTATTTAAAGAGCTGCATAAAGCTTTGTTTAGTAATCCTTTTGGGTTACTAAACATTTTTGTGATTCATTTTCTCTATTGTGTAAGAATGATGTTTTCTGTTTAATTTTCTCCCCCAAACCTTGTTCATCTTTTGCTTTCTTTTTGTTGTTGTTGTTGTTGTTTTTAAATTTTTATTATTACATGTTTATAATACATAGTGATTAGATTCATTGTGGAAAGTTGATACGTGTACATGACACACCATAATTCTTTTTACGCACCCTGCCCCATCTCTTGGTCCCCTTCCCAACTGCAAAATATCTATCTTCTTGTCTCCTATTATTTATTTTTGGGTTTGTCATATAAATGAAACCATGCCATATTTAAGCTTATGTCTAATATATTTCACTTAACATTATGATTTCAAGATGCATCCATTTTCCTCTAAATGACTCAGGACTCGTCTTCTATATAACCCGATGGTCAGCCAACATTTGGTCAAGGATTGAGCTCCAACATTTCAAGCCAGTTAGTCTCTTACTCTTGAGCAATGGCTCTGTATGTCGATTCAGGAGCACATCCAAAGTTCAGACAGCTTTTAAAACTGCTCTTTTTACTTTCCATCAGATATTCCTGTACCTCCTTGGCAAAGCATAGGGGCTCTTGGTAACACACAGATATGTGAGTATCTTGGGTCTTTTCCAGTCTCCTTGGTGTGTATATATCACCTCCAGTCAGCCAAAAATACCAGCTGTCTCTAGGACTCTTTCGTCATATACTCCTGTTAAATTTCTGCCTGGAGAAGCAGACCCTGTCTCAACAGGATTGCAACCTCGGGCTTATCAGACTTGGTTGTCCCAGTGTACTTTTTCTGGAGATTCTTACTTATATCTGACATCTCCGCTGGGCATGGGATTGTCCAGCTAATGCTCTAAATTAAGTTATCCTCCTTCCACAGCTGACATGCTGGCTACTTAACCTCCGCCCTACCTGTGGGGACCACCAAGAGGAAAGAACAGGGAGAATGAAATGGGAACATCGCAGGCAAGAATATGCAGACGGGCGCCTTTTCCCTCAGTTACCTCCTTTACCTATAGTACATTTGTCTGTTAGAAATCTACTCTATAAAAACCTGAGCTCATTTTTATTCAACTACACGAGAATAAGAACAGATTTAAGTCTTTATTCTCCTGATATCTGGGGTCCATCATAGGCTGGGTTATAGTATGAGGTATCCTATAGCTGGGGCTGGGCCACCAGACTGAGTGAATAATCCAAGATATGATAGCTTACGGGAAAGCAAAATTCAGAGCTACCACAGTGGTGGACTGAGAAGGTCACCAAATATTTTTCTCCACACAGTGACTAAAAAACTGGAAAATGTATCAAAAACAACTATTTCAAGTGCCCTAAAAGCGAACCAAATGCTTAAAACTGATAAGCGTTTATGTAGGAAAAAACTACTGACTTGGTAAGAATGCAGCAATCCATGATAAAAGCTGTGATCAAAAAGTATGCTGAATGTTTAAATTTAAAAAAAAATTATTACAGTAAAAGACACATGAATCTCCTTCAATATCCTCCTCGTGGCTTGAAACACAGTTATTCCCTCATTCTGGCCACTTTCTGAAGCAATTCTGAAAGTTCTCTTTCTGAGTGTCTTTAATTCACCATTGTGACTACTTACACATCCCGAACCAATTCAAAATTTTTACTTTTAATGATCATTCTGACTTTGGGAAGAGCCAGAAGCCACACGGTGCCAGATCCGGTGAATAAGGTAGATAAGGGTACACTGTCATGTTTTTATGAGCCTGTTTTTCTGTTGAATGGCACTCAGCAGAAACATTCACTATGTTTTGTTTTAATCATAAAGATTACTCAGGAAGGGGAACTTCCAGAATTGCTTCAGAAAGTAGCAAGAACACCCATGGAAGAAGTGTGTTTGAAATGAGGGGGAGTATCTTGAAGGGAATTAATGTCAATGTGTCTTTTAGTGTAATCAATTTTTTAAAAATCTAAACATTCACTGTGTATTTTAATCATACCTCATATAACAGTGATGTCATTGAATACAAACAATCCACTTCAGCTTTTTTTTAAACTTCCATTTTTGTTTAAGATGAGACCGTAGGCTGGCTTGTTTTCATGTTGACTTGCATTTTATTCTATTTGTTTGAAAGGATTTGTGCAGAAAATGCCAGTGAGAACTAATGCTCAGTAGTCTACATGTAACTTTATAAGCATCCAGTATTCAAGGGTCTGAGATATCTGATAGGAAAACATCAGAACATTTGAGGAGTGATCACATTTCTCTACTTATGCCTTTTAGAGATACTCTACAGCAATATTAATCTTGAGTTAGAAAGCTACAGTTCTTGGCATATGAACTGAACAATGTTTGAATAAGGCATTTAGTAATGTTCTTAAGACTTTTATAGGGAAGGATTTCTTTTCAGAGAAATCTAGTTATTTCTTCCTTTCAAATACTCATCGTCTCCTGAAAAAGGAAGGCTCTTGTACAGAAGCTAGTAGGACATGTTCTCACCAACAATAAGGATCAAGTGGGTGGGAAAACGAGCAGGAAGTTCATGAACAGGAGTCTAAGTCTGACTCTTTATTCAAATTTGTGTATCCAAGGGCATCTTTATTTTTCCATGGCTCATTTATTTTGTTTAATGAGACTGAAGGTATCTTTGTAATGCACAATAATGCAATTTTAGGAGGCATGTAAACTGTAAACTCACCATTTGTGTGGACATTTTCCTTTTACATATCCACACACTTGGAGCTGCCCTGGCCTTTTCCTATCAAAACATGCAGAAGATGTTGGTGGCTGCTGGTGATATGGGTGTCCGGTGATCCAGACCCGAGGCATGTGGCCTATCAGGGCGCATAAGCAACTTTTGGGAGCTTTGGAACCTCAACAGAAAGTGAGCATTACATCTTGTGTCTTTACACTGTGACAGGTGCTTGTATTAGGGCAGTTTCATGGTCATTATTCTTAATCGTTAGAATGATTATGTAAGGTTGCTATTATAGCCACACTATAAAGATAAGAAAAATCTATGTCCGGAGAAAAATTTCTTGATAATAATATGTCACAGAGCCACTAAGTGGAAAGGCAAGATCTGAACTTGATGTATGTCATTATGAAGCCACTACTCCTGACCACTAAGATGTACTACTCACTTAGGTCATTTGCAGAATCCATTAGTAGAAAACCATGCCCTTCCTTCCTTCCTTCCTTCATTCATTCATCCACCTTTCTATTCATACATCCATTCATTCATCCATCCATTCATTCAATTAATATTTATGGGGTATCTAGTGTGTTCCAAAACCATGCTAGATCTTGGGTTTGTCTACTTTTCTGTTTCTTTTAAACCATGACTCTACTTCTAAGATTTTCTGTCCTTTGCATAGGTTTTCAAGGTGTCCAGACCAACAGCATCGAATTGTCAGAAAGCAAGGTCTTGGGCCTGATCTAGACTTCCTGAATCAGAGATTCAGGGGTTGTATGAAGAGGCAGAATGCATTATACTCTTTAAGGGCCTCAGTAGGTTAATCTGTGATACAAGTCCGTTCACATGACGGAGGAGGATAAACACTCCTTTTTCTGAGAATTTTCCGAAATGAAAATGGAAAATTCAGAGAACTTTTCATCACAAAGTTCACATCTACCCTGTGGGCCTTTTTCCCTTTTTCCAGAAAGTTGCTATTATAGAAATTGACCGTGTATTATCCATGTCAAGTCACATTTTCTACATTGGATCCCAGGTGACCTTATCCACTAAGGAACTCTTCAGTAGATAATCCTAATAATTCTTTTCCTTTTCCTCCCTCCTTTCTTTCTTCTTTCTCCCTTTTTCATCTTTCTCTCAATTTTTTTCACAGATTATTAAATATGTCTGTATACACACACTCATTTGACAACTCCACAAGACTTTTTCTCCTAGAAGATCCTTAGTGATTATTCAAAATATAAAATGCTCTTTATCTGGTAATGTGAAATGGATGTTTCATTTGTGTGTTTAAAACGACATTGGCACATGTAATCTTCCTTGCCTCCTCCACTTTCACTTCCTCTTCGCTTCCCTGATAACATTATTTAATCTTGTTGTTGATCATGTGTGTTACTATTTCCTGAGCAGATGGGTCTTTTAAATTCTAGACTTTTATTTCCAGAAAATATTATTAAAGCATATTTTATTTTTCCAATGTTTGGGTCTCTTCATTCGTTACTCATTTCAAATATTTTGTTTTCATCTAAATACTTCACCCAATATTTATCTAATTTTTTGTTTTGTTTGTATTTAGACTTGCTTGATTTTTCTCAATTCTGTCCACTATATTTTAAGCAATGTCTATTTTCACAAGAGTTACTTAGATTTTTGTCTTTATTTTTTGTTATTCTTTTCATTTATCGTGAGCTCTGTTAGCTCCATTTTATCTCTGTAGACTTATTATCTTCTCTAAGCTATTGAATCTCTGCTTTGTATTCTTGCTTTAGAGAAGCTGTTGTTCCATTAACTTTAAAAAATGCATAACAATATACAGTTCTTTTTTTTTTTTTTTTTGGTGGTGCCGGGGATTGAACTCAGGGCCTTGTGCTTGCAAGGCAAGCACTCTAATCACTGAGCTAAATCCCCAGCCCAGTATACAGTTCTTTAAACTGCCTCTTGGCAAAGGTTTTCTGGTGAATATTGTTTTTATGATATTATTTGTTGTCTCTTTCCTTCTTTCGTACAACATTATTTATATATGATTAAAGTGTTGGTCCTTTTTAAAATTATTACTCTAGGAACTCAGGAATTCCTGGAACTAAGCACTAAAATTCAAAAGAAGCTCCGTGTGTGTGTGTGTGTGTGTGTGTGTGTGTGTGTGTGTGTGTGCTGTCACGCTATTTTTCATGCCAGAAGAACTTTTTTAAACAAGAGAATAAGAACATGTGGGTGTTTATTTAGACTTTATTTCTCTCACTCACCATAGACAAGTACTGTAGGGTAGCTCACAATATAGAATTTTTCCTTTGTCTTACCAATGAGATGCTTCTTGAAAATATGACTTGTTTGTATGAACTTTTCTTTTCTGCTCATTAGAATCAAGCAAGATCAGAGAAGATTCATTTCTCTATCAACCCTGCCTCCCAGATCCATTGTTGAAAAGTAATGATGGTTGCTTTTGACCTCATAACCTGTCCCTCATCTGTCTTGGCGAAGGGTGCATTAGTAGCATTTTCTGACTTCTGTGGTTCTGGCTTCCTTTCTCTTTAAGTTTCCCCCAATCCGGTTATAGCTTCACTGCTTTTACAGTTCAAAGTTTCAGATGTAATCTTGTTTTGTTGAAGATGAAATCTGTGCTCCTCTTTATCCTCATTATTTTACACACTTTTTAAAGAGGTAATTGGGGAAAGCTACATTTCCACCACCATTCTAAAACAAGAAATAATATATTAAAAATTCTCCTTTAAATTTGAGAACAAACGAGTGGTAGATCATGGTTTTTCTTTACTTTGCATTTCCTTTCATACTGATCGGTTGATTTGTAAAATATTTTTCTACTCTTATGTGGTCTGATCCTTATCTTTACACATGTTTTTCTTGAACATCTTTTCATTTTCAATTTTCAAAAGAACATTAACGCACTGTATGTCTAGTTTGTTGCACTTATTTGTGCCACTTTGTCATTAGGCTCCGTAATATTTATATTGTTTCTGACACGTGAAAGTTCAATAATTATGTATAAATCAATTTTCATTTGTGATATCTGCCACTGCTTTATGCTTAAGAAAATATCTCTCTATTCTAACACTAATTTTCACCTTTTAATTTTAATTTTTTATAGTCTTATTATTTTTTGTGTAGCTCTTTATTTTACTTAAATTTATTTCAGTGTTTAATGTGAGGTAAGACTTTTCACTGGGTAGTTGTTTTCCCTGATGTTAGTGGGCATATACTTTTCTTGCCCAGTGATTTCTGACCATTTCATATTTGATGTTTTCTAACATAGTCTATTTCTCACATAGTGAACCTCCCACACTGGGTGTTGGTTTATTCCTCCAGATGGAGGTCAACACTATCTCCAGCTTTCCTCAGGTCAACCTGGCTCCTGGTTGACAGTAATGAAAATGAGCAGAACCATAGAATTTATCCAGCTAAGGTGCCCAGCAGATAATCACTCTGTAGGGTCTGGCAAACTCAAGTCCATGTCTCTTCTGTTCCAACAGCTAGACATTTTCACCATTCCACAAAGCCAGGAGGGGTGTGTATTCCACTCAACCTCCCATTCAAATCGAAGAGCAGCATACCCTAGCTTCCCCTTTTCCCAGCTACCTGAACTTCATGTGACTTGGTTTCCCAGATGGCAGTACACCAATATCCCAATGAATTATGAACAAGGAATCAATGAAAGTCTCTAGATGAATTTGCAGAACAAAAGAAACTCCTGATGGGGTGTGGTGGTGGATTTAGGAGGCAAGAAGGCAAAAGTTCTTAGTGATGAGTTCCTGTATTTCAGGAGTAGAGTCAGGCGGAAACATGAGCCAAGTAGTCTTTTGCACAGTGCAGGTCCACAAAATTTTTAATCTCAGATCACATTTCATTCTTTGAAATTATTGAAGACTGCAAAAAGCAGCCAATATCTAATTGTATTTATCAAATTAAAAGTGAAAATTGTGCAATTTTTGTAGTACTTGGGGCCTTTGCACTGAACTATGTTCCTGGGCCTTTTTTTATGACATGGTCTCATTAGGTTGCTAAATTGCCGAGTCTGGGCTCAAACTTGTGATCTTTCTGCCTCAACCTCTCAGAGTGCTGGGATTATAGGTGTGTACCTAGTTAAATAGAGGAAATTTTCACACATTTATATATTAATGCATTTAATTTATTTTTTATATTAATGCATTTCAAAATAATCATAAACTCTTGTATTAGTTAGGGCTCACTAGGGGAACAGAATCAATATATAACATATGTATAGTTACACAAGGGACTTACAGGAGCAGAAGGGGAAGAGTCACGGTGGTTGTTTCTAGAATCGAGTGGAGAATCAACATAACCATCTGCATGTTGGAGAACCAGAAGATCCAGTAGCAGTAGAAGGTTTAAAGTCTGAAAAATCATTGCAGAGTTGCCAATGTGAGTCTGACTCAAAAAGCCAAAGAGTCTGTCTTGGCAGCCTGAAGGAACTGGAGAGGAACATTCAAAGCAATATCAAAAAGGAAAGCTCCTCTGAATCAAAAAGGGCAGACTTCCTTCTTCTTTCCCTTTGTATGCTTTCCTGGCGATAAGCCCATTGGCTGGTGCCACCCCATCCTGGGTGGGTCTTCCCCTTCAGTTGGCTGGCTTTCATGTCAATCATCCACAGACATTCCCAGAATTTTACTAATCCACTAGGTAGATCTTACTCGTGTCAAGTTGACATGTAGCAATTATCAATTACATCATTATAAGTTTCTATTATTATTTTTATTTGAAAAGTATATTTTCGAAATAAAATAATTTAGGGTGATATTATTTTGTGTTTTGACGTATCGCTAATAGGAATTTTACAGAAGGCAATTGGATTCTTCTATCTACTCTTTTATTTATTCTGTTGTGATATGTTCTCTGGGTGAGGTTTATGAAGAAATCAAGAGCCATGCAGATAGGTAGTCTGGCAAAAAAAGTAGTAATTTAGTTGTTTTTAGAACAATTATGGTTATTCTTTTATAACCACACTAAAACCTGACAAGGTAGAATCAAAAACTCTAGGAATAAACTGAACTCATTTACATATAATCTTCTGATGTGTTAGCACTTTGTGTGCATCTTTGCCTAGTGTATACTTTGGTGTCATCAGCCTTTGGTTGTTTGAGAAGTATTCGTTCAGTGTGTTTCACAGCTTTTCCAAATGCTGACACATTTTGTTTTACAATATACAAAAAATAGCATTTTTCACAACAGCACTTATTTCACCAGATAGGTCTTTAAATAGGAAAGTTCATCGCATTTTTGGTAATGGATAAAAGTTTTCTAAAATTCTAACTTTCCCTTTTGAAAAGCTGGAATTTTTTTTTTTAATCATTGCCACAAAACCTTTCAAATATTTTCTTTGGAGTGATAGCTTGCTTCATTCATTTGCCAAAAGGAATCTGCCTGCCAAATACTAAAGACTGAAAAACTATAGTTTGTCTTTGTTTATTCACCTGTGCATCTTACATGACCACAGAAGTACAGTCCCTTGAATCAAGCATCTGAGGTGCTTTACATGTCTTCTCACTTCATTACACAGGATATTAAAAACATGTACTCAAAGGCTGTAATTTTATAAAATTAATATTTGTACCACTCCATCAAGGACTTTTAAAAGTAAAGCTGGCTGCTTGCTCTTTAACTTTCAGTGTAAGGTCACGGGTACCACAAATATACTTTGACATTGTGGTTGTGATTTACTCCAATACCCTCAGAATTTTACCTACCATTGCTTTTGCATCATGGACAAACACAATAAAAAGGGAAATCATACCTAAGAATTATTATGAAATACTTAGTATTATTATAAAATTACAGAGAAAATAATATTGACCCCACAAGACTCTCTCAAAGGGTCTCAGGGACCTCAGGGATTTGTGAAATCATGCTTGAAGAACTGTCCAATGAGAACTTACAAGATTTTTTTTTTTCATGGAGTAGCATATTTGGAGGCAGTCTGAACACAAATCCACCTTTCACCACTCTTCATTTTCTGTGTACAATCGAACTTTGTTATTGCTGAGAACAACTACATAGAATGTAGAGGCGATGGCTCACTTCATCCTGGGCTGTGAACTTTACCGCCAAGCCACGAGTGTGAGGAACTGCAGCTGGAGCCCTGCACACTTGATTGTGCTTTCTCAAGCACAGTATTCCAGGGCCAGCAAATTAGGCAGAGCAAGAAAAAAAGATCCAATGTCAGTGCAACAAAATCACAGTAGATAGAACTTTGATACATAATCTGTAGTGTGACAATGGTCCTTGAAAGGTAACAATCACAGTAGGGACAAAGAAAAAATCGGAAGACACTGGGATCAGGAGTTGAACATACCAGGAAAGGGCTAGTCACAATGGATTCAGGAAAGAGATCCAGTGATCCGCTTAAGTGGTCTTCTGGAAAAGAAATGAGAATCCCTTTCAACTTAGTTGATTATGGTAAGACTCAGAAGTATTTAGAAAATTCATTGCTTACTTAAAAAGACCCATCACCTTCCTGCTGTAGGATTATAAATCCTGAAAGGAAAACTGGCTAAGAAGAAAGGCAGCAGAGTGAGATGTAAAGGAGAGTTCTGTGAAATAAAGAAGCATTTTAATCACAAATTAACTCTGGAAAAATTAACATAGACGAAAAATTAACACAAATTAGAGGATTGAAGTGCATCTAATGAAATTCTTGAAAAGCAGAGACAGAATTAAAAGAGTTTAAAATGATGAGAGGCATGGTGCATTTGAGGGCAGAAAGAGGAGCAATCTTGGACTTCTTGAAGACTCTATGAAAATAATTTGAATAAAGAAATTACTAAGTGGAAGAGGATCCCTGAAAAATTAAGATTGGGAGCATTCTTAGCCTAAAGAAAATCAATGAGAAGAGACCCACTCTAGAGATACAATACAGATACTTAAAAACAAAGAGAAATAGAATAATTTTATAAGCAAGTAGCAGAAAACAAAATACATTGTTTGCATAGGAACAATAATTAAATTAGTTTCAAAGCATCTGCATTTACAAAGTCAGCTGGGTGTGGTGGCACATGCCTGTGATCCCAGCACTCAGAAGGCTGAGGCAGGAGGATCCTTGGGAGTTCAAGGCCATTTTGGGCTACATAGTGAGACCTTATCTCAAAAAACAAAAACAAAAACACCAAACAAATGAAAATAGCAAAATAAATTTAGTCAGTC
Source organism: Hystrix cristata (assembly GCA_004026905.1). NCBI lineage: Eukaryota > Metazoa > Chordata > Mammalia > Rodentia > Hystricidae > Hystrix > Hystrix cristata. The sequence goes on from PVJO010000919.1 coordinate 120,111, forward strand.
AAGATGTCTATAATGTGTGCAGGCAACAGAAATACAACCTCAGATGACCATGGACTAAGGAAAGGCAACATTATGAAATGAATGCTGATGGGCTTGAGGCCAATTAAATATCAAGACATTGGATACAAATCCAAAATAACATTGAAAGAAAATAATTCAGAGTATAAAATATTTTAGTAATAATAGTAAATTTGATGTATAATTCTAAAGACTTAGAATGTGATGTGTTGGGATTGTATAAAGCTATGTATGAACCTATTTCTTTAAAAAATTTACATAGAGAGGTGTTTAAATGCTATCATCATATTTTTAGCTGTGATAGTTAAAAATTAAAAGCTAACATAAATTTTTAAATGGCAGCAACCGACTGAACTAAAAGCAAGACATCAAACTTTCATGTTTCTGGCAAAGGCCAATATAAACACATAGAAATAAAACAAAAATCACCAATATAGATAAAAAATTCCAAATAACAAATGGAGTATAATGACAAAAAATTAAAAAAAAAACTAAAAATAATATAAAATTTACAAAGAAATAAAAAAAAAACTGAGCTAACCAAAATAAGATAAAATACAGATTTTAGCAGTAAACATAAATGTCCCTATAAAATGTGGGTTCAACTTTGCACTAAATATAAACATCTGAAGGGACACAATTAAAATAAAATGTAAAGATAGTAAAGTCAAAGAACAAGTTTTTTCAGTAAAACTCAAACAAACAAAAAACTCAAAGTAGAATTCAAAACAGGGAGCATTCCACGGATGTGTAAGAACAAATAGTATGTTCTTTATCTGAGAACCTGGTATACAAATTAAACATAAAATTGTGATTTTAATTTTTTATGTCATTATTTACTTGGTGTATCCCTAGTCTACCCAACTTATGCTAATATTTCTCATATTCTGGTTTTAATCCATTTGATTGAATTTATAAATATTCATGCTTTTTTATGTGCTTATTTGATGTGCAATATTTAGTTGTCAATTGCACTTCTTATTTTGCTATTAAATTATTTCAAATTTTTAGGAGACTGATATTCCCTTGCTACATATACAATTCCTGAGATAGGAAAATATGAAAAGCGATGAGAATCACTTGTCATTTTGATTCTCAAACACAGCAAGTGAAAAAATTTGAAAACTTGTTTTTTTATCAAACCACTTGATATCAAACTAGATATGAATGCAGAAGATTGAATATAATTCCCTGAAACTAAAATTCACCTCAGCGATCAAATTAAAAAATTTTACCCTGGGTCCAATGATGCATTGCTATTTGTACTTAGCACATGTAGATGGCATTCTAGATCATTATATGTATATATGGTCCAAAAACAGACCTGAGATTCCATTAGGCCCTATTGTTATTTAAAAAATAAAGCATAATATGCCAATAGGTTATTCAATTAATTGCACTATAGAATCTGAGTATTTGAAAGTAAAAATGATCGGGATGCGTTATATATATGTGCCAGTTCTCCTGGTTATATATAATTATTATATATCACAAAGATATACCAACAATAAGAAACAATTAAAAAAATAAAATTTGACTATTTGGGCAAGTGTGGGATTTTCAATAAATATCAATTCAATTTTGGGGGGAAGGGATTTCTGATTATAAAAGCCATGAAATAAAACATGAAGCATATATATTACTGGATAAAAAATTTAAAACATCAACATTAATAAAATCATGGGAAAAAATTGTGGAAAAGTATGTGGGATTCATACAGTTTGAAATTAAGAAGACTCTGTCAAATTATTTTATTTAACTCCATTAATCTCAATTTCATCATTAATGAAATGGAGAAAATAACACTCTTGGCTCTGAGAGGTCTGGAAATAAAGTATATATTTTTAACACAGTCCAGTGCTCAACAAGGTGTCACCTATTACATTTTGTATTTATTGCTTCTATTATCTCTACTACGTTCGATAAGAAAAATACCTAGAACCCCCCCAAGAAAGACAGGCAATGAACATAATTTATATAAAAAAAACTTAATTAGCCAATAAACTAGAAATTTTTAACCTTGCTAATGAGATGCAAATTAAAACATTAATAAAATCCCACTTTCCATGTAATAAATTAGAATAAAAATTTTAAAATATAATACAAAGGAGACACTTTCTAAAACACTGAGCGCATAAATTTTCCACCACCTGATCTTGAAGGCAATTTGGCAATGGTCCACACTCTTTTAACCTGTAATTTAATTCTTGAGCATGCATTTAAAACCGTCAAAATTTTATTTTTGTGTGAATAATTGCGCACATCTCAAATCGAGGGACTCCATGGGTTTTTGATAACACAGACTCATCGATAAAAATAACTTTTATTATATACTCTTAATATATGTACATTTAAGTATTTGCAGTTCTGCTTATACTATACACTGTTACCACTAAAAATATAATACAGAATTGAAAAATTGAAATAAAATTAGAAACTCTAACACTTTCTCCGTGCACCTCAATGCATTGTCTTGTGAAATTCCCAAATGCACACATACCTTATTTCAGAGACTACCATACAGAATATTCTGTAGTTAGAAAAAAGTCAAACAAATCATTGCACTTTGATCAAAACAAATGTTAAACAATTGTTTGAAATCATTATTATTCAAATAATATTAAATTGGAGAACATGGTTACAATACAATATAATAACGTCAGTAAGGGCAAATATAGTTCATTATAACCCCAGGGCCTCGCCAGGAGCACATGTTAGGCCCTTAGCAAATATTTATTGAATTACCAAAACATCAAGAAAGACAGATTGTATATACACATACTATTTGTGTGTATGCAACGCACATATACATATATAAACTATATATATGTAGTTTATATATATGTATGGTATACTATACATATATATAGTTTATATATATATGTATAAGATTCTCAGACATTTCCACCAGTTTATTATTCTAAACTAAAATTCAGGGGTGATATAGATTTAAAAGAATGTTTAAAATGTAATATGGTTGTTAAATTGAATGACAATTTTGAAAGTATAAAAGAGAAGTGTGAAATAGATGATGAAATAAATAGTTCAACACCCCACATTTTATAACACAGGAAACAGAATAGAAGTGATAAAGGCTTTTCCCTCATTTAAATTATTATGAATCTGTGTATTGCTACGGTCTATCTGTAAATGCTGGAGGAACTCGATAATTCTTTCCTTCTTATTTCACAAAATATACCACTACTGTAGGGCTTTCTCATACTTTGGCATTCTAGAATTTTCTGAGAAACTTATTATAAGTATAATTTTTTTTTAAACGATGGGGATTGAACCCTGGACCTTTGCACTGAACTACATCTCCAGCACTTTTTTATTTTGAGACAGGGTCTCATTAAGTCACTAAGTTAGTTGCTGTTATGGTTTGTGTCTAGATGTCCCCCCAAAGCCTCATGTGGTAAGAGATAGTTGGATCTAGAGTGTGTGATTACTAAATTAATCCACTGATCGATTTGGCTTGGTTCTGCTGGAATCAAGGATGTGACACTAAAATTAAGGGTATTAGGATTAAGGGTGGGAGTATTGCCCACCCTAAAGACAGGTAGCCTGGATAAAATATAAAATACAGGAAGAAGCTGGTTAGCTGCTTGCTTGCATTCCTTGCCTACCTTGCTGACTTCTGCCTGTGTGCCATGCCACCCTGCCTCGGACCCAGCTGACTGTGGACCGAAACCTTTACAAACTGTGAGCCAAATAAACCTTTCTTCCCCTAATTTTGGGTGTCAGGTATTTTGTCCCAGCAACGAAAGAAAACCTAACTAAGACAGTTGCCTAGGCAGGGTTAGAATTTGAAAGCCTCCTGCCTCAGCCTCCTAGAGTGCTGAGGTTACAGGCATCTGCCACCATCCACCATACCAGGCTAAAAGTGTAAATTCTTGAGCTTTCAGCTTCTGAGATTCTGATTTAGCATGTTGCAGGAAGAGTACAGGGAGCTACATTTAAATACCTCCCTGCACATGGTTCTGATCCACTGCATTTGAGAATGGTAGATAGAGGAGTCATCAAGAACAGGGCACTTTCTTTTTTTTCTGGCGGTTGCTGGGGATCGAACTGGGGGCCTTGAGTTTGTGAGGCAAGCGCTCTACCACTTGAGCTAAATCCCGCCCATTCCAAGCCTGGCCCAGATTTCATGGCTCAAATTAAATTTAAACAGCACATGCTTCTTGCTGATGTCAACGGGAGTCAAGAGTTGCATTAAGAAGGCGGCTCTTAAAATCAGCATTTCCTGAACTGAGGTCAGTAAAAACCACGAAGAGTTGACAAAAGGCTTTTCATCAAGTAAGCAAAGGTGAGAAGTTCAAGTGCACATCTCCAAGTGTCCCAGAAGAGACTCCGGTGGAGAAGTCCACAGAGGCCCCTTCCCCCCCAAACGGCGCAGGGCGATGCTTCTCTGACAGCGCTAGGTGGCATGTGGGTCTTCATTCCCACGCAGTGACAGATATTTTAGGGGAAGGAAATACTATTCACAGACGTTACAGGGACTTTTCTAAGACTGCATTGAGAGCTGGTCAAGTGTCAACATGGATAGACTTTGGTACACTATGGAACTTTGGTAATGATCCAATTATGCCCAGTGACTGCAAAGGTAGGGAGAGCAGAGAAATGATCCATTTGGTGCTTTTTTTCGTTTTGTTTTGTTTCTGGTGCTGGGGACTGAACTCAGGGCCTTGTGCCTGCGAGGCACGCGTGCTCTAACCACTGAGTTAAATCCCCAGCCACATTTTTTTTTTAAATGTTGTATTTCATTAACGTTTAATACACGAGAGCCTTTTAAGGTGTTGTTCACCGAGGGGGGAACATTACAACACAAAGCCCAAGAAGTTTAAAAAGTTTTGAAAAACCGAGAGTTGTGACTAGAAAAAGCGATGGGAGTCCCCAGCTCCAGTAATAATACTATTATCAGTCTACATTGCTCCTAAGGGTGCGGCTGCTACAGTTTATATCTAGACGGCCCTCTATCCACGCACTGGATTATGGGGGTTTACAGCTGACTTCCGGTCGGCGGGGCACGGCGGGGGGGTCTGACCGGAAGAGGCTGGTGTCTGGGACGTGCCCGGAAGGGCTTCTCTTGCCCTGCGGCTTCCCGGCTGGGTGGACGCCATGCCGTGAGCACCTCAGTTCAGTTATGCCCCTGTGCCAGGCCTCCGAGAGTCAGCGACCGTGGGCTGTAAAGGTGAGCCAAAATAAATCTTTCCTCCTTCATTTTGTGAGTGTTCGGTACTGTCTCAGCAGCGAGGGAGTGACTAAGACAGGGACTTTAAAGTAATCCCCTACGCTACATTGTAACCCTCCCATGCACTTTTTATTTTCCTAGCAGAAAAAGCTACCACTTACATAGACGTCATTTTAACGGTGATAAGTAGAAAGATTTGTCTTTTTAAGTCTGAGGGAATGAGTGTCGCTAAGCTGCGACTCACGTTTCAAGATCTGGCAGTGAAGGTAAACTGAAATACCAGCAGTCTTTCTGTAATTTTTGTGTAATTTTTCTGGATTATTGTGTGGCACTCTGATCGATGGAGTTCTTTTTCACTATATGATTAATTTCTTAAAATAAAGTTGATATTAATGCTTTTGGGGTAAGATAATAAATATATACGTGTGTGTGTTTATATATATAATATACATATTTTTTTTTTTTTTTTTTTTGGTGCCGGGGATCAAACTCAGGGTCTTGTGCTTGCCGGGCAAGTACTCCAACCACTGAGCTAAATCCCCAGCCAGATATTTAAATATATATAACATATATGCTTAAATTTGAGTTTGCATAAGATTTGAGTCACTGCAATTTTTTCATGGTTCCAGAAAAATCTTTTATTTTTCATTAAAAAATCTGTGCAGTGTCCAAACCACTAGGAATTTCCTACTTCCTCTTGTAATTCCCCCAGCAGCCTTTTGAAGGGCAAGTCCAGTCCTGGTAGGTCTTACCCCAAACCCTCCCATGGTTCTCTCTCAGGCTTGGAATTAAGCCTCTCGTTCTCTCAGTGACTGGAAGCCTTACTTGGCTTTGCCTTTGTTCAAGTGTAATAACCAAGCCTCCTCATTCTTCAGTGCCACGGGCCTCTGGTCCCTAGGGAGCACCCAGCAGGGTCCTAGGACGGGCCTTTCCTCCACATTTCCCGTGATGTCCACGTGAGCCTCCCCATGGTCACTGTGGTCTTTGCTTGAAGGTTTCTTACTGGTGAGAACTCAGAGCACCTTGTCTGCTTGGCTTTTCATATCCTTGCTTTGGCATCTGCAGATTCAACCAACTGCAAAATAAAAATATTCTTTTAAATGCATTTGTACAAACTGGATGGGGAGACTCATGCCTGTAACCCCAGCGCTCGGGGAGGCTGAGGTAGGAGATTCACCAAATTTGTGACAATTCTGCACAATGTAGTGAGACTCTGTCTCAGATAAAAAAAATAAAAAAGGGCTGGAGATGCAGCTCAGTGCAAAGGCCCTGAGGTCAGTCTCCAGTACAACTAGAAAATATGTACTGAACTTACTACACAAACTTTTCTTGTCCTGGTTCCCTAAACAACACAGTGCAACAGCAATTTATGTAGCATTTACATTGTAGTATGTGTTATAAGCAGTGTAGAGTTTACCGGAACCAATCTTTCATGGATGCTGCAGGAGCACTGTATACTTTGCACACTTACACTCCTCTGCACGATCTATATTGATAGTTATATAAATACATATTTGCACAAATACTTATTATATATACCTATATATAAATATAATGGGTACTTTGTAATTAAATCATTATTTTCGTTATCCCACTCTTCACTGCTCAATAGCACCAAAATTACTTGCTTGACTTTTGTGTAGCTTCCTCACTATTAATTTCAGCTGCAAAAGGGCCCTGGACTTGATGTGTCTTGCCCAATGATAAGTAGCGCTCACCTGGAAGAGTGGGTGGCATGCTCTACTCAATACATAATTTGTTCAAAAAATGAGTAAATATCATTTAAAAATACAACCAATCTCAAAAGTTAAATGAGGAGAAAAAAATTCCAGTAATTCTTTTGGGACAACAGATCAAACTGTTTACCACTGGATTTTAAAAAGGTTATTCGATATCTAAAAATCTAATGTAATTGACTATATTTTTGTATCAAAAACTTGAGAATTCATTTCTTAGCTTCTCTTGATGCTAATTTGAATTTACTTTTCTGCTTATTTTTAATCCCCCAAAATTTTCTTACTAATTTTTTTTTCAAGTACTCTTCAGGTTCGATAGGAGTTTTGCTATGCGTTATCAGGGAGGTGCCCTCGGGATCTGAGAGCCCAGGGCAGCCTGTGCAAACAGAGAAGAGTCCCTGGGGGTGTCCAGCAAGAACCCCAGTGGGCTGCAAGGACTACACTGGCCTTTGTAGTCCAAGTATATGAGCTATGAGCAAGTATGAGAACCCAGCAATATTCTGTTCCTCAGTTTGTTTCGTATAGGAATCAGAGAGCTTTTGGGCAAAATGTCTGGACATTGGAGAGATGGTGAGAAGCTCAGTGGAGATGAATAGAAGACGACTGTGTATATGTGCTGCCGAAGTGAGCCCTGGAAGACTAACAAGGCTAAACTGCAGCCATTGTGACCGCGCCTGCTAGGGGTGCAGGAGCATTGTGTTGCTGAGATAGACTCGCTTACATACTCAGAGGTGGGATGAGTCAGCTGACATTGAAGTTGTCTTTATTCCACCTGTGAAGCTTTCGTGGAAGTGAATTAATGGTAGAGGGATTGCAGGTGGAGCCTTTTAACCCCCCTTAAAAAAAGAGCAATTGCTTATAGACTTCAGCACATCTGGTGTTATATGCTTTAGGAGTGTGCCCTACTGATTTGTCAAGATAAGTCAGTTGTCCTTTTAATAACACACAGGTGTTCCAGTTAAGGGCGTGGTTTTGTGGCAGAAGCAGGGCGTGGCTAAGGCTGGCTGGCAAGGGGGCGTGACCCGGATGTGGGCCCTGACTTGACGTCAGCCTTGTGGGAGTGGCCTGGACCTGACCTCAGCCTGAGGCGCCAATTTCAAGCGCCACCTCTCCCACGAGGACAGTAGAGGGTCTCCCGAGTTTCCAGGGGAACCCCATTCTATAAATAGAAGTGGCACCAAGGAAGGTCTGTTCCTTTCTCTGGCCCCCGGAAGGAGACCTGTCTTTCTCTTTCCTTGCGCACCGAGGGGAAGCCTCCGCGGGCTTTGCTCTCTGCGGACCAGCCCTGCTGGCTGCGCCTCCGTCACTTTTTCTCTGTTTGGCCCGCGCTTGCTCTGCAGGGCCGGTTCTTCTTTTTTGATTTATAATTTTGGATAACACTGTGGAGTTACCTTGTGCCTACCTGGTCCAGTTCCTTGTTCGAAAAAGGAGAGAACCCACAGCTGTCGGAATCTACCACAGTTGGAGGATGTGAAGCTGCAGTTCTTTAAAAATTCTTAGTGACAAACAGTAGTAATTTCCTCAGAATTTTCTTTCCCCTATAATCAGTGCAGTTTTATCAGACTACCAGCAGCCCTACAAATGGTTGTGTAGATACCTTGTTCAGGGACGGATGTTCGCAGTTAGTAGGTTACCAGTTGCTGATTCTGTTATTATCACTCTAACATAAAGAATTAGCTAAAATTCCTTGTGTGGAGCAACAACCAAAATGATGCCAAGGCAGTGCTTCAAAGAAAGGTCGTTACGTTTCATGTGCAGGAGTCTGGTCTGCATGCCTACCACACTTCGCATTGCCATTTTCCAGATCAAGAAGATGAAAAAGTACCAAGAAAACGTTGTAACTGGGAGAAAAATATACTTAGGCACATTGAAGATGCTGGATACCTTTCTTCTCTTTCCTCTTCTGGTGTCTACTAGGTGGTGAAAGTTCTGAGGGCAGCAGATGTTTCTTGGCCTTTCTGTTCCCGGCAGTCCCTAACCAGATACATAATGAACGGTTAATAAAATTTTGCTGAATCGAATCAGTTTTGTCTTAAGCAGACCCTGATTCAGAGTCATCCCCAAACCGCACAAACTGAAGTGGATGTAAATAATTATTAATAAAGACCTGTCTGGTTTTCAAATTGGCTTCAATTTCAAAGGCTAGGGATCTAAAGAAATATTTAGGTAAGCCTCTGTTTAGCCTTTAGGTAAGAAACACATCTGCAAACTATTTTTAATAGGGGTAAATAAAGATGGGTGGAGAGGACCCCATAAGGCACAGGCTACCGGGTTCATGTCTTCCTGAAGCCCATGTCCCCAGGAAGGAGGAGAGATAGCTCATCTTTCCAATCACATTCTCCCTCCTTCCCCACCCCCATCTCCTTGGAATTGTGTTATCCCTGCCAGTCTTAGAAGCTTGGAGGCCTTTTGAATTGGGGCAGCATTCAAAGGACAGTCAAAGGTCACCCGTGGAATATCAAAGGAGAGGGAGGGGAAGGGGCGGCTGGGGCTGGATGTAGCAAGCACAGAAACAAGGCAGAGAATGAGAGGAAACTCCAGGGCAACCAGAGAACTGCCCTGTGCTAGGAAGGAGAATGAGCTGCCCCAAGCAACCAGCAGAAATAGTGTTCCAGAGCACGCAGTTGGAGCTGGGAGCCGAGGGAGGAAAACACGAATTAGTGAAATCAGTTAGGCAGTGGCCTTTGGAACAGAAGCAGGACGGCTCCTTTCTAGAACCTGGAGACACTAACCTTGTAAAATCAAACTACCGACCAGGCACTATTTTATTCTGGGATAAAATTCTATGGAATTTACAGCCCCCTGACAATTACTTATTTCTTAAAATAATAAGGCTTTAGGATTTATGGAGCAAATTCTTTCTCAAAGGACTTCCGAGTAATTTACTTTTTTTTTTTTAAACCTAACAGTTTTTTGACCTTTCTTCCATCTTTTATAGATATTGATTCTTGGTTTTGTTTTTCAAATAAAATCAATGGCTATTTAGTGAGAGCTTATTATGTGCCAAGCACCATCCTAGTGTTTGGAGCAGGAGGGTGCAGAGACAGACTGCGGCTCCTTAGCTAGTAACTTGCTGATGTATATTTTGTGTATGTGGGAGGAGTTGATAGGTGACTGGATCTCCAGTCCCTTTGAAAATCTGATGAAGGATTAGGAATTTCTCCACACACAAAAAAAATGCAAAAATGCAAACCTTCACATCTTGTTCAAGGATCACAGAGAGATAACAAGCCATATAGAAATCGCTTTTATTACTATGCAGTAGGCTTGTTTGAAGCATTATTTGTGAATTATTTATTTAATCTGCAAACCCATCCCGTGAAACAATGCTATTATTACCCCTGTTTTCTTCTCAGGGAATTGGAGACTCGGAGAAGTATAAGTATCTTGCCCCTGGCCCGTCAGAGGGCAGAAGACCCCAGAACTGAACAAGCTCTCTGGCCACAGGGCCCAAGCACTTACCCCTGACACCATGGGACCAGGAAGTGAGAATTTGTAAGGTTCTAGGTTAGCCTATTTTGGGCCAAGGGTCTCTGTGTGCAGTTTAGACCAGGAAGCTCCTGATACTTTATTGCCACGTGCCAGAAAAATTGTCTTAGCAATTTTACAATCATAACATGAACAGCACATTCTATGGGTATGCAGTGCCCAGCTGGGTGTCGCAGCCCAAGAAAAGCTAGACCAGGGCCTGATAGAGGGAGGGCCTGGGGTATCAGGTGGGAATTTGGATGCAACTCAAATATATTGTGAATAGTTAAGTTTGGAACTGGATTTTTAGGAATATTAGTCTGTCAGCAGAGGGCAGGATGGATTTTTCTATTTATTTATGGAAATTTGAAATTTAAGGAACCAAATATTTGTGAAGAAAAGTTTCTCCACCTGTACTATCCTTTGTTATTCAGAATGGAAGGATGGAACTAGAAGGTCAACACATACTTAATGTAAAATTTATTTGAATAAATATTTTTCTCAAAGAAAAATGATAGAGTTAGAGAAATAGTTTGACCACTGGGAGGCTGGGGACAAGAGATAACTGTGGAATAGGCTCTTGGTGGGATGGAGATTGTAGCAAACTGAAGCAGGGTGTGGACAGAGCCCTGGGCTCAGCCTAGGGACATGCACCCTTTATTCAGCTCTGTGGCTTTGCTTTGTCTCCTGACCTAGCTTGGTGGCAGCTCTTCTCCCATTCAGCCTCTGCCCTAAGGGAAAACGAGACTTTCCTTTACGCTGTTGTTGTTTTCATAGGGTGAATGAAGTACATGGTGAATGTTCAAATTTAAACATCTATTTTACTAAAAAAGACAAATTACCATGAATCCCACTCAGAATCCTCCCACTTACTTTGAACACACTTATCTCATCATTCTTGCCACTTTCTGAATCAGTTCTGGAAGTCCTGTTTCCTGGGTGTCTTTCGAGGATGTGATAAAAAAAAAAAATATGGTGAATGCCATTGCCAAGTACCATCTAACAGAAAAGCAGGCTCATAAAAACATTATGATGTGTCCTCATCTACTTTGTTCAGCAGATCTGGCACCGTGCTACTTCTGGCTCTTCCAGAAAGTCAAAGGACTATGAAAGGTCAGTATTTCGAATCAGTTCAGTACATCGAAGTAGCCACAACAGGGCAACTATAAAGACACTCATGAAAAGGAAGTTCAGAACTCCTTCAGAAAGTAGCAAGAATGATTAGATAAGTGTGTTCAAAGTGATGGGGAATATTTGGAAGAAGATTAATGGTACATTTTTAAAAGTTTAAACATTTACTGTATTTTTCAATCACACCCTTTAAATTCTTCCATTTTGCCCTGTGGTAAAACACAGTAACGTAATTACACAAACATCTCAGCTCTCAGACACCTAACTGCTCTGGAAAGGTAAGTGATTAACCATTAGAAAGCCGTCATGACTTTATGGCATCTGTGCAGCACAAATGTGAGTGTGGATAGCCCTGTGAGATCCTTTCTTTGGGTAGCCTGAAGATTCCATACAAAACCAATAAGAAGAGCCAATATGATTTTTAAAAACCAAGAGTGGGCTAGGGACTAGCCCATTCTGGGAATTGACAAGATCATTCACTTTTGCAAAAGTTTAAAATTGCTGAGATCCCTCATGTGCACACAGGCACCTGTAGAATTTTTAAGATGCTAGGATATAAGCATTACTTAGGACAGAAACTCCTGAACAGCTGTACATTCGTGATGCTAAATGTAAATTCACTTTAATCTGAAATGTGTTCTGATTAAGCGCTGATACCTAGCTGAAGTCATCCGATTGGGAAAAATGTGTGAATATAGGGTACACATGTGCATTGTCAATACTGCAATGTAACTCATGACCAAAAGACCAGATCTAAATGAACCTGGATTAAACTCTCATTGATGCTTTTACACAAAGGCAGCAGAAATTGAATTGATGGTGCCATTAAGTTGTCCATACCAGTGTCTCCCTTTCTTCTCAGATAAGTAGACGTGAAGCATCACCCATTTGGTCATTTGAACTTCCTGGGGGCCAGAGAAGCTATAGAGATTCAAAGTGATGATCAGATGAGATGTGTCCGGCCACACCTTCACTAGATGCTTTGTGGGAGTCTAGAACTGACAGGCTCCTGTTTGTTACATTGTTGTCTCACCTTGCATGTTTGTGTTGATGATCTGTTTTGCTTGTTTATTTTTTCCATCTCTGTTTAAATACAGCTGCTTCTTGTATTTTCATCTTTAATTAAAGTTGCCTCTAGAGCATAATTATAATTCAGGGATGTGGCCCTCATGGTAGAACTCAGAGACTGAAACCAAGACCCTAGGAGAAGGAAATTACACACTGATCTTAGATTCATTACCTTCAGAGACTCTTAAATGGTGCCCATATACTGTGTTTCCCCCAAAATAAAACCAAACCAGAAAATAGCCTTGAAAACTAAAGATCAAAAATGTCATCCCCAAACACCCTGTCCTTGCCTTACAGAGTAACCACCAAGTAAGAGAGTAGTGAGGTGTAATCT